>CAESWR010000183.1:483081-496009 GCA_903171835.1 Mullus surmuletus | reverse complement strand
GTAACTCCTCTGGTGATCAATTCGGCGAAGAGAGGCTTTAACGCGCCGCCCTTTTGCAAAACAAGAGCGCAGAGAGAGATGTCGCCAACGTTGTTAAGTGCACCCCCTCCCCAAAAAACAGTCCAGCATCAGATTTTGACGGTATAATTTGTGAGAAAGTTTATCAGCAGAACGCAGCCGTTTAGTGGGTTTCAGCTGGCTCAGCAGAGAATCCGCCGCCACAATGGGCCCGGCCGCGCTAAAATAGAGCTTTGGTATGAAGTGATGTATGCGTTTGTGTCTTTCCCTTTTCTCCCGGAGGAAGGGGGGGTGGGGGGGTGTACGAAGCACACGGCATCTCCCTGGGGGCACGCTCCAAACCCAGGGGGAATAGCCATTAGCATACGGTCCCCATTGTCGCTGAGACAATTTGAATCTTTATCTACGTCGCTCCGCTGCTTGCTATCCATACTCATAACATCCGAAAAGAAAGAAGTCGTCAAACGCGCTAATTAGATAGTATTGCCTTTATGGCGTGTTTTGGGGGACGGCGGGGACGTCCGCGTTATCACCGCGAGTGCTTTGGAGAGGGGCTGTTAACCTTTCAGGATTTATAAGGCAGCGCGGCACAGGCTGGGCTCTGTAATTGCCAGCGGGAAATGGGAGGGCAGAGTTGGGGCTGGCAGTAAACTTTACCTACGTTTTTTTTTTTTCTTGTCCGGCGTTGTTTTGTCTCCGAGACATCACCGATATACCCTAATAATCACAGCATCTTTGTTATTCGCAGTCAGGGTATAAAATGAACTTTTTGACCTACCTGCCAATGACAAGTGACCTAATTATTTTACTTGCCTAAACATATTTTTTTACACGCATTTGGTGAGTGCAGATTTTAAACCCTGTTCAGAGTAATGCAACATATTGTGCTAAAATGGTAGTTAGCAGATATAACCTACCAAAATTGTGCACTTTTTAAAGAGTCAGTCTGTGAGAAAAAGTGGTAGAAGTCACGGTCCCGCGGCACAATGCAGAGTCATCAGCTAGACCGACGTGCTGATTGCAAATGAATGCTGGGTAATAACGAGACCACCACCCCGGTTGCTTCCCTTGATTTACAGCATTCACAGCAATTATTACCTTTTGAGACTGACACACATTTGCATTTTCAGAATCTATATATCTCTTCTTTACACCATGCATACGGTAGCAGCTCCCCGCCGGTAGATTCGCGGAAAAAAAAACGAGAGGATTATCTGTTTGAGAGACACCAGCTCTCCACAAACGCGTTCGGGGGATTTCTCACCCACTTTTCGGAGCTTGAGAGGTTCAGTGGCTGTCACGGTGTGTGGTGGTGGTGGGGGGGGGGGTCCACGGTGAAGGAAAAGGGAGAGATGACATTAGTCTTGTAAGTTAGCACAGGGAAGAGGAGCCTAGTGAGCTGGTGACGTCCTCTGGATGCCATTAAACAGGCTCACTGGGGGTAATTGCCCAAGTCATTAAAAGTTTGATGATTTTGCTGCTGGGTGGAGGGTTGCCTGCCCTTGCTGTGGCTCATTTTGAATTTTTGCTCCGGCACGTCAGATGCCCGTAGGCTCGCTCACACTCCCTCTCTCTCTTCCTCTCCAGGGAGCAGCACAGTGCATGCCTCCCCCTTATTTTCTTTTTCTCCGCCTTCACCCATTCCTGAAGTTCTTAGCGGTCACGGTTATTGTTTTTGACAGGTGAAGAGCTTGTTGATACATAATAGACAGAACAGCGGGAACGGCCAGTCAATATAATGTCGTCGTGCCAAATGATGAGGTTTCAGGGTTGTTAGTTTGTATGGGGAATGAGAGAAACTGTGATTTGTGTTTCTATGTTCTGTGAAGCGACCTTGGGTGTTTTGAGGTGATACACAAATTAAATGTATTATCATTATTATTATTATTATTATTATTATCATTATTATTATCATTATGTAACCCATTGGTTAATAATAAATGGGTCACTTTTTCTCATACCTACTGTTGCTGACTACTCTCTTTTTGATCACTTGATCAAGCCTTTTCTAATATCCCATACTACAAAATAAGTCATAAAAGTATGTATGGTTTCGTGCTGATATCGGATCGGATTGATATTCAAAACTCAAGGCTGCAATATCGGTATCGTATCGGAAGTAAAAAAGGTGTATCAGGACACCCCTGGTTTCTAGGGAGGCTGTCCTCGCCGCTAAACGGGATGAGTTAGGGATACTGTTGGCTTCAAGGTCGGTCCCACCTCGCACGAGGCCTTTGCTCCCTCACTTGTCCACACGGGGATCCTGAGGCTGTCCACTCTCCCAGAGAGAGATGATCCAGGCAGACAGTCGCGGTGGCTCTGGCCTGTCTCCCAGGCCCCCACGCCGCCTGGCACCGCGTAGCCAGGGCAGCAGCCACAGGGCCCGGGTCACTCTGCCAGCTGGTGCCAGACCTCTCTGTCTCTACAACCCCGCTCCCATGTCTGCCATAGGGCGCCATCAGAGGTGACATGAGGTTCTAATAAGGCTCGCAGCCCCTCACCCCTCCGAAGGTGTTAGTGACTCAGGCATCTCCCGCCAATCCCCAGTCACAGCTGCACTCGCTGTCCCAGATGTCTTGTTTGTCATCTTGGCACCTCTGCCTCGGGACAGACATTGATAGAGCCTTTGATTGACAGCTCGGCTCTGTGTGGATGTGTGCGCTGGCTTTGTTGTAGCATATGTTTATTATACACAATACAATTTTAAGCGGCAGGCTCGGGCTTGTGGTGGATAAAAACAATAAAACACAAATCTAATATAGAATATTTAATATAAAACATGGGTGATGGGCACATGTGCCCTCGCTTTTGGTTGCAGAACAGGACACACAAAACAACTTTGAATGGCCATAGTCGAGTTCTGCAGCACAAAGGACATAATGGGACTGAAAAAGGCAATTTGGTAAACTTTTAATTACATAAAACTTCACTGCCAGTGTGAAGAAGAAAGCGGAGTGAGTCAATAGCTAAATTACCAAGTAATTTTGAAGCTGTGTGCACCAAAAAGGTCATTTTTTTCATCCTGGAAGACTCTAAATGCAAGGCGAGTATAGTCACTTGCATTGTGTGAGCTGCTATAATGACCTTATCAAAAGTGAGTTGGAAGAGCTCCAGAGAGTTTAAATGTTGCCCTCCGTCCATCTTGTTTCGATGTATATCGGCCCAGAACAGCTAGCACTGGCACAGCACACGGTCCAACCAGGCTTTACCGTTTGGGCTGGGGCTGATCCAGACACTGTAAATTACATGAATTAAACGCTCAGCTATGCTACATCTTCACCACATCTGACTGTAAGAGTGACCTAAATTTACAAAAAAACTAAAAAAAACATTTGTCCTGTCTTTGTGGGTGTCTTTGACTCAGTAAACCTCCCACTTGACCTCAAGGATGTCTGTGGTTTTCCACTGTCTCACCAGATGGGGTGGATGTTATATTCGTACATGTTGGTATTTAAGCGCACAAGCACAGAGTCTCTTTATTGCGCCATTTCAGAATCAACGGTTTTCAGCAAAGTATTGGATGGAGCAACATTTAAAGGACTGCACATTGCAGTCGTGTGCGAGTCACCTTTAGTGATGGCGTGATCAGGGGCTGGGTTTCGCAGGCTTACCGTGTCTGCGGCCAGGGCGAGGACCAAGTCTCAGTGCTGCCACTGCTGAGGCTGAAATGAAGCGATGCCTGGGTCAGCAGCCCTGCACTCAGCACTCTGCCATGCATCCAGGTGGAACAAAGTCCTCACTCAGTGTCTCATCCTGGGCTTCCTGCTGAAAGGTGACATCTCCGTGGGCTTAACAGCCGCATTCATCTGCTAAAGAGCGCACAATTTGTTAATCATTTCCCCCCACATGGCATTCCGGGTGGTTAAGCAAACAAACAAATATGCAAGCAGGGAGATGAGCAAGTAGGCAGGCCAGGTGTTCAATCACAGGAGCCTGGCATCAGCTGTGGGTAGAAAATTTCCACCAACCGTTCACCGTATATCCCCTTTTCTGCCTCCATGTAGCGACCCACCTTGAGAAAATGATCAGCTTGACAGGCACAGAATTGCACAATGGTGTTTTTGTTCAGCCAGACTTACTCAAAAGGCTTTAAGGGACTGCAAGAAAACATGTCATTTGATTCAGCTTCTCCTGTATTCAAACCCAGTCATTTCAAGAAATGTCAGTCGTGAATTTGGTTGGTCATATGAGTTTGGCTCACGCCGCCGCATTGAATAGAGAGCGACACGAGGAAGGCTCCTCCGTGTCTGGAGCGGGAATAATGGTCCTTTGTAATTACCTGTAGTGTGGAAGATTTGAAATTCATTTATCACAGTCGGAGTGACCCCACTGGTAACGTCGACAAAGCGCAACATATAGGATTATACTACATTATACCAGTTAAAATGAGGGTATAGCCGCAAGCTGTGACCAATTAAAGTTGAACAAAGCCAGCTCATCTGCTCAACTCCTCTCTTAGTAGGTCAGTGAAGCTGATGGAGAACGCAGACACATGCGACTCCTCTGCTGCTCAGGGCTTGTTACTTGCACATTTGCTTGTATAATACAGAAGACAACACGGCTTCAGATCTGCAAATTCTAAATCAGTTTTTCTCTCAAAGCACCAAAGGAGAAAAACATCCTCTCTCCTCGTGAATGACGTTTTTAGCCGAGGAAAATGAGTGTAGCATGCTGTAAAGTGGCGGTGTAACATAATGACATGTGTGCATGGGTCCGAGGTGACCACAGAGACAGAGCTGCAGAGATACAGGACATAAAGTCACTTTGCAGAGAGGCTTGCATTACCGCTGGAGTGATGTATGACCTGAAGTCCCAACTGAGGGCTCATGTTACATGGCTTATGCTGCACTACAGAGATAGCTTTCCGTATATGGAGTCAGGGGCTACAGTAATGTATGGACCCCTGTTGTTGCCAAAGCTCTGACTCAGCTCGCTGACTCGTGCGTCTAACCCTGACCTCTGGCCCGATAACTAGACATGTCAGACATGCACTATGTTATTGCAATCATTTCTAAAGGAGAAATGATCTTGTTATCTGTCACCTTGGTCGTTGCAGTAACAGTATTGTAACATTATCACACTGTTACTACCATATTCTTACTGTAGCTGATTGGTTTTAAGTCTATGTCTGTAGGTTTTAGACAAATTGAAAAAAAAAACAGAAGAAGCAAGACGCATGAAACATCTCTAATGAATAATTTAGGGTGGGATGCCACCAACTAGCAACTAACTGCATTTCCTTTGCATTTCAAGGTATCTTCTAGATTCCATACGTCACACTGCAACACATTTATCTGTTTAGCCCAGCCTATTGGGGGGGAAATCTGAGCATAGATTAGAGCAACAGCTAGGTATTTGGTATTTGCATCGAAAGAAGAGTCCATTACAGCAACTATCTTTGTTAACCGAGAGCCGTTTTATGGTTGTAATTTTATGATCGGCTTGATATAATTTCAGGAGGTTGGTTTGAAGTAGGGAAGGGGCGTGGCCTTTGCCATACTGCCCCATTGTTTGCCATTCGAGATTGTTCAGTCCAGCATTCAATTAGTGATTTATGTGACCTAAATAGTTTTGTCTGACTAACTTAGTTAACTAGTGACTAAGTAAATATCGCATTAAAGTCTCCCCAGCTGCCTTGGGCGCATATTGATTGGACAAGTGGTAAACAAAAGAGCTTTTAAAAGCATCTCAGTTTCATGTTGCGCATTGCTAATATTGATGCTCTACAACAATTATATTCTTTGTTGTTATCTTCAGTACCACTACTAAACATTATTATTCAATTTATATGAGGGCTGAGTGGATTTCTGCCCATTAACCTTCACATAAAGAATATTTTATCAGGTCATTTTCTTTTTTAAATAAAGTGAGATTTATTGTAGTACTCCCATTTTTCTACGTTTCCTTCATCAAAATATTCTTGTTTTGAATCAGAATGCAGATGTAGCATTTATACCTGTGGCACCGAGAGCGGTCGTGCCCGCCTTTGCTAAAGAGAAACCGTTTTTCCCCTCCGTAACGGACGGCTTGTTTTGTGTTTGCTCCTCAGGTTACCTTCACAAAGAGGAAGTTTGGCCTGATGAAGAAGGCGTACGAGCTGAGCGTACTATGTGACTGTGAGATAGCCCTCATCATTTTCAACAGCTCTAACAAACTGTTCCAATACGCCAGCACAGACATGGACAAAGTGCTGCTGAAATACACAGAGTACAACGAGCCCCACGAGAGCAGAACCAACTCTGACATTGTAGAGGTGAGTGTGTGTTTTTATGTGTGTATCACTTTGTTCCTTTGATGAGGTAAAAACTTTCAAATCATAACCCGCCATCCCCCCGTCCCCCGTCCCCCGCCCCCCCTCCAGCCTATGAATGATTTTCTCATGTTTATCATTTGTTACACAGCACTTTCATTCACATATATCAGATTTAGGCCAAATTAAGGAATCCAGTCCCGGGTTAGACTAAGAAATACACTTATTCAATAACAGCTGCCTTAAGGGCTTTCATGGAAGCTCCGGGGGAATCTTTAGAGGCACAGAGTAACAGTTTCCTTCGAGCTGCCATTCAGATAGGGGACAGGAGGTCTGCTCTCACTGATAAGTTCAGTCTCTCATGTGCCTGTTAACTGCCGTGGAGAAACTATCTCTTCTTTTATGTAGACCCTGACCACTCGGGCGACCCTGTTTCCCATAGATATCGTACCTGCAGCGCTCACTTCTCCTTACGATCAATGCTGCGGTTATTCACAGTGCAAAAACCCCCCCCAAAACACAGTTTGAGTTCATTACATACTGCTTTACGAAACTCAACGAGCACATGGGCTCTCTGGCAGCGGCTAGCGGAAGAGTAGGCCACTTGTTATGCCAGCATGCAAAACCGTCGGCCAAAAGTGTAAAAGCTAAGCTAATGAAAATGATTAGGGACGCATCCCCTTCCAAACATCTTTCAAACGGCTCACTTGTGCTTTCTCGGCTTACTGAAGATCTGCTATAAGAGGTTGGTATCTTCATTTGGACGACATGAAGCGACATTACAAAGCACAACGTGTTGACGTCTTCTGGTGAAACCATATTTCTAGAGAGCTGCCCATATATTTCCCAGCTATATGTGAAATAACTATTTAAACATTTTATCTTAGCCTAACAATCACTACACTACAATACTGTCCCGGCCATCTGTCCATCGAGGCTTTGTTCTCCTTTTACTGCTGCTACCCATTAACGGTGTATTAAGGGTTTAAGAGAGGTTCAAAAACTTGAGGAATCTTAGCTTTAGAAAAGACTTTAACCCAGAGAAATTAGAGAAATTATATGCACCATAAAGGAGTCAGCTGTGGCCCATTATCTTTTATTCATGCGGCTGCTGCTGCTTGTGAATTACCTGCTTGGCAGAGCTGCAGAAGAGCTCTGGCATCCAGCAGACGCGTGCAGTCACTCCTTCACCGGGGGCCCTGCTAGCCGAGCAGGGGCTCACCTGCATAAAAAATACATCGATGCATTCCCTTCTTGCGTAACCGCGGCCACCGGTTTGTTTGTTTTTTCCACTCTGGAAGCCTTCTCGGTTTGAGTTTGCAGCGAACATGGCAGCACTTTGGCGGGGTTATCCGCTGCCTATCGGTTTGGTCGTTCACCTCAGGCTCTCGTGTGGTGGAGCAGTGTGTGTTTGCGTTGACAGCATGGTGTAATTGGAATGTACAGTGTGCATAATGTAGCACCAGTAAGACCCGTGCTGATTTTCCACTTAGCCCCTCCGGCTAGGGAAGCTGCCCCGCTTGCACAAAAGGCGAGAACAAGCCGCCGTTGTCCCCGCTCACTCGGCCAGCATCTTTGCAGATATGCACAACCCCCCCCCCACCCCCCAAACCCCCAACCCCCAACCAGCCCCTCTGCCCGCTGGCTACGCGGTCATAGCTCAGAAGTGAAGAAGCAGAGCAGAAGTAACCAACCTCGTCCACTTCACAGCGTCGCCATGCAGCCTCAGTATTCGGCGGCAGAGGTGGCGGCTGATCATCTGTGAAAATCGTGTTTTTCTTAATCATTTCATTGAAGAAATCCGCTTCCAACGTCTATCAGGAAGTACCTTTTTAGCCCCAGCGCCTCTTTTTTTGGTTGTTGTCGTGCTGCACAAACTCATGCATTTGTAATGACGGGAAGAATCCACCCCTCCCCCATTTAGCAAGAGAAATGAGCCTCACATGATGACACTTTCCCTGGACACTTATCTAAATTTTTAAATTGTGTTAAACCAATCTTTGCCATGAAAACAATCATGTGCTCATTTACGCAGTTTCGGGAGGTCGGCGAACAGTATCCCACTTTTCAATGGGAAGCCGGTTCCGTGTGAGAAACTAATCAAAGGTCACATTCCTGCTCAGTAGTACCATCTGTAGATAAAGGCCGAGCTGTACAGTGTGGGAGAACAGTCTCCATGTTTTCCACAGATGGATGCCTGCCTGGGCCACAGTGTGATAACCCAGCGGAGGGCTATGGACTTTGTCTCAAACTTGGCTCGCTGTCCAAAGCGGAGCAGTGGGCTCAGATTTTCTTCCCCCCTCCCTTTATGTGTGTTTGATGCTGTGTGTGTGTGCGCACACGTGTGTTGGTGGTCTCCTTCTTACTAGCACTCCAGGCGACAGAGCAAAGCTGTTGTGTTAAATCTCTCTTTTTATGTATCCACCTGTGCTCTTCTATTTGGATTTTGGTTTTTTTGTTGTTTTTCTTATTAAATGCATCGTGTGCTGCTCTCTATAGTTACAAAAATAAAAGAAGCACAGAGAAACTGCTCGTTTCTGCTAATACCATTGTGAAAAAAAGTGATTTTTCTTTAAAATGATCTGCAGAAGGGTGGGTTTAAGGGCTTCTTACTCGGCTCACCCAGTTTGGTGAATATCGCTCTTGTAGTGTTTGTGTAATCCAGAATCCAAAGTCAGAAGGTTTTGGCAAAAACCCTTAGCAGAGGTAAGACTTGAGGTACTCGGGTTGTTTTGAAGGAAGCAGAGCGTTCCTGACCGAAAAGGTTTACGATGTTGTTTCGACTGTTTCTTGCCGAATTCTTTTTATACCACAAATGAAAACGCTGCCGTTAGTCATTAGATTAATCTAATAATATTCACTCTTCCTCCCGTCTCCACTAGTGGAGTTAATGAGATTTTGCTCATGCTCCACTATAACATCACACCGTTCTCCTGGACACACAGAGAGCCCTGTCTCCAGGAGGAGCCTTGAAATCTGATATTAACTTCACAGGCATCATTCAGGGTTTGTCCGTCCTCTCTTTGAGCAATTCAATACAATCAAGGTCTACGCTATGGATTAATAACGTTTGCAGGCACATGGAATTGACTTTAAGTCAACACTTAATTGTAATCTTATAAAAATCCGGGTTGTGAATAGACGTTAACCCAATTTGAGAATGAGATTTTAGTCAAATACCAATGCTTCATTATTGTAAATAAATGGCCCACTCCCCGTGCAAGGAGTTGCCTTCCCCTGCTCTTTTGCATCTCTTTCACCCCCATGATGTGCGAGCGAAAACAACCAGAGATCATTCATAGGGAAATTCTGCTTATCTTCTTCATAACAAATAGGGGAGGCTATTGTCAATGTGACTTGGGAAAAACTGACAATTCTTTCTCTATTTATGAAGCGGAGCAGTCGGGCTCTCACAAGACCTCCGCAGCCAGAGGAAATGAGCATAAAATTATCGGGTAATTTCCATTAGGTTTTATTTTATGATCACTATCAACTTTTGTCATAAATGGAGCTGTATTAATCATTCAATACGCTATGTAAATTTTGACCGTTACAGAATGTCAGGCCCGGTGCGTTTTCTACCAGAGACCAACTTTTAAATCACATTGATGGTTTTGATTCCTGGAGGTTTTCATTGACTGACACGCTGATCCAAAGTGAGCAGCGATGTCTCTGTGGGCCCAGACTAAGAAACTTAACCTCTGTAACAAATCATTCATGGAAATATCTTAAATAATGTAAGGGAAAAAAAAGATTGAGTACATTCAGTTTCGGTGGCTGTTGTGTGAGTCTATAGAGAACATGAAGTTCCTTCATGATAGACGTGGAGGAGTCGCCCTCATTGCCACTCACTGTATTAATTTAGTAGCGATTATTTTTGCTTGTGCACATATATAAAATACATGTTATATTTTGATATACTATGCAGATTCTATGATATGACATAAATAACTGAACCCAAATTTAAAATATGTGTTAGACATCAGCAGTTCATCAGAGCACTGTCACTTTGGCAAATTTTTTTTTCATACTTTTTAGAACTTTTACACTTTTTCTCACAGTGCACTGCAGATTATCCAGTACGAAAAGCTTTTGTTTGGAAACAGCTGTTGATGTCCCAAATTTTAGAGGCCGTGCTTACATGTTGAGCACTGGCACGTAAATGTAGTTTCAAATTTGTATTTTCAAAGCAAGATGTATTTTTACGGATAGTTATGAAACGGATTTCTTGGGCTGCATGAGCACCATGAGTCTAAGACAGGGGGGTGTTTATGTTGTCAATCAAAGCCTGAGCCGTGATTAAGACTCATTTCTACCTTAATGAATGCAAATTGGCACATCTGCTATGGAGGGCTAGCTGTCCAGACTCTTCAATTAGCATGATTGATCAATTATCCTCCTGCTGGTGGCTCACTGGTGGAAAAATGGAGGCTGGGGAACAGGATGGGGGAGAGGAAGAGGAATGAAAGTGTCCAACAGTAAACTGTTTGAAATCTTCACAGATGAATCGTTATTTGATTCCTTAAAAAAAAGAAGAAGAAATCAATGGGCTCAAAAGAAAGAAAGCTTTGATTCCAAATAGCTTCTCATGAGCAGAAAGTGGAAAGTAAAATTAAAAAAAAAAACCCAAAAAGCTTCTTTTTTTGTTTTAAATGACCATGGAGAAGTGAGAGGAACAGAAATTACAAGTACACTTTTTATCAAGATTATTTAGAAAGTTGCACCGGTTTGTTTTACTTCACATTTTAAACCGATACCTTGCTTTAGCGTTGTTCTATTTTTAGAAATTATCTTCAATCACAAAAATACTGTTGTTGCTCTGTATGTAATCAACTGATCTGCAGCTTGCATGTGCTGCCGGTCTTAACTCGAGGCACAAATCCTTCAGTATCGGTATCGCTGATTATTAGATTGTCTCTGGATATTTGTGTGTGTAATAAGGTCGAGCAGTCAGTGGCAATTCCTGGAAACATGTAGGTTGATTGGGCCTCTCATTTCGAAAATATTTATGTAAATTCAAAAGGGCTTGTCCTCTCTCTGTTCTGTGGGTATATTTTGTGATATGGAAAAAGAAAGGTTTGATTCACTTCATTGTCGAGTTTCGTATGTGCAACAAGCTGCTCCTCACCAGCATCTCTCGGCTTCGGTCTTTCTCCCCACATTAGCATATTGCAATTCTTCCTTGCATTTCACCATGAACTCCCCACAGCAGTGATGAGAACCCCTCTTTAAGCTAAATCAAATGTCACCGTTATTGACATAGACTTATTGGCTTGCTGTTGATTTTTCCAGCGCTTTCCAATATATGTGAAAGTTTTTCCCGCCAGCCTATTTTTAATATTATATGCACATTCTGGCTCCGGTGCAGAGATATTAGAGCGAGATTAATATTTTTCTATTTGACTGCGGGTCATGCACAGTAATGTAGATGAAGACAAGTGTGATGGTGTCAAGTTGTGGTGAAAATTTTCTAATCAATGGATGGGTAAGCTCTGCGTAATAATACCCACCATGCACGAAATTATGCACATAAATATGAAGACCGCCGCACGTCTGTCTGTTGTCACAAGAGAGAACAGTGAAGTAGCATTATTTTGTTTCTGGTATTTCATTACTACCTCTTCATTTGGCGCTCTGAAGAAGAGATACTTCCTATTTCCTGTTTGTGCACAGTGCTTTTATGTTGTTTTTTTCAACCTTCGAGCAGGCACTTAACCATCTGTGAAGCATAATGCATTCGCTCAAGAAAAAAAATAAACTGCCCCTGTTTTTCTGAAGCAATGAGTTTATTTTCAACTGAAATCTCAGATAAATGGGAAGGATTACTTGTAGCAATATAGAGAAGTCACATTCACATCAACTATATCAAACATCAAATAAATTAGGGTGTTTTAAGGATATATTATTAGACCGTTCACAACATACCAAATAAATGCACTTTTTTGCCTTCTTACAGATCCGAAGTTGCTTCACAAAACATTTCGGCTTATCCGCAGCACCTCCTTTCAGACAATAAAGACACACTCGCAAATGCAGACGGAGAGAGGTATCGTCTCAGCCATGTCTCACCACAGATTGTACATTTGTGTGGTTTGGGCGGTAAAGGAAGTCACCTTGAGTCTTTGAAATTGTATGAAAATAATCAGATAACTCATTGTAACACTCGATATCTAGTGTAATATTTCACGCAGAGTCGTCTGGTGAGATTAAGGCAGTATTAATCGTTCTGTTGCGAGCAACATGCTGGTTTTCAAAGTGCCCCTTTTTATAGGACAAGGACTCCTTCTCCTCTGGGCTTTTAGTGAAAAAGGGTCACAAGTCCTCTTTTGTAGTTTTCTGAGTATAATGAAACAAATGTAATGATAATCATGTTAGTACAGGCTATTCTGTAACCCCCACCCCTTCCTGTGGACCAGGTTTGCAATAGCAACCTGATGGCCCAGTGACATCTTTATCAAACTGAAAGCAGGTTTAATTGTTTAGATATAAATGCAGATAAGGGTCAGTGTCCCTGTATGCATTTTTTCCTCCACTTGAATGATGAGTTATTGTTTTTCTGTTTTTCAAAGCCATCTCGCTCTTTTATGTCTCTCTGGTGTGTAATGCTTGTTACCAGGTTACTGCTAAGAGATTTTTTTTTTTTTTTTTTTTTTTTTTTTT
>CAESWR010000183.1:465903-482021 GCA_903171835.1 Mullus surmuletus | reverse complement strand
GGAGTGACATAAGCCGTCTTTGATATATTCAAAATGGTGAAAAATCTCTCGCCGCAGACTTTTGAATTTGGCCACTAAAATGCACTTCTAAAAAAAGATTTGGCATGAATAAAAATTGTGAAATACGTAGGCTGCCCATTACTGGGAACCACAGAGATGAATGTAAGCCAAAGATTAACGTTATATCAGGAGAACTTGAGGTTGTACTGATACGATAAATGGTTGCCATGGTTGTCGTTGGGGGGCATTCAGCCGTTCTGTGACAAAGTTGTCTCAACCCAACCATATACCTGTGTGTTCTAGACCACATGAAAAAGGAAGGGCATCTGACTGATCTCCTGTGGTGTCATCTAGTCACAGAGCAGGGCTGAGTCTGCTTTCGTGGGTTCAAGACCATTAAAACCACCAGCACCGGGTCCACCTCTGCGTTCTTCTGTGACCTTGTGGCCTGAAAGCGAAACCGTGCTGCCACGCACAGGCGTCTTCTGCGAGTTAGCCCGCGCAACAACCAGCTTGCCCTTGTGCCCCCCTCCTCCCAGTGTGCGTGCTGTGTGGCCGACCCCTCCTGCCCAGGGGCGAGGACAGAGCAAAGCCTGCTGGGATGTGGGGAGGAGGAGCTGGGGGCTGGGCGTTAGCTGGCAGTGTGCCACCTTCCCCTGGCTGCCTGGTTTTACTGGGGCCAAAGAGGGAGGCTGCTGTGTCTCAGATTGATGAGGACAGGTCTGTGGTCTGGGTATAGAGTGTTGCAGAACAGACGTCCTGCTGGCATATCCTGCCCTCTCGGCTGCCCGTCCCCCCCTCCCCCTCCTCCTCCCCGGCTCTCCGTACTCGCCTTATCGGAACTCCTAATTGTCCTTATGAATATTTTAGAGGCGAGCAGGAATGGGAGTTCAGGGTTGGGGGTATGGTTTCAAGGGCCCTGACAGCTAATGATCCACTCAATGACCATAGAGAGAGGGAGGGAGACAGAGAGTAAAATGCCTTGAAAGATTTTCAATATTCCGCATGTTTTTGTCTGGATTGTAATTTCTTTCTCATCAGGTTTTTAATGTGGGCCACCTTTTTTTTTTCCCTCTCTTGCCACAGAGCCCGTGCTCTCATTCTTTTTAATCTGTAGATAATGATGACATTGGTTTGCCTTTATCCTCAATTTGTAGTTTAATTCCCTCTTGTCTATACTGAAAATATGCAGTCTGCTGATTGAGACTGTTCTCCCTGACTGTGGCGGCTAATAGCTTTGTCACATCAGTCATTCACCGCAGTCTCAGAGCAGAAAGCTCAGAAGGGACTGTTCAATGCGCAGCAGTTGCCTCCCATTCTTAAACGAGGGGGCTATGTTTAATTGGCAATCTTGTCAGTCAAACGCGTGTAATCATTTGCAGCATTGAGTGCTGGTGCGAGAACGTACAGTACAATTGCTGTCATGATATCACGTTTTGTGCGACTGTAATAATTCCCCAACCACCGTATAGATTCGTAATCAGTAGATGGATTCAGACATTCGAACTGATCTGCGAAAAGAAGCGATCGCAAAACTAAAATGATAATCGTTGCTATTTTTTTAAGATGAAGAAGATGCCGACAAAAGGGGAGGCACACATTTGCAAAAATGGGCCCCAAATCATGATTTTTTTTATCAATATTGATTTTATAATTTTGATTATTAATTTGTGAAGAGATATGCACTTAAATAATGCCAAAGCAAGTTCCTATATGTTATGATGTAGCACAATTATGAATAAAGAATACCTGAATACGTGAGCTTATGAACAATATCTTTTTATTTCACTTCCACATCAATTAATACTTCAACATTTTTCAAAAGTACATATTCCACCACATTATACAATGCAAACAAATGAAAATGATTAAGGCCTATGTAGAAAAGAAATAGGAACGAAACTGAAGAGGACAAAAACACTTGAAAGATGTTGAAGTGAAATGCACTATAGAGCCATGGGTAGAGCACGCATTTCAAACGCCAATATCGCAATTTCAATGTAAATTGGATTAATTGTGCAGCCCTAGCACATTCCTATGCGTACAGTGGTATATTGCTTAAGAAAACTAGGTACTTATTACTTGTTTTCAGTCTAAATAACAATATAATCCTATAGGAGAAATGAGAAGACTTTTCCCCCCCTGTGCAATTCAGCCGGTATGACTCACTGTAGATTAATGGGCCACAACTGGTGTGATTCTGACCCCTCACTTCATTGTGGTGTGCCCATTGTCATTGTTGTGTCAGGTGGGATCGATTCTCACTATGCATATTGTTTTCGCTAACAGCTGCGAGTATATCCAGACGGTAACGGTAGCAGCCCCCCTGCTACTGCTCTTCCTTTCCGCCAGCCATCGAGACAATAGAGTGAGCCAGAGGAAGGATGTGAATCCAGCCTCATAACCTGATTTCAGTTCTCCCGTTAAAGTGTCGACGGTCGAGACAAAATGTGTCTGGAAATTACTGAGCTTTATCCAAACCCAATCTGTGGTCCGAGATGGGGGAGAGTGTGAGGCAGGCAGGCAAGAGAGGCAAGGGTACCTACACGACAGTAACCAGGTGACTGAAGACCAACCAAAAGAGGCTTTTTATTCCCCCCCCCCCCGAAGTGAAGACAACAGCACCACAGGGGAAATAGAACATGGCGGTGGAGAAAGTCTCTTAAGATGTTATATAAGAGCAGAAATATTCCTCAGCAGATAAAAGCCTCCCTATCAGCCGCCTCCCTATGCTGATTTCCGAGCGCGTTCACACTCAAAGAAGCCCTTTGATAAGCACATTAGATGGAACGGCTTGGACACAATGGTGATGTCATGAGGATTAGCACGCTACCTTGCCTGGCGTAGCAGCGGGCACAAGGGCTAATTCACAGCACTGCGGGGCGAGAGGCTGCGACACCCGGCTAAAACGAGGTGAGGGGAGGCTGTGGCGCGGCGACCGGCGGAAATTATAGCTTTCATGTGCTTAAGTAAATGCTGGAATAAACGCAAGACACATTAAACTTTTATGACGCACTCCACTTTTGGAACATTTTGTGTAATTTTCTGCCGTATTGCTTTTACACTATAAACCACCCTGCCGCGGCGGAGGGGTCCCGTAATCAGAGCCTTGGCGCTCCAGTCGCAGGTCAGGTGGTCCTCTGCCGGGAGTGAAAGCCTCAGTAAGTGTAGCCTTTCGCTGTGATTCAGGCACAATGGACAGAGACTATAGAAACAGCCTCTTCTTGCCTTCCTTCCAGCTATCTCCCCCACAATTTTTTTTGAAGTTGGGCTTTTATACCTAACCACTATCTTCCCCCTTTCTCCCTGCCTGCTATTCACTTACAGTACAGTACAGTACATGAATAAGTTACATTCAGAAAGCTCTCTTGACACGAGGGAGGGAGAACATCAGAGTGAAATGGTTTTCCAAGACGCACGCACGCACACACACACACACACACACACACACACACACACACACACACACACACACACACACACACACACACACACACACACACACACAGCAGAGTAAATTGCTGTGACCCATTTCACTGAAAGTACTTCTCAAGGAACAGGTGATGTAGGTGGCTTATGCAATGGTTCAAGATTTATTTTTAATCCATGGAATACTGTTTGCTTTTTATTTTGAACAAAAAAAAAAAAAATCCATAAAGCAAAGTGGGCACGGAGGATCCAAAAACTGACATGTGGGCACGTTCTAAAATTATTAGATATCTAAAAAAGAAAATTAGATTTGATAGCGGCATCTTGTTCTTAAAAATCTCCGGTGAACTCGTTGAAAGCTCCTCAAGGTTGCAACCAGGTTAAAGGTTGGGGCTAAAGTGGAGATGGTGGAGAGGTGCAGGACAAGGGACCCTCAAGGCCTCTTGGGGAGGCGGGGAGAAAGTCTTTAACAAGCTTGACAAACCAAGCAAACTGGCAACATAGACACAGTACTGCACACTTGGACAAAAGTACCCCGTTGGTTTGACGTCAGCCACTCGGAGTCTCATTTTTATTTTGAAGAGCCAAAATTTCTATCAATACAGGTTTGGACTCTTGTGAGAAAATAGCAGCTGGCCTTGTTCCCACTCATCTTTGTGAGCCTCTCAGGGCCTTGTGAATATATTACACAAGTTCCCTTGTCTATACTCTTTTTTGCAGCCTCCCCCAAGCAACACACACTCCATATCTTTAATGAGAAAATGCCAGTGAAAATCCCAACTTCAGCTGCATTCACGCATTCACCTCGAGTGTAGACCCCACAGCTTGATCCCTCCCTTGAGAGGCTTTTGGAAAACGGTAATAAAGTATTTAAAATGCAAAAGAGTGCCTTTCTTTTGCATCCTAAATTGCTTTGAAGGTTTTTTTTTTTTCCTTTTTCTATTTTCCCATTTTCTAGGTCGGAGCGCCACGGCGATTGGCACGGCCCGCGCTGTTGACATGAAAGAGCAAAGTTGATTTGGGGTCAGGTGGCCTTCGGGGGGCTCCGTGTGGTCCCTTCTACGGCTATGTCTCTGCTCGGCCGGCTCTGATTGGCCGGCGTGGGGAGCCCGGTCCTGACAGGTGTTTGGAGGAGAGACACCTGTTTGGCCATGTGCTGATTTAGTGATCCATTTACTGGGAGCTGTGGGCAGCGTCTGTGGGGGGCTCCCGAAACATGCCAAGTCATTTAACAAAGAATTGCAGCCATACTCTCGCAGCCTTTAAGAATACCACTAATATGGTTAAGCTGATAAATTAATTTGCACCAAGCATGCCGCTTCAAGGCTGCATCTCGCTATGTGATTTGTCTCTCAGTGCAGATCTGCCTGTCCCTTTCTGCCACTATCTGGTTCCCTCTTACCCAACGTGCTGCTGCAGCCCCTCCCAAAAATGGCCCGGGCCAGTGGGTGCGGCATGCTAAAGGCTGGCCAGGCTTGTTGTGAAAGTAGAGCAGCCCTGCCCATCTTGCACAGCCATGCCTGACCAAACCGACCAACATATTCCCATAATGAGCAGGTTGGAGCTCAAAATTTGCAGGTTGAGATCAGATCTTTGGCCGGCTGGTGGAGAAAGTCCGTAGTTGAACCCCGGTAAACACAGGCCTTTCAGGACCTCAGCTAAAGAGGGTTTGTTCAGTAAACAGGAAATGAACCAGCAAGGCGTTTTCTTAGAATGAGAAGAATGCCACCGCTCTGTACCACACCGAACTGTAATGCATCTGTGGTACAGTGCTGGTCATTCATTATCCAGACGACTTCTCTCTCCCTCTCCTTCTTCTGGGGAGTGTGGATACTTAAATTTGAG
This sequence comes from Mullus surmuletus, assembly GCA_903171835.1. Lineage (NCBI taxonomy): Eukaryota > Metazoa > Chordata > Actinopteri > Syngnathiformes > Mullidae > Mullus > Mullus surmuletus. The sequence goes on along the minus strand of CAESWR010000183.1, from coordinate 476,747 downwards.
GAGTTGTGGGTGCTTGTCTGAACGTCCCCATGCCGACTCAGGCTGCATACCTGCGTTTCTTACACTGCAAACACCGCGTTTGCGATCCGAAATGTGCATCTTTTGGAGATTATTAAGCTCGTGAAATGTGTGCGAGTGAGCAGCGAGGGCCTAAAGTGTGAACGATTTTTTGTGTGTTTTTTTTTTGTTTTATTTTGAGGAAATGCGACTTACACTGAGGTTGTGGTGAGTTGTGCTGGGTTAGCCGCATTGTCTGCACAGACCTAAGCGCACTGTCACATTGCTGTCAAGAGGATGTAGCAGCTGTAGAAATACCCACCCACCCCCCTTCACCACACACGCTCCCACACGTACAGTTTCTGTTTCTCTCCCCGTCTCCCGCACACACATTTTCCACTTTGTTGGGTGATGAAGACAAGAAACAGAGCGTAAGGTCTCATTAGCGCACGTACGGGTTCGCACTCGGAGACCCGCATCCGCAGGAGTCGCTGACCTTCCTGCAGACGCGGGGCCTCGGCGGCGGCCCGCAGATGGGGCAGAGCTCGGCTGCGGACCTGCAGAGGCCCGATAGAGGAACCTTGAGAGCGGCACATAAATCATGTTTTGATGTACACTGCCTTGATATCACAAGCTGTCACATGCTGTCAGTGAGTCTTGTTAACACCGCTATTCAGAGCTGTAATGAGGAGCAGCCAACCGCCCGCATGAAAGTGAGCAAAAAAAAAAAAACGACCTTGCTTTTATTTGTTTGCGCCATTTTCTTTTTACAGGGGTTAGAATAGGCTCTTTATAACATTACTTATGCACTCGTTGCTTTTACAATAAATGCCCAATTTCATGCTCAAATAAGCGTCTTTAACCACATTTGATAATCCATTTTATTCCCCACACATGCATAAACTTTGATAAGATCCCACAACTGACAGCCACACTGAATTATAGACATGGACTCTCCAAAGTGTGCCGGTGTAGGATCTTCTTAAAGGAAGGAGCTTCTTCCAGCAGGAGGGCTTACGATAAACGGGGTATGATAAAAACAAGCTTGTGGAAAACAGAAGGAAGGAACATAGTGGGGCAGAGAGCGCGCGAGAGTGAGGGGGAGGAAAAGGGAGGAGGGCGATATTTTGTTTGTCCCCACGCTCCTGAGGGGTGAGAGGATATGGAGGGACATTTCCCCTCGGTGAAAGGCCGGGGATTACGCTGTTGCTGTGATATTATTATGAAAAAAATCCACATATGCTCATCATAATTATTTTTTTTGGTAGAAATGTGTACGTAAAAAAAAAAAAAAAATCAAGCCACATCTTGTATACTGTTTGTTTTCAACTGTGCAATTTCATTTCAGAAATTGAGAAACAAAGGCCATAATGACTGTGCTAGTCCCGATCCCGATGACTGTTTCGGGCACAGCCCCCTCATGGACGACCATTTCGGCAAACTAAGCGAAGAGAGTGATTTAATGTACAAGCGCTGTGGTGTAAGTACTTCCTTTGTCCCCTGCTGTTTTGTGTTGATTCCTGTCTTTATGTTGATGTTCACTACAGGCGCTAAACAAGAAAGAACACAGAGGTTGTGATAGCCCGGACCCCGATGCCTCATATGTCCTCACTCCTCACACAGAAGAAAAGTATAAAAAAATTAATGAGGAGTTTGATAATATGATGAGAAATCATAAAATCGTAAGTACTGTAAATGCAACATTTTTGCTTGGCTTTGTGGCACAACGGATTTTCACTCTTTTTTTCCATTTTAACTTTTTTCCTCTTTTTTTTTGTTACCTCCCCCCCTCCCCACGTCACCTACCACCCCACTCTTCAGAACCTCTTCTTCAGAACTACTCATGATTAATGCCCCCACGACCCCTTTACCCTCCCCCCACCCCTCAACCCTCCCCACACACACACACACACTTCTTATGGGTGTGTGTTTTGTTTTCTGATGTTGATTTGTTCTGCAACTGATATTTTGGCACACCCTGATAAGATCATATTTCATTAACTGGTGAAATGTTGCATGATTCTACTGGAAAGATTACACCGCTGCATCATGGTCACGCAGCCATGAATCAAATAGCGGCTGCTGTTTCGACACATTGGGATTAGAGTAAATACTGACGTTGTCTTTATCATAAAAGACCTGCAGTTTCTGTGATTCAGGGGTGTTTTTTCACCTCATATCTTTAAAATTCCCTGATAATGTAATATTCCCTGATAATGTAATACTCACACCCCCACCCCTCCTCTCTCCTTTAAAATCTTTCCATCACCTTGTTTTTTAATGCATTCTGGCATTTAATATCTTCTTCTTCTCACTAAAAAAAACGCCACAAATCTGTTGTGATCTTATCATGAGTGACAATTATTTGACTCGTGCAAGAACATAGTGTTTACTCAAGCAGTAGTTTTCACTATGTTCCTGACATGAAAAGCCTCACTTTGCCATTAACAAACTAATGATAACAGCCAAGCGGCCCGCTGGATAACGCTGTGATGAAACGTTGTCACTTGCCACCTGTCATTCCCACTCCGCTACTTTGCACAGTCAGCACTTTGTAGGTGAACGCAAGTGAGTCACGATTCTTTGCCGCCGCGATCCTGCGCTGCCCAGCTCTCTGCCATGTCGAGAAATCCGTGTTTTCGCCACGGCAACAGAGCGCTCCGAGTGCTGACTGCTGCAATGCCAAAGTGATCACCTGAATGCATGTTTTGTTTTTCCTGTGTTTTGTGTACGCCGCAGCAGCCCTGACGTTTTATGTGTTTCCTATACGTATGATGTAAAAACAAAATAAACTTGTGATGGCTGTGGTGACACCCAGCTGTTAGATGTAGGGCAGACATATTTTTAGAATGTTTTTTCACATATATAAACGTGTAATGTATTTGATGTTTGTTTCTATTTTTACAGCTTTTGTGTGTGTGTTTGATCTGCCTGAATGTGTGTAGTTGCTCACTTATTAAAGCTAACCTTCAGGGGTGGCTCTCTGTTAATGATGCCCACTGACAACCGCTGACCCTTTATCATCAGGCCTGGGATCCTGCGTGCGTGTGTGTGTGTGTGTGTGTTAGTGTGTAAATATGCGCTTTGTCTCCCCTCTCGCAGCCCACAGCATTGCCTCAGCAGAACTTCTCGATGCATGTGGCAGTGCCCGTATCCAACCCCAATGCCATGTACCAGCCAGGTGGGAATCTGAGCAGCCAGACCTTGGCAGCGGCCACGGCCTCCCTGAGTGACAGTGGGATGCTGTCCCCACCGCAGGCCTCTCTGCACAGGAATGTGGGCTCCAGCGGGGGCCCCCAGAGGCCCACCAGTGCGGGCAGTGCAGGTTGGTGGACAACGACCTCAAAAGCGGCTTTGTGAAGACGATCCAGACCACTCAGAACAGATAATTAACTTGATTATATAATATCATATTATTACGGCATCTCTCGGACTATTTATACCCCTTAGTTTGTAGGTGAAGGCTGATGATGGTTTTGCTTTTTGCCACTGTGTCTCTTGGATACGGATGCTGGGATGCCAAATAAAGACAAGAAAAAGAGGACTTATGTACTGTTGAATGCAAAAGTTTTGACAAATAACAGTTTTCCTTTTTTTTGTAAATAAGAAGAAGCAGTTACAGTCAATGCCAGATAAAACTCCAATCGTAAAGCACCGCAGGAATTCAAAAGTTTGGTCAACTAATCTCCACTATTATCACTTTCTTAAACCCTCTTTGGTAGATATCAGAAGTTTGCCAATGTTTTTTTCTGTAGGCAGCTAAAAGTTTGTTAGTTTTTGTAATTGCAGATTTTCACCCCTTCTTTTTTGTTCGTATATTTCTTTGCATGCATTTTCAAGATCCAGCCACAGATTTCCAATTACATTTGATTGGAGTAAACATATCAAGCAAGACTACTCTGAAAAAAAATCTACATCAAACTCCTTCTAAACCCAATAATTTACTTTATGTTTTTATTCAAGCCAGAAGCAGAAATATCTGAATGACAATTTGCAGTTTGAAATAAGCTTATGAGGGGTGTCCTGACGAACGCTCCCCCACTCAGCATTTTACACTGATTACTTGGCAGCCTCGCTCTGACCCCAGCTACTGTTACTTTTCCTCAGCCAAGAGGTAGTTATAGGACTTCACTCGCCATGAAACCCACAACTTTTGTTTTTTAGTTTCTGCTTCTGTATGAATTAAACAAATGAGATCATTAGTTAGATTTTTGAACTGAACCGGGCTGGCTGCTTTATGCAAAGCTCTGCTGTTTGCCTCTCGGCTCTGACTTCATTAATGCGCAGAGGAGACGATGCTACTCTCTTGGCGAGAAAGTAAATAAGGGTTCTATTTTATGTCGAAGCATTTATTCAAGTCCGTTTTTTGGTGGTTGTTGTAATCGCCAAACTGTTAGTTTTTCTCTCAGACATAAGGGGCTTGTACTCATACCCAGACGCTGTGCTTTGTTTGTGTGATGTACTCCTTTCACACCCTCTGAATTTCTCATCGCACATATAGGCATTGTGGAAAATGATGTCACTTTACACCAGTTTGAAGGTCTGTTGGTCGTTTTTGCAGGTTTCAGCTAACCTGCATATGAGAGAACTATGTGCAACAAAGTGTGAAATGCCTCATTCCAGCGTGACCGCATATCAGAATTGGCTGACACCTCTTCATTCGCAGGGGGTTTACTCACTGGATGTTTTTCCACAATAACTTCTCATTGATTGTCCTCCTTAAGGTCACTATTGTTCATCAGCATAAAGAGCAGATGCTCAGGTGGAATTCTTGCTCCGTGTGCTATAATTTTAAGCGCTTTTTTTTCCTTTTGGAATTGTCTGCCTGGTAGGTGCTGATAGATCGATCGCTTATCCCCGTAGTCGCCTCCACCACGTTGAACCTCATAAATGCGCTACGCTGGACATTACCTCGTGCGCCTCCTTAATCATGTCGTGGGAATGTCGGCGCCAAGAGGACTCGGTGTGCTCTGATAGATCTACATGACATTTTCACGTCTGGCCTTGCATCTCCATCACATGCTCCGCTAGTTTGCAGAAGGATGCAGATGGTTAATCATATCACTCTGTGCATCTCATTAGGTGGCATGCTGGATACCACAGACCTTTCAGTGCCAAGTGGTGTGGGCTCCAGCCCAGCGGGTAAGTCCTCCCGGAGAGATTCATTAGCTCTCTGTAGCTCTGCCCAATAGGCCTCCTGCTTCGCACGTAAGCTGGATAGTTGTATATCCATCTGCGATTGGTTCAAGGCGGTCGTTGACTGATAGTGCCTTGGCCTGACTGTATTGTTACTGCATGCAGAGTGTGGGGAGGGGTGCGAGTACATGCAGACCTCCTCTCAACAGAGGAAGTGTACGATGGGTGAGAGATGGGAAATGGCTCAGCAAAATTTGCACCGCGTGGTGGTCGAAAATGGCGTAACTGGCTGAATGCAGCGATTCACCCTGGCAGGTACATAAACATAGTTTACTTTAAGCTTGCCACCTCGAGGTAGCGCCCTTCCCCTCCTATTTCCTTACCCCTATTGACAGGTGCATCTGTGTTCCCCCCCCTAGCACCCCAGCAGCCCTTATAAGGCCGGAGAGGGTCTGTAAGATGCCTAGACCAGCATAACCCTGGAGGTATTCGGGCCATGACATCCCACTAAGTCCTCAGTACACAATGACCGGACAGCCTGTCATGGCTGCAATGTGCAGTGTGAGAGGCGAAAGCAGGTGGGCTTTAACTCTTTCCTCAACGCTGCACTGTGACAAAATGCGGCATTTTGTCATCAAAAGGAGCGGGATATTAAATGTCGCAGCGTTTGAGCGATGGCAAGAGCGCCGCCTCACAACAGCGAAGTGTTGATTCCAGAGTCAAAAATTCACCTCGCTTGATTTGCAAGCGGGGTTCTGGGTAGGTTTGGGGTGTGGCCCCCGGGTCGGGGGACAGAGCTGGGATCTTCTGCCAGAGGGTGTCAGCACTTGGCACGGCGCGAGCATGCTGCAGCTGTTGTTTGTACCAAGTGTGTAGAACAGCAGAGACTACGGGCAGGAGAAACCTCTCCGGCCGCGCTGTCAGATGACCATTCCTGACATAGCTGCGCTTCTTCACAAGTAGCAGCTATACGACCACAGCGGGAGCCTTTTCAGAGCTGCCAGATGGAGGATGTGCCGTGTGATATCTCCTCTCGTGTTTGATGGTGTCACCGGGCCGAGGGAGGATTACTTGCATGTACAGCAAGTTCTAGTGAAATACTGTACACTCTTATAACGTCAAGGATAGAGGGTTCATTCATAGTTTGCTCATAGCTTCGGAGTCCATATTCGAAATGGTGGAGCGCTGATTTGATGGTGGCATCTGAAGCTATTATTCACTTCTTACCTGACCGCCAAAGTTCTCCATCACGCAAGCATTAACACAGTGATTCACACAGGTGCCCCCCCCCCTTCACTCCCCAAGCAAATATGTTTCAGTTGTTCTTTCTGAAATTAGCCGTCCATTGTTGTTGATCTTGTCTGGTCCCGGGGTGGAGATAATGGCTCCACAGCTACTAACCCCATCTTTAAGTCTCATTCGGTGCTGTTATGCCAGTGCGCGCAGCTCTATGATGGATCCCGCTCTCGCCAACTTACACAATTACAGCCGCTGTAATTACAAGATCTTCTTGACTGGTGAGAATGAAAGTTGTGGCAAGCAGAGCGGAATGGAGAGAATGGCCGCTCTGATGCACATGTCTTTACTAATACCGGTGCACGGCAAGTCTTTGAAAAGCATGGTGTTGGGTTTTTTTTGCATCCAGTGAGTCACATTCGGTTAATAGTGAAAACGTGGCAGCGGTTGCTGCTCACTTTGGGACTTGCACTCTGCGAGTGATTTTATGATGTTGAACTTTGATTTACCCGCTTCACTGAATCTGCATTCAAAGTCAAGGGGATTATGGTAAATAACCCCCCCCACCCCCCACTCCAAAAAATACCAACCCACAATAATGTGAACTGTCTGTCTGCTACAAGTTTTTGGAAAATCTTTCAGGAGCAGGAGCATTTATTTACCCGGTTGCCATCTGTCTCTTAACAAAATCACCCTCTGCACATCCTGTTCAGTCCTATTTTTCTGAGACACAACAATAGGCCAGTGCATGGGATCTATTCTTAGAAAATTGCTCCCTTTTTTGGAGCCTCTATTATTTGTTCTCCTTCATCAAGACATTTCTTTTTTTGCCTGAACTTAGCGCATGTGGGATGTTGGGCACAATAAGAGAGTGTTTGTTTAATTTTTTTTTCCCTTTTTTGCCGGAAAACTGAATGTTTTTGTTGTAAACTCAAGCCCTTATGCAATGCCCACATCCTAGACTGTATTAGTATTTTAGGACGGTGAACAGAAGTCAAACAGCTTTCAAAAAATGGTGTTAAAGAAATCTCGTTGTATATGAGGTTGAACATAAGGAGTGGAAACGCGGCAGTGGAGTGTTTTTAATACAAATCTGTTCCATCGTCAGCAAATGTTTGAATGAAGTTTTATGACATCTGAAGCCGAAATCGCTCTATGAATACTGCATTAGGGTCCTGTCTGTCGTTGCGCTGTTATGAATTTCAGGTTTTCACACCGGAGACCACAATTTACTTTCACTCTTATTCAGATTAACTTCTTGGCAATTCACTCCATAATCACAATGATCAATCAACTTTAATATCACTACAAAAAGTAAAAGCTTTATATGCATATATAGATGAAGACTATATAGTGTCACAATTCCTCAAATAAAAAGAGCACCTCTACACCTTTCACCCATTAAATGACTGTGTCTGAAATCCCCTTCTCATGTTTGGGAGAGCCACAAGTGAACAAGGGGGAGTGGTGTACAGTCAAAAGCTCCTCCTGTGCATGGACTTTATCTTGTTTTCCCTAATAAAAGCGTAATGCTTTGGAAAGTACAACATGCACTCGCTGATTGTAATTGGAAAGCTTTTCACATTCCATATCGCAGCGCTGCAACTCATTCCTTTACATGCGATCTCTTTCTCGCTGAATGGCATCTTCTCTGCTTTTAATCAGGTTTGCTATTTTTAGGGCCTTGGACATTTACTCTGCTAATTCTGTAAACACAGTTTTCTCGCTGCGGCCAATTCTTGTGTGATCAAAGCCGGGGCCGATAGCCGCTTGTATATACTGTTGATTCAGCTGTAAGATACTATTGTGGGCTTCATAACTGTTTATTTGACCGTGAATTGTTGGTGTCCTTATCTGTAGTCAGAGGGGCTATTGTTCCATTATGTTCCTACGCAAGAGCCCACTCGGTGAGCACACACTTTATGTTGCACTGGGATACGCCAAACACAATGGAGAAGTCAGCAACTTGTTGAAGTGTTACTGATCTGTTGATGCACAGCTAGATATGATTCGTTCTGCCTTTTTCCCCCTTCTGTGCAGGATTTCAACATGTTCACATAAAGGATAAAATGTGTTATTAAGTGCAATTACAGTACATTTAAAATTGGAGGGCGCTTGAGATATTATTTTGTTATTATTCCTGTTATTGTTATTATTATTCCTTATTTTGTTATTATTCCAATCAATTCAAAGCTGCTGATAATAGCTGCAGCAGTGTTGCAAAAACTAGGAGTTCCTCTGAAGTAAGGTGTTGCACTGTTTTCTACAACAAAAGGAAATGACAAGCTATGAAGGCTGAAGGGAGAGTCCAGCATGCTGTTATTGTGCATCGTGTGCATGGTGCAAAAGCAGCACCTCCAAATTTTTATTGTTTTTATTCGACTGTAATGGCTTCTGCTATTTCTCTTAGGTAGTCACAGTACATTTGTCAGGAAACTGCTCCTTATCCCAAGATGCAAAGAATTGACTTTGATGTAATCATTCACAATAAAAATAAAAGGCTCATCAATTTTGAAATGGACATTTTATTTTTGTAAATGTGCAGGATAATTATCCAACTCTATTAAAACTTCCCAGAGGGTTGAAAACACTTAACGCTGCGTGCTGCAGCAGGCTGGAAAACAACAGAGTGCGTGAAGCTTGCCTGATGACTGTGAGCGTTGTCAGTCACACTTCTATGGTTTGATGATGTGTTTCTGTGGCTTCGTACCTCTGCAGGGAACGGTTTTGTCAACCCCAGGGGCTCTCCGGGCCTCCTCAGCACGGCCAGCGGCAACGGCCTCGGTAAAGTCATGCCCACCAAGTCTCCACCGCCCCCTGGGGGGAACATGGGAATGGGAAGCCGCAAGCCAGACCTACGGGTCGTCATCCCTCCGTCGAGCAAAGGAATGATGCCCCCACTGGTGAGTACGGAGCACGCCGCTGCACTCCAGTGTCTCGCTGAAGGACCTTTCGCATCTCACCCTGCGGGGCAGACTGGAGCTTTGTGAAGTATCTTTCTCGAGACTTCGATTGCACAATGTTTTTGCAGGCCTACGCACGCCTGACGTCGGCGTAGCGTGCCGTGCCAGCTGCTTTACCAGAAAGCGGGACTCAACTTTCCACCACGGTTTCGCCTGCACCTCGATTACTTTCATTAAAGCGTAGACTGATCTGAGGATCTGCAGCCCAGGTGTCATAACTCTCACTCAATTATTCACATTTAAATGAGAGGCTTTCTCTAATTATGATAATGAAGGTGCGCTGCGCTCTGACCACGCTGCACACCTGGGGCTACACCACACTGTCACATCCATAAATCAGCATTCAGGAAATTGTATTTTCGTGGGGGAGTTTCAGAAAGTGTCCAGGAAATTGACTCGTTCCTGCTTTTGCGTGTTGTTTTTTTGACTCTGTTGGGTAAACACGCATTCGGTAACCATGGATACGCCCTGTGCAGACTGTGTGTTAACATGTTGCCACGTGGAACAGGTATATCAGAACAAGTTTTTTTTTTTTCTTTTCTTTTTTTGTTAATGCATTGTGAGGTCTGAGGGAGGAAGGTTGAGTTCTGTCTGAGCCGGCCGTGCATTTTAGGCTGGTACAGGCTGTGGAGGGTGCCGGCTGTGGCAGGTCTGCAGACAGCCTGTCATTAGGCCATAATGGTATTAAATTAATCACATCTCAGTGTGACAGAGTGTAGATGAAGACTTAATCAGGGGCCCAGGGTGTGAGCCAGATAATATCTTGTCGCCCTTGTCGTGTCTTCCTGCCGCTATTGATTGAGTGTGGGTATTAAGACAGCCCTGGCCTGGTCGCAGTATGTCCCACAGCACAGGAAAGATGGAAGATGGGCTTCTCGGTCAGGCGCTATACGGCAGATAACACTGAGCGGATAACATGTGCGCAGCCATTGTTGCAGCCTGTGAAGACATATTATCCCTCATTTCTGATAATTATGAGCTTCACGTTGAGAAATCAGCTTACGTCAATGTCAACAATTATTTTTTCCGCTCTCTACTCTCAAGGCGCTGCTCTCCTTGAGCCTCCTTTGATTTACAGGCTACGAACTTTGTATCTCAACAGAACAGCGCGCATTATTCACACATTGTTGGCGAAACTGTAGCCACACATGTGAATGTTAGATGAAATCACAGACGCTTTCGAACGAAATGGCACTTGAGAATCGGCCCTTCTCGCAGCTGCGATCCGCACTTCTATGTTCCTTGTTGTGGCTTTTAGGTGGAGCTCCTATCCGGCTCGTTCTCCAGTGTGATTTATAGACTCTCTCCTTCTTTTCTTGTCACTCTGCCTCTGTTCTTTCCTTCTGTTGAGGGCAGTCGGAGGAGGAGGAAATGGATTTGGTGAGTTTTGACAAATGCCTGGGCAAATGGCTGAAATGTGAACACGCTTCCGTTAATCACACGTACTAGACTAAAGGCAGAGCTCAAACCGGAGATTGGCTCTTAGAACTGCCAGCAATAATACATTACCAA
>CAESWR010000183.1:435474-461251 GCA_903171835.1 Mullus surmuletus | reverse complement strand
GGGGGGGTCAGCGGGAGGGGCGGGACTTGTTTTCTTCTCCATCATCACTGAGGCAAATAATTCAGCAGCTAAAATCACCAACAACAGACTTCAATCTCACTGCTGGAGTGCACACGTTAGTACGAGAAGTTTGCTGTACGAGGGGGAGGTATCACTCTGCATTTGCCGTGTCATATCTTGTGTGTTTTCTGAGGTTTTTCCGGCCTCTCTCGCTCCATCGTCAGCTCCATATTTAGTATTCTATATGCCCACGATGATCTATGCAGCTTTAGCTCCCACCATCCCCGCCCCCCAACCCCACCCCACCCCCGACTAATCCACAATATGATGTCATTGCAGGTCAGAGCATTAGAAAATTGGAGCACCTCAAGACTGTTAGGCTCTCATTCTGAAGCGCAACAGCTGGGGGTTGGAAGTCACATGTGTTATCACTTGATTTGTTTCGGGTAAACCCTTTTGGCGATCTCCCCGCGCACGGGCAGACGCTCCTCACGCGATCCAATTACGTTTTTACGCAGCAGGTGGAAATAGCAATAACAAACGACTACAACGAAAAACTGTCTGCCCCCGGGGCGGCATCACCTCATAGTTGAGCACATACTTTAGCACTTGATATCACATCAGGGAATTTTGTAGTTTTTCTCTACCTATATGCACAGTTAGGAAATGCCTTATCCCAAAGAAGAAGAAAAAAAAAACACCACTTTTTATTTTACTCTGAGTTTAAAGAAAACAGTGCAGATTTCACTCAGACTTGACCAGACCTGCCTCCTCCTCCTCCTCCTCCTCTTCCTCCTCTTCCTCCTCCCGCATTGGACTCACACAAGAACATGCACGGTGAATGCACGGCGGTACACTTTTCTCTCTTTGGTCCTTGTCGAAAAAAAAAGAAATAAATTGTGCAGAACTGATGAATGTGAAAGGAGAGAGGCTAATCAAGGAACCTTTGTAGAGGACTTTCTTCACTTTGCTGTGCAAGAGTACACTGCTTTGCTTCATGGCTTTTATAAAAACAGAACTATGTGTTTGGTAAGTGTTTGTAGTTGATAGTTCACTTAACTAAAAAAAAAAAAAGCTGTTTTCGGTTTGAGCGCTCAGACCGTTTGGCGGCACAAGCTGGACTTTGTTGCCAATAATGAAATTATTTGTTTGACAAATTGAAAGAAGTTTTAAGTTAATCTACATTTTATTTCCCTTGAATGTGTTATTTTATTTTCATCATACAATAAATATTCAAGTGAACTTTTTATTAAACAATTAAGATACTATGCTAGATATTGTTGTACAAAATTTGTATTCTTCAGAAAAGTACAAAATATTGGCTTTTAATGTTATGTAATTTAGGTTTTCTCTCTTATTCTGTATAAAATGAAGTAAACAACTCTGACATAGAATTTGTTCTCCTGTGAAGTCCCAAACAGTAGAAACTGTCAACTTTATTAAACACATCAGTGTATGCTCAATCTGAACTTGGTGTGTGTTACTCTTTGTCATTTCTATCTTGAATCACATTCTTACATCACTGGAAGTCTTTGGCACACTTTATCAATACGATCTATAGATAAATATACAAACAAAAATGTTATTTTGGTAAATATTTGGGAAACATTGTGAATCAAATTGCAAACACAATAGCAACACTTGATAATTCCATCTAAAATTCTATTGACAGTGTAGTGTTATATTTGTTTGTCAGCACATTGGCTGCCATATAAATGTGGAATAAAGTGAACTAAAAAGAACAGTGTTTTGGGTGGACGTAGGTTGTGAGCTCCATTAACTCCACCTTCCCTCATTGCACACAGCTGGCGTTCATCAGCGTGGAGGAAGGAGTAGCTCACCGAAGGGTTATCACCTTCAGTTCAGCCCTCTTGGTTTGTGTGTGTGTATTATGGGTTTTCTTTCTTTCATAAATAAGTTTTGTTTCTCATTTTGCTAGACTTAGTCGGGGGGGGTTAGTGGGTTCCAATCACCTTTATGACCCCATTTGAGTTTCGAAATACAGTTGTTACTTCCACAAATCGCAATCACCATTTTAGTTTTGTACTTTATGGGAGAAAACACAAGAGAAAGTTGTACTGCGGCGGAAGCACATTCATAGATTGATTTTTTTCCAGATCTGAAAGCAACATTACTCTAAATTGAAACAACCTGTCAAGTTTACCCATTTTAAAATGAACGTAAATGACAGAATGCAAGCGACCACAGCAGTTCACTGAGTTTAAGGAGTGTATGTATGAGAGTGAATGAGAAGCCGGTGAAGAAAAGGTTATTAATCTGATAAACGGGGTGCAGATCTCCATGCCAACGGTCCTGGGGGAGAAGAATTTGTGACTCTGGTAATCAATGTTATTAATTACACCTGCGTTCATCAAACTAAGCTGATGTACGTACAGTAAACCCATCTGGTAGCAGAGCTGTTGACTTGGATCACATCACACAGAGATGGTGTTGGGAGGAGCTGAGCGCAGTTCCGCGGAGCGACCAGCAGGAGGCACTGTGACACAATGAATTCAGCCGCCGTCTCACTCAGTGAAGGTAAGTCAGAGGTTGATAAAAAATAAATAAAAATAAACCTACTAATACTAGAAGTCAAGTAGAAACTTTATAGCTGGTTTTGCGTCAGATGATATTTAATTAGTCCAGCGTTAATTCCAAGTTAATTTAATTTTATAAGCGTAGGGAAACTGTAATATGCGCTAAAATGTGATTTAACTGCTTTCCCGCGGTTTTTAAATGGCCGTTTGACACGTTCCAACAGGGATGTCGAAGATATTTCCAATGTTTACTGCGAACTAACGCATCTAGATTGAACAGCAGCGTCATCAGCGTCATTAATTACAGCTGCGCCACTTTGCCAAAACCACCGCTGTGCTCAGGCCTGTTGGACTCCACGTGTCTTATTTGCCTCCCGGCCCCAACAGTTACACTCACTGTAACGTATTTTTCAAAGCACATTTATCTGTTAGTTTTTGGGGAATTTCTAGTTATTTGCATTTGACACTGCTACTTTTTTTCCCCTGTAATGAATAACCAAGGCGATGCATCCTTCCTTTGAGGCTCAATGGCACGACATGGAACTCTGAGACAAAATGGTTTTAGGTCAGGCTGTTTCGCTGACAACCTCAACCTTTTACGGCTGTGTTCAGTCTGGAGGTTTTCGCATGTCGCACAACTTTGTGTGTTTGCTCCAAGTGCATGTTCCTTGGCTCCCCCATCCATCGGACCAGCTGTGCAGCAGGCGGGAAGGGGTCCAGTGTGCATGTGTAGAGTAACCAAGCAGGGTTTTGGGGCTGTTTGAGTTGTGTGAGAGGGGGCGACAGGCCACCTGCCATGGGGGCTTGCCCCGTTCGGATCCCCAGCCCTGCCTTTCAACTGGGAGCCAAGTTGGGGTCCTTTCATGTGGGCCTGATCCCCTTAAGACGTCAGCAAATATTGAACAAGACTCGGTCCAGACTCAAACGCATCTGTTGTCATATAGTCTCCACTGTTGGAGGCAGACGAGAGCGGGCGAACACCAGTGGGTCTGTTGCATTAGCTTCGGTGTGTGGACAGAAAGCTATAGTTTATACTTTGCAAACACACAAATGCTCACTTTCGACGAGCTTCGGCTAAACCGCATTCCACTGTAAACAAATATGGGGCTGTATGGGGGAAATGGAGTTTGGTTTGACAAGGCAGCCTCTGAATGCCAGCTCCGATAGATCAGGGATGAGATGAACAGATAGCCAACATTTCATATGCCTCAGTCATGTTGCAGAATCCATCAGCAGCATTTATGGGCTGTTTTGGACAGATAGGAAGGATAGTTGTACTGTAGAATTAGGATAGATTATGGCATTATGGCGTTTTTTTTCTCCCTCCAGATACTTTGTCCTATAAGAAACCATTTTTAGATGAGTAATGCATTACACAGCCAAATACCCACAAAAATGCAAATAGGCAAATATTCAAATAATCAGATGGGCTGAGAGAACAGCCCCATCAGCTTATTGTACTTTGAGAAACTCTTTTTCGTCTGTGTACTGCCATAGTATCCATACATTAAGTGTTAGTCATCAAATGATGTGTTTCTGATCTCACCTCACCCAAGTCGCGCTTACGCAGCTCTATTCAGCTCGGCAGACTTGGGCTGGACCGGGATAGCGTCACTCTCAGAGACGTTGAAACTCATCTGGTGTGACTGGTATGGCTAGTTTCACCCTGTTTGGATGGCCTTGTGTGGTTCCACCAATGGCTCGTCTTCAAGCATGAAAGTGCACTAACTACCTGTTCTGCTGCACTTCCTGCTTTTTATCATAGATAGAATGGTTGGGCAGCCTCACTGGAAAGTTCCTGCTTCGGCTGGTGGATTTTGACTTCAGTCTGCGAAGTTGTTGAATTTGATAAGGAGAGGTCTGTGGCGCAGGTAACATTTTCCTTTTGCCTAATGTTTTTTCTGGAAAGAAATCAAGGTGAAAGTGTCATGTAAAGTAAAGATTTATTATTTGTTATTAATGCTTCGATCGATTATAAGCCGACTAGCTAGTTTTGGCTTGTTTGATTCAGTGTCTTCTGTTTTTTTTAATCAGGTCACATCAAACATGGTTTTTATGTTGTTAATTTTTTAAACACTGATACAAAAAATCATCGAATTCGCTAAAACGAGTAATGTTGCTGCAGCTTAACCCTGTGCTTATCATTGGAGGAAACTGTACAGAAATATTTACTGTAATATTGAGGTTACATTTAATTGCATTATTTTCTTTAATGCAATTTCATTTTAAAACCTTTATCGGCTGTCAATACTGCTTGGACATGGATTAGGTCAACGGGGAACTTGATTTTACCATTTCTTGTTGACAAGGTATCAGTCAAGATGGACACCAAGAAGAAGAACTTCTTGGAGAACCTTCGTGTAAAAGCAAAGCTGCCCAACCTGAAAAAAGCAGGAAAGAGGACACCAAAGAAACAAGGAAAGAAATTGGCTTACCGACGCAGTATTTCCGTACCAGACCTGAGGTTTGTGCCAGGTGAAGGCTCGCCTGCAGAGTCTCCTCCACTGTCCACTGCAACTGATGGAATCTACTTTGGCATCTCTCCAGGAATCAGTGACACTGATTCTATCGCAAGTTCTTCAACCAATGATGTGGCCCTTTTCACAGAAAAACTTACTGTTCCGGGACAAGAGAGTACAAGACTTCTCACAGATAGTGCGGCTTTGAACAGAGTTAGTGCTCCGGCAAGGACATTTATGCTTTATGAAGAAATGGAACAAAATAATTCAGCCTCGGACGGCAAGATGAACCTGCCAGCGGAAGCCTTCTATGCTCAAGTCGATAAAAGAGTCAAGAAAAAAGGCCAAAAATTTCTTTTTGAACCTATTCCTGTACCACGCAGGAACGCTTTAATACCAAGCGTTGAACTTGAGGAGAGTGAGGGTCTCTCTGGTGATGGCAGCATTGAAGATTTCCCAACTGAAAGAGTGGTTTCAGGTCCGCTTGCTGCAGCGTTGGCCAGAGCCGGCTCGCAGGGGGACCAGGCCAACCCATGCACCGACCAAAGGAGCGCTTCTTTTGAGCAGGGGAGGCCGCTGTCGGCGAAAGGGACTCCACCGGCTGCCAGACAAAATACAGAGAAGCTGTCTCTGAAGCTGGACGCCCTGGGCTCACCTGTGGAGAGTGCCGATGGTACCTCTTTGGACTCTGCCTGCGGGAGCCCCAACGAGGACCTGGTCACCATGCCCTGGACGACAGACTGGGAGGGACTGGACCAGGAGTCCTTCTCTCCTTTGATCATCAAAGATGTCTACCCGGACGAATCTCTGGCAGAAGATATATCAGAGGTCAGTTTTTTCAAGAATATTATACAACATGAACATTTGATTTCTTTTTTTCTTATTTGAAGTCTGCATGTACTGTAGACTTTGAGCTTAAAGTTTCAAAGTGCTACTTTCTCCTCATGGTATTAAATTAAAAAAAAGGAGAAAAAACCCAGATGCCGAAGTTAGATGAAAAAAACAAAACATCTGCCTTGTTATTATCAAGAGCTGATTATGTGATTAGTTTGGATTTGTTGGACTGCGTAGCTAACCCATAGCTTACACCAAGAGATGCAATGCCACAGCTGTATTTTCGATAACACATAATATCCCAGCACCACAGTGACCACATGCCACCACCACATATTTGCAAACTATCATTTCCCTGTCAAATAGCACGGTCTGGTTTTCCACACACTTCAGCTGTTATGCTTAGAGTTATCCCCCCGCCTGTGGTGTGGTGAATATGGTGATATGCATTCTTTTTCTAAGCCCACTTTTATGACACCCTATCCCCGCAGCACTTGGATACTTGTTAGAGACATGATATACGTCCCACACACGTCTTTTGTGGCACCGTTATGGTGGCGAAACATATCAAAAGCGTCTTTAAAGTCCGTCTGAAGGGCAAGACCACCTGAGATTTTTGGCTTCAGACGGTCCTTTGGAGCAGCTGAAACTCAAACCCTCATATCCTCGTTTGTCTGGATGCCTCTTAGATGCGGAAACCCGTTGAAAACCTGCGTTACTAGTTGGAGATAGTGTTGTGTGGCAACAAAAAAAAAAACCCACAACAGCAAGGCTGATAACTTCTCACTTGCCTTGCACTTGACACGTTTGGCAGGTGCGGTGTTCAAATATTATACATACCTGTGCGCCCCTGAGATGCTAAATGAGGAGCACGTGAAATGCATGAACAGACTCTTTTCTAATTAAAGCCATCAGTGTCACGCAGGCCACAGTCAACAACACACCTACACATCTCGGTTTGTTTGTTTTTTTTGGTGTACATTCTAATGTTTCTCAACATGTTTTTTTCCCTAATGTAGATGTCCACTGAACCATGTGACCTCTACTTTGATGAAAGTTTCCAAGATTCGTTTGAGAACTCTGTGAGTACCTCACCGACTGCTGCGCCCACTGATGCATGCCAAGGAGCTTAATGATATGTATAAAAGCATAAAAATGGTTTGTCCACGCAGCCTGGGGCAGCAGGGACCGAGGTCCAGGTACCGGTCCAGTTGCAGAGGTACCTTCTGTGCATCACACTAAAGCAGGGACGCAACCTGGTCGTCAGAGACAAACGTACTGGTAGGTCAGAAAACTGTTTGTCACCACAGCGTCGCTCCAACATAAACACGCTCTCTTTCTTGGGCTCTAAGAAAGTTAGAAAACTTTAACAAAGATCAGACTGTTCACTATGAAGGACAAGTACAGATCAACAGATACAATATCAGTTTCCTTGTACCTTGTCTGCAGAAAGAATGCAGTTTCCCTTTTTTTTGTTTTGGCTCTTGGCCACCAGTGAAGCACAGCATGAACATACAGTGTGCATACATCTCGTTAATCTCAATTTGTTTGCCGATGCGAACCACTCGGGCCGTCATAAGCCGGGAATTGGAAACGTGTTAATGTGTATAAAGGCAAGATGGGATGCGATCGTTTAATGCTTGTGTTTACACGCGACAATCATGTCTCCCGTCAAATGGTGTTTGTGTGAAGGAAAGAAGAAAAAAAAAACACCTCAAGTATGCAGTCGGACCAGTATGACAAAAGACTTAAAGAGAACTTGCAATCTGTACATGAAACCATTGATATTACATAACTTAAGGAAAAAGTTTCATGGTTATTTTTTTTTATTTATTTTTTTATTAAACAGGTAGTGACTCAATTAAGCAAGTGACCACAATGATAATCTCTGTATTAGAGAGAGAGAGAGAGGAAAATGAGAGAAAGAGAAAGTGTGACAGACAAGCAAGAAAAACAACAATATATTATTGGCTGCTTTCTCCCAATGCCCTCTGACCCCTCCCTGAGGCCAAGTAGAGTTTACTTTGTGACATCAGTGACCTCGAGTGGCATGAAATGGAACTACAATGGAAGAGAAAATCCAATGTGTAGTCATACAGTAACTATTGTTATTTTCTAACAGCAGCTTGGGGAACTTTTTTGATTTTCAAATGTATATATGGGCATTTTGCAGTGTTGATGCAAAGATGTCACTTGAGTATTAAGGATTTCAAAATAGTGCATGTTAAATATTTGATTTTGGATTTTAATTTTTTTATTTTGACAAGCATTTAGAAAGTGCACCAATTTAATTGAAGTGAAACTAAAACTCTAATGTGTTGCTGTGGTTTAATTGGCGTCAGATTTGGCTCTGGCACCTGTAGCTTGGGAATTCACCTTTGGAAACCCGTCTTTTTTTATTTTTTCCCTGACTGGCGGTGAGAGACCCTCCAGGTCCAGTGCCCCGCTTGCAGCTAGTTGAGACCTTACTTTCCCTGACAAGATGGCACCGTGATGATGCAATCCCCACACGCCCCCTGTCTCCGCACTGTTTGCCCAACAATCACCGCTGTGCCAAAGGCTCACCAATGGCATACATTGTCATTACATATTCTGAAAGGAGCCACGCCACCAGCCCCCACTCCTTGGTTTTTTGTTCTCCCCTTTTTTTTCCCCCATTAATTTCCATCGTCACCGTTCTCAGTCATGCCAGAGCTTTTCTCCTTGCTAGCTGCCACATTCTCCTCCTGTCAAGTTGCCTGGAGGTTTCCCTGTCACAGGCTGGCAGGGTGGAGCTGCTGTGGGTCCTGACTGCCTTTGCGAGATGTTCATTTGGAGTGGGGAGCTGACAGGCCTGACAGCCCATCCCCACAGGGCCTTTGTCATGTGATTCAAGCCTCCCTGCAGGCTCTCTCAAGCACCCCTTTATTCCCCTATACAAATGAAGGCATGGGACTGGCTTTCATTTTTTGGCCAATCTGCATGCAATTGCAGAAACAAAGAAGTCCCATACCCCCACCCCACTCGCAGACAGACTTTCTTAACAGGCTTGGGAGATTAACACTGGTTGCTTCTAGATTTGGGTTTCTGGTTGCCTCATGCTGGCGAGTGTTTCTACTCTTTCACAATTAAACAGCTACATCCCTCTGTTTTTGCCATGTGTGGGGTGCACCTCCTTCTCACATATTCCCGTCTCACACGAAAAGCATGGGGGGAAGGGAGTGTATCATGTGTGCATTTTTATACGCCATGTAAGTTACATTTTTTTCAAAGGGACAATACATTCCCCTGAGAAAAAAATTTGCATTAGAAAAATTTGCCGTTCCATATTTATTTTACACACAAAGTGACCACACCATTCGTGATTTACGGGATTCTTGTTTCATTTTATTTATTTTATTTGTTTGAAGGCACCAGCGATCCTTACGTGAAGTTTAAACTCGATGGAAAACAAATCCATAGAAGCAAAGTGGTTTACAAAAGCCTGCACCCGCGGTGGAACGAGTCCTTCACCCATCCCCTGCGAGACCGAGACCATGTTGTGGAAGTCCGGGTAGGCATGCCATTACTTGTCATAAAGCCTCCATTTGAATAGTGGTATATGATCTCATTATATCAAAGCAGAAGCCCTGACAAACCGCTTTAAAATACATAGCGATGTTTTTATTTTTTTTTGTGTTAAAGGTCTATGACAAAAACCGAACCACAGATGACTTCATGGGTTCGAGCTCAATCCCTCTGAAAGATATAGACTTGTTCAAGTGAGTGACATGCCTATAAACTTTATACATTACATTATATTTTAGACTTAATCCAGTATCACTAAGCGTTCATGCAACTGCAATTACCTCAGCCACTGGTTCGTCATGACAGTCTCTCCTTCTCTACACAGAACCTACGAGATAGAATTGCACCTTCAGGACCCAAAAAGCAAGGAAGACGACATGGGAGTCATCTGCATTGACGTCTGCTTGATGTTTAGAGACGCTACCATCAAAAAGCCCCCTGTAAGGTCATCTGCTATGAAAAGTATTGGACGCAACCTCTAAATTGTCTCTTCTGAATCTTGTTTTTTTTTTTGTTTCTTTGTTTTTATAGAAATGGCCACAAAAGAAGAACAAGGTTTGGCTTTTTACATTGTTTCAAAGTGTATTCAGAATGCTGTTACTCCTGTACTCAACTATGTACTTTTACAGTGAAGTGTTCACTGTTCACTAAAAATACACTAGGGGGCAGTAGCTCACTGTGCCATGGTACAACAAAGAATGAGGCGCACGCTCAGGACTCCAGCTTTTGTGTGTAACCTTGGTTGCAGCACTGCCTATTGCTTTTGTGGTTTCACAGTGAACCTTATTTGCAATGCATATTATTTCCAGTGGTATCATTTACTGTTAAAAAAAAGAATAAAAAGTATTGTACAATCTTTCATTCAGATCAAAACAGAAGCAATATTGACCAAATAAGTTGTCATGAAAAGAGCCCCTTAGATGAGAATTGAGAATTATAGAGCGGTGCTTGCTTGCGTGTGTTGTGTTGTAAACAAAGTTCCATCTTCTCTCAAGTGGTTTTCAATATATTGCAGCTGTAATTAGATTCAGAGTGAAATAGGTGGGTTGCTGTTTGGGACTCACACTGCAGCGAGTGGGTTTATATTCACACCTATGCAGTCACTACATCTGCCACTGTTCAGTCTCTTGATGGTCCAGTAGACAATCTCAATTTGAAATTAGATGACAAAGGAATGAATCCATTTTCATGCCCAATGTAGGTTATCCACTACAGATGGTTAAAGATACTCAAAGGGAGGCAGAAATGTGTGATGGGACTCTGCACACTGTTCAGCTGCCTAAGTCACAGTGCTAATTTAACAATGTAACAATGCCATTTTCTCTCCCATTTCATATTTTTTTTTGACAAACGTACAATATCTTATTGCATTTAACACCTATGCTGGAAGTGCTGAATAGCCAGCTCTTGCAGCTCCACTCCCCCTCTTTTATTTTTTCCCGAACATCGTTTTCTCCCTCTGTGTTACCGCCACGGAGACGGGGAATGGCAAGTGCCTAAGTAAAACTCTGCTGTGTGATAGTGTTTCAAACAGGAGGGGGTGGGGGGCTATGGGAGAAGGGGGGGGCGGGAGGGGGGTGCTCTGCTGTTCGAGGCATGTTGCCAGTGCGGGATGCCTAAGATCGGCAAGGCTGATAATTCCCAGGCATAGTGGGCAATAACCCAGATGTTAGGAAGTAATATCACAGCTGTGGACGGACAGTGCGGAGGTACCAGCCAAATGGACCCAGGTCTGAGCTCATCATGCTTGTCCCCATGCTGTCCCACCATATGGAAGCAATCGCACAGCCCTTTTAGGACCAGGAATAGATTCTCTTTAGGGGCCACTTACAGTTAAGTGGAATTGTTTTATTGGCCGCTGAGATAGAAATGTGTCCAAGATAAACACTTGGGATGACTTGGCTAAGGCCTGTTTTATATCGCTCCTCCACTCCCTCTGTTCTTCTTCTTTTGAAGGGGGCTGATATTTATAGGGCTGTGCCTGTGGTATGCCATGTTAATTCAGGTCCCTGAGATGTGCTTTGATCCCCTCCGGATTGGGTGGCAATGTGGGTTGCGACCCCGTAGTTGAAGAGGAGGGGCCCGGGGGTGGCAGGGGAGTTGTAGCGGGGGCGTTTGAAGCGGCGTCGCTGGGGCAGCCGAAGGAGCCGGGCAATCAAAGAGGTTAGAGCAGATTACGGTCCCGCTCTTTAATTACAGTCAGCCCGACACAACCTCTCCGCTGTTTGTTTTTACAGCTCTGGCCTATCACCGCACGGCCTCACGGGAACTCTAACATGGAAACATATCAAGGCCCCTCTCTCTCACTCCCCCTGTGACACACAGCAGAAGTGGACTATTTGCCGGGCCTGTCCTTGATATTCCAAAGAGCTCTCCAACGGCCCAACTTTATTATTTAGGCTTGCCTCACCTGAACAGCTTTTTTTTTTAAAAGCGGAGATTTGCCAGCACACAGCAAACTCTGACGCCGGCCATACATGCCGCATGTATGTATAATTTGCTGATGAGAGAGCTGTGTGGTTTGCATCATTACTCACTGCCGCCTGCTGTCTCTGGTGCAGTATGCCAAGTGTCCTGCCTCCCCACACTCAGTCTGGGAGCCAGTGATGAGTGGGACTGTCACAGCCAGGGACATCTGGCTGCTTGGTGACGTCCCTCTCTTCCTCTCTCTCCAGGAGCCTCTGTGGTGGGCTCGCCTGTCAGAAAAGATGTGCTAATGTGCTCCAACAGAGATGTGCTGTATAGTGTAAACCTTTGTCCTACTTTTGTGCACCTGATGAGGTGCTGGGACGAGACAAGTAAATAGAGGGGGACAACTGCCACACATGCAGTTGTCCCGTCTTAAAAAAAAATAAAAAAGCTTTCTTTTTGTCTGTTATTATCACATAGCAGAAGGCCGTGCAGTCCCCACGCCCGGCCGAAACACAGAAGAATCAGCAAAAGAACCAGTTGTGGAGTCGGATGCTGGCTGTCACCTTGGTGGAGGGACAGGATCTTCCGCAGTACGGCCATGGGGACATCTACGTCCGCTTCCGACTCGGTGATCAGAAGTACAAGAGCAAGGTTGGACTTTGAGAAGTCTTTATCTTTTGCCATTTCTCCACCCACCCCCCTTTTTACTCTCTATTCTGTCTTTTTAATATCTCGTCTTTATACTGAAGTCTTCCCTGCCTGCCCCTATCTCCCGCTTCCCCGCTCCTCTCCCTCAGCAGGTGCCTGTCAGTGACTCACCTCCACCTTGGCTCACTGGGCCATGGCAGAGGCAGCTCATTAGACTGGGCAAGGCTGCCACTCACTTCTCCCTGTGCTTCGGGTGCTGGGCTTCATCGCCTTCATTTGCATACCCAGCATGCCCCGTTCATCTACCTGTACTTGTTGGCCCTCCCACCCCCCTGATGATTCCACTGTGCACTTGTCTTGTGTTGTCGTGTCATTTCTTTGTAAACCCCTCCGCTTTCCTCTCTGCTTGTTTGTTTGTTTGTTGAACAAAGCTGATTCTAATTGGAAGCTGTCAGTGTTTACAATCCCAGAGTGGCTACTGAGGTGTACACATACAAGCACGCACAAATAGAGACACACACACACACACCTCTCTTTCTCCTCTCCTGCCTCGTTCTGCTTGGACCGAATGAAGACTTAATCCACCTGTCATGCCGGAGCTGCTCAGTCAGATAATGCATTAAACCCGACGTTGCGTCAAAGTATGCGTGTTTCCACATTTACTGTATGAGCCGAATCTGTGTCTTTGCTGCCCTCAGAACCTTTGCATTCAGGCCAATCCCCAGTGGAGAGAGCAGTTTGACTTCAATCACTTTGAAGATAACCAGGAACCTCTGCAGGTAGAGGTGTACTCAAAGAGGGGGAGGAAGGGTGAAGAATCATGGGGAATGTGAGTATTTCCTGGCGGGTACTGTTAATTTTGCTCACATTGGCTCCTTTGCAGAGCAAGTTGGCCCTGCGTGTGTCATTGGAGTGATTTTCTTTTATTCCTTTTTGTGTCTCAGGTTTGAGATTGACCTATCGAAACTCGAAGTTAATGAGAGGAAGCTCTACACTCATCCTCTAGGTCCAGGAAAGGGCAGGCTGGTGTTTTTGGTCACCCTTAAACCCTGCTGTGGAGTTTCCATCTCTGACATGGAGGTGGCTACATTGGAGAAGTCTGATGACAGAAACGCAGTAATGGAGAAATTTGTAAGCTGGATTTGTTTTACTTAATTTTTGTCCCCAAATATTGGTTTAATAACGGGAGCGAAGTCAGGATTTAATCAGCAATTCATCATAAAGGCAAATAATGAACCTTTTATAGTGTGACTGCATTTTCAGTAGCTAACTAATAATAGTAGTGATAATAATTCGTAGGTGTCACACATACATTTTATTGTGTGAAAAAATGCTTTAACTAAAGATCTTACTCCTATTCATTTATTTCAGAGCTTAAAGAACTCCTACAAGTGTGTGGGAGATGTGGGCTTCCTTCAGGTCAAAGTTGTTAAGGCAAACGAACTTCCCGCAACAGATCTCAATGGTAATATTTTTTCTTTTTTTCTTCTTTTTTTTTCCCTCTACAATTTACATACTCAAGGTCAAGGACCTCTCTTTACATTAAATAGTAACAGATTATTTTTTTTCTTTCATAGGAAAAAGTAACCCCTTGTGTGTTATCGAGCTCGGAAACAGCAAACTTCAAACTCACACAATCTACAGGACTGTAAATCCAGAATGGAACAAAGCATTTACATTGTACAAGACACATCTGGACACAATATCAGGACATGTGTCTCATCTAGGCCTTTTTATTTAAAATGTTGTGCTTTTTCCATGTTACAGCCCAGTTAAAGACATCCATGAAGTGGTGGAGCTGACCGTCCTGGATGAAAATGGAGACAAAGCACCAACCTTTTTGGGGAAAGTTGCCATCCCATTACTGTCTGTAAGTTTCCTTGTGATCAGGCATTGCTTTGGCGCACTGATATAAGAGGCTTAGTTTGATTTCCCAGCCTACAACATATGGTCATATTTCTATAATTACTCATATTGGATGTATTTTTCAGATTCAGAACAAGCAGCAGGTTTGT
This sequence comes from Mullus surmuletus, assembly GCA_903171835.1. Taxonomy (NCBI): domain Eukaryota; kingdom Metazoa; phylum Chordata; class Actinopteri; order Syngnathiformes; family Mullidae; genus Mullus; species Mullus surmuletus. Next base: position 446,800 of record CAESWR010000183.1, on the reverse strand, counting down.
CTGTTCTTGAAGAAAGAGAATTTGAGTTGTGTGTCCAAAGGAACCATCACACTGGAGATGGAGGTCATCTACAACAAAGTAAGCATTTAGGATTTTAGAGAAGTGGTCACTCGAAAGGCGTTGAATTGGTGTTTATTTATTTTTATGTTTTTTTCCCCTCTAGGTCAGAGCTGGCATCAAAACCTTCCAACCAAAGGATGCAAATTTGACGGAGGAAAACCTGAAATTCTCCAAAAAGGTTATTAACGTTTTTAGTTGAATGTAGCAGATGGAACGGCAAGGCTTGCCAGTAGGCTCCTCTTGCATCTCACAAATAAAGTGGCCACAGCGAAGTTGCACACGGTCACATTTTGGATTGGTCATAGTCAAACTAATTAGTTTAATTGCTCTCAAACATTTAACTTCACCAGTGGAAAATAAGGGATTGTAAAGCTGATTCAACCTTATTGCACAGACATAAACATTATGTCCAGTATCAAACGATACTAACCAGTGTTTTGTTCCAATTATTTCCCATTAGGTTCTTGCCCGGAATATCTATCGGGTACGAAAAATCAGCACGGCAGTTCTGTACACGTTACAGTACATTAAAAGCTGTTTTCAATGGGAGAGCACGCAACGGAGTCTAATAGCCTTTCTGGTAAGTCATTGCCGCACGTTAATGAACTCTCTTTAAGCCTTAGGGCAAGCAAGTTTTGTCCCATTTCGCTGCAGACCCGTGTTAACTCTTTCATTTTATGTGAATTAGATGTTGGGGAGAATCTCTGCTTTAGCCATGTTCCCTCTCTACTCGGCTTTTTCCCATGAAAAACAATGGCTGTCTTCAGAGTTTTTTTTTATCCCCTGCGCATGCGATGGATGTGGTTTATCCTTTAAATCAAACCCCACTTGGCTTTCCCCTCACTTCTGATGACATTAGAGTGTATTTGAAGGGGTGTAGTTGGGCGTTGTACATCTGACTTCTCAGCAAAGCCTCCTAATCCGGGGGACGGTGTAAGGAGGATCACAGTCTCAGCTTCCTATGTGGAGGAATGACAGTCTGCCTCCGAGATTTGAACCTTGTTTAAATGTCTCTGTTTAGCTGTTTTTAATGAGGGTATGTGATCTAAGGTCCTAAGCTTAAATAATCTTAAATCACCCGGTGAATCCCCCTTAGTGCGGCACATGTAATGTCATGATTAAGAGTGTACACTTGCCATGAAAAGCCCTGCCAGCGCCGTGTCAGGGTGAGGAAGCGGTCACAGACAGGGTGTGTGAAGAACTCTCCTTTCACCGCCTTTCTTCTGTCTGCGCCGTCTCAGGATGACATGCAATTCATACCTGGCGTATTCTATAAGCCCTTCTCACTGATCCTGAGGTGCAAATCTCCCCAGGCAATGGCCGTGCTCAGTGTATCACAGCCTTTGGAGCGGCAAAGACGCACAGACAGGCGGGCGGACACACAGACAGGAAGACAGAGAACAATGCGGGCGATTGTATAAGGATAGAGTGGGAGGCAGGCGACTATCTGGGAAAGAAAAGTTGGAGCACGGAGAGAGGGAAGACAGTTCTCTGAGAGTGCGATCTGTGAAGGCAGATAGGGAGGGGACTCGGAGGCAGGCGGGCGGGCGAGCGGGGATACGGGCAGGAGAGCAGGAGGATAGGCAGCCTGACAGGTGACAGGTCAGCAGGATGGGGCCATCTTCTTCCACCTATAATTAGATCCTCCGCGGGCGATGGCAGAGTGTGGTGGCACACTCTAATCTTTCATTTCCACTTCTACTCCACCTGCTGTTTAGCAGTGCAGCACACAAAACACACATCTCACAATGAGGGAGGAAGGAGTCCCACACAGGCTGTTTTCATGACCATCATCATTGTTACCATAGAGCAGCACTTCCCAATCTTGCCATTTTTTGTCATTTCCTCTCTGAAAATAGAGCAAAGAAAACTACCCTCCACACTGACAGACCCCATCGCTTGCATACTGGTTGATATTTTTCAGATTAGTCTCACTTTGTCTGCAGTGATTTGTGCTCCAGATTGTCAGAGAGTCAAAGGTGCCCAGTGGGAATTGAGCAATTGGACCGCAATGTGTCATCCACTCATCAGCAGCAGACTGACTTTTTTATCTTCTTTTTTTTTAGCAAACGTACAAATGGCATAAATACGTGGGTAATTGATAGGAACATAGAACAGCCCCAACAGTCAGCGAGGGTAATAACAAGGCCCTGACTGAATGTCATTACATGCCTGGTGCCCCCAACCACACCAGGTGCCCCTGCCCACTCCGAGGCCATCGGCGGCACAAAGCAACTCCTCCTCCAAGTCATCATTTGCAATTAAGGTAGTGTTTGGTGCTGTCTGAAGCAGCATGCCACCATGTGCCTTAATGAAAGCAGCTCCCACTCCTATCTTTATATCTTTAGGCAGTGGTAATAAGGTAACTGATTCAGACATTGACAGATGGCCTCTGCTTGCCTCTCAGATGTGCATAATTATACCACGACTGTCTGCTCTTTTCCACGGTGGAAGGCAGCACGGGGCTTCTCAGGGTACACCGGTAGGAAACGCTGCAGTGGTGGGTCTAGCTTTAATATACATTACAATACATTATTTATCAAGCCGGCAGACCAGTCCTACCCTTTTACACCATATACATCCTGTAATGCATTACCGCTGCTGTGGTTTCTACTGGGACTGCGGGATGCTCGCGTAGTGCTTTACCAGGAATACTTAGCCATTATATCACTCAGTCCCACAGGCCAATTTTCTGACCTCCACGCAGCATGCCGTCTACATTTCTATCCTGTTTATGTAGATTCATGTATGCATTATGAAGTGGTTGTTGGTGTGTGGTGCGTAAGGTATTCAAATTTTGCATGAGGGATCACTCCTGTAGTTTACCAAGTGGAAAAGAAAAATGCAATTTGGCGAATTCCTTCTTTGTTTCATATCAGGATAACTTTTTATTCCCCCCCCCCCTCCCCACCTGTGAGTGGCAATCAGAGGGCTGCACGGGAACATATGAGTTGAGCTTTTTAGGCATTAATAGTTTATTTGGTTTCCGTGCAGCAATGGGTGTCATTGTGTAAGAGAAAACTTAGTCAAGAATGGAGATACTTTTTTATATTGTCACAGTTTGTGAGTGCAGGGGGTTACTTGTTTAAACTGCGCAGTCTCATCAGCACAGTCTGTACTGTTTTGAAGTCCCCTTCGATTCTCCACCTTTGGGTTGCAGTTTTAAAATAGAGTCTCTCTAATTAGGTAATGTAGGAAAAAAAAAAAAGTGAGAGGGGAAGAAAAAAAAAATCTTTCTCACGCATTTAAACAAAGTTCCACACAAACATTTTCATCAGTGGACGGAAATACAAACAAAAAATTTGATTTTTTTTCCCTCTTCTCTCTCTCTGCTTGTTTATGCTACAGTAATGAGCCTAGGATCTGCGCTTTTCAAGAGTTTGACAACAGTGTGTTCCTTTCTCTGAGAGCGAGAAAATGTGACAGCTAAAATCTTCATAAAATAACGGCCTTTAGATGTGCTTTTCACTAAGACTGAGCGAGATGAATGTGCTATACATCAGCAGTGGCTGCTATGGGGTCACCCAGAGTTCTTTGCTGCACGCAAGCACAAGACCTGTAGATGGAGCTACAGCACTGCAGGAAATGCAGCCGGTGGCGCTGAGGAGATCCTTTGCTTTTCCCAACAGGAGCATTCGTGGGAACAACTTGTCGTGAAATCCTCCATTCTGTGCAGTCGACCAAGAGACACAAGTTTCTCCCTTTAAACAGATGAAGGAAGAAAGAAGAAGAAAAAAAAAAGCGAAATGAGCCTGTATTAGCCGCACAAATTAAGCTGTATCAGAAGTTTAAAGTTGAGGACAATTTTGATTTAGATGAAATGGAAGTTTAAAAAAAGGGGATAATTTACACTTGAAAGCTGATTTTGAGCTTTGCTGTCATTAGGCCGCTTTAAGTATTTAAGTAGAATTAATATTTAAACATATGAGCTACCTCATCTGTCAGGAGTTTGACTAGAAAGAAACCTGTACACCTTATGTGAGTATTTGAACCGTTTTCTTTTTGACACTGCCAGGTAGCAACCGCTTTAGACATCATTTGACAGCCTGTGAAATGCTGATTGCCTCACATCACACACTGTAAAGATGGCATTTGATGAATGTTTGATGCGGTGCAGCTGTAAACACACTTGGCAGCTGCAACTGGCACTTTTTTGGGGACGGGGGGACGGGGGGGACGGGGGGGGACGGGGGGGGGTGATAGAATCATCATTTCCCAGACGGGGGCAGGGCAGGGTCAGATCTGGCTCCAGAGGTCTCCGGTGACCACCTGTGCAGAACCTTGGCAGCCGGGGTTATTAACCAGAACACCAGCCTGGCCGAGATCAAAGACATAATCAGAGTTGTCATAATTGTTCTTGTTAACACAGTCCCTGAAAATGAGACGCTTTGTGAGTCTTGGATCTGGCCGTCGGTGGTTTGCTGCATTGCAGTGTAGCCCCGGAGTTAGCCAGAGAACGTCTGTGAATTGTCTCCTTGTTTCTGCTTTGCATCTGTTTTCTCTCTGTTTGAAAAAGTTGGAGGCCTCAAAGGAGCGGCTTTCTCCGCTCTCATGGGGGTTACACTCTCCGTCTGTGGGGCTGTGGGAGTTCTCACAGACCGTTGCAGTGGGAACGCGTCTCGTCGGGGAGAAAGAAAAAAAAAAAAAAAGATGTCCACGATAGTGAAGTGTGCATTCATGGTTTTGTGTCTGCGATCTATTAATTATTAAATGATGGGCTGCCTCAGCTTGCAAACGGCTTGGCGCTGACTCCTGATTTCACACAGTATTATTATTTAGCTGCCCTGAGTGGCTGTGTCAGTTGACAGCTCTTTAACTTGGCTGAATACAGTGTGCAACCTTGAAACGTACCCTTTTATTAGCAGGATTAATAAGATTTCTCTTCATTAGAGCTGTGAAATCATTTCCATTTTCATATGTGTTAGGACCTGAATTTCACTTTTCTTGAGAAACAGCTCAACTAACGAGATCCCTCCTCATTATTTAGCTGCATTAAACAGCCTGGAGTAACTTTTTACTAAAGATTACTATTATGTAGTGAATAACCACCATGACAGCGTGACTTCTGCATGAAGTATGCTCTGTGTTTAACCCCACGGTGTGCGGCGTATCATAATGACTGCCTTTAACATACTCGCCACCTTACTAGTCACAGAGGACACCTCTCCCCAGGCAGCTGAGGCGCTGACCTGTCCGCCCCTGTGTGTGGCTGTTCTGGGGCCGGTCTTGGCCCTGGTGTGTTAACGTGTGTGTGAGTTGAGCTGACAGGGAGAGAGAGTCGGTGCCACTCCCTCCCCACCTCCTCGGGGGAAAAAGGCTCGCATGGCAGATCTGTCACCCAGGAGGTCGCTCAGTGTTAACGCTCCCGACACGGATTAAACACTAGTGGCCAGTGCCGGAGTGCGGGGTCAGTGTAGCCACCACTGACAGGCACCATGGGGCCCCGCGCCGACTGCCCCGCTCCAGCCTGATACTGGTGCTGCGTTGGCCCTGGCATGTGTCAGACAGGCGGGGAGACAGCGGTCAGCCCGGCCCTGCGAGCAAATGCTAATGCTTTGCCTCGTGCGGCTGGTCTTCTTCTACTGCGCTTTGATAAATTACTGTTGCATTCTGCTGCCTTTTAGTACAGGCTGCATCCCCTTTGTGTTTACAAGTTAGATGAATTAATGAAAACATTTTTCTGGTCCGGTGTTGAAGAGGAATATTAAGTATTATGCTTCTGATCAGTTAGTAAATACACAATGCTATTTTTAATATAAGTGATAGAATAATAGTGTATTTGGTGTTAAATTCAGAAGTTACAATTGATATATAGCACTAGTGGGGCAATATTTTCAAATTTTTTTTTTTTAAGTTATAATTTTGGGAACAGTCAGTATTTAAAGAACCTAACACCATAGGCATGAAATCGGAGGGGAAAGAAAATAAGTCGGAGCAGATGGTTTTAAACACACCCCGAAAAGTAACCAGTGCCTTTGTATGTAAATTACTAATTAAAGTTGTTTTAAAAAAATACACCGAGGACAGCGATAAAATTAGACACGAAAAAATTTTAAAAAGAAGAAAATTGTAAAACAAAAGCTACACATTTCAAACCAAGCCACCGAATATCTCTAAGTGCTTATATCAGTGTTAGTCCATCCATGCTTGTATTAAAAATCAAATAGTAAATTGCATTGTGCTGAAAATAACTGACTTCTCTCCGCGGAAGAGGGGCATGAGATATTCCCCTTTTTATTGCTCTCGCTTGAATGTAGCCTCTCTCTCTCTGTCTCTTTCTTTCTTTCTTCCCCTCTTCCTCTGTCTCTCCCTCCCCAGTCGATAAGACTTGAGCTGAGCGTATGTGAAATATTTATTCAGCGGTAGCTCAGAGCACCACGGCTGCCCACACACTCTACCTGCCCTGAAGAGAAATCTTATCTGCGCTTCCTCCTGCCTCCGACACCCCCTGAAAGCCTGTCCCTACTCTGGCCCGAGCTCAACACAAATTACATGTCTCATTGCTCTGCGTTTACAGCTACTTTAAAGCCTGCCGCCACTGTCCCCGGCATCAGCCCTCAGCCGCAGATTCAGTTTCAGTCGGGCTGAAAAATAGAAGACCCGAGCGAGCCGAGCTGCTACTTCTGCCTTTGATTCACTATTAATCTTCTCGTCTTTTATTTTTTATTTTTTTATTATTATTTCAATCCGGGAGGTGATGAAGACTCATTTTTACCCCCTTTGATTTCACTCGGAACATCTCACTCAAAGTAAAGTCTGTTTAAATTTACTGCAATTTTATTATTTCCACTCATCTTCTTAATAGTCATCCCATATATCTTGTCCCGCCCATGCCGCCGCCACACACACACTCAAACATCCGCATACATACATACACAAACTCCTCTGCTTGTTATAGGCTCCCAGTATATGTTTCACGTTGTCTGGCATCGGTCCACGGCCCCTGCGACTGACCCTCATAACGCCGGGTTGGCACTCGTCTCGCTTTGTTTAGCTTTCCAAATGCAACTAAAGGAGAAGTCGTGAAAACGTTGCCAAGATTAAATGTACTGTGTTTTTTTTTTGGGTGGCACATAGATTCACAAATGAGTGGTTTGAAATGTAGCATGTAATATAATAGAGTATTATCTGGCTCTGCATGTTGTGACATCACACTCATTTGAACCTATCAACACTATTATGCATTTATACAGATTGGCTGTATTTATAAGACGATCTGATCTGGTGTATAAGGAGAGCAGTTTGGCAGCTGTGTAGTCTGGTGGTGTGTCTGCCAGTCAGTAGTTTAGGTTGGTAGACACCCGCCCCCCCCCACCACCACCACCACCCCGTTAATCAATTTACACGATGGTAGAAACTCTTATATATGGTGTCTTTGTCCCTTTGTTCCTGCTCCGGTCCCGTCTCCCTCTCCTGGGAGATTGTGGGTGGTGGGGAGCTGCCATGCTTGCTCAGCTTTAAGTTATTTTATTCACACTTTTAATCGCTGAGTGCTTTATTATTAGGTGCCGGTTTCTGCTGGCCAGGGGATCTGCATGAGAAGGCGCGGGAATGCATTTAGTAGAATCATATTAATGGCACTATAAAACAAATCTGTCAGGCTGTTCTTAACCCTGCTGGCAGAACCGCTCTGCCCAGGGTCGCCCCCTTCTCCAAGCGCTTACAGGTGGCTAAGGAGAGTGCATCTCCATCATCTCCTCCACCGCGTGCTAATAGTTTTATTAATTCATTGTTTTTTTCCTCCCCAGGCACCCTGCGCATAATCATACAGCCATTTTTCAGCTAAATGGTGTTTGTCAAGGGAGGTTTCCTACATTAGAGACACTCCTCCCAGACATATATACCAACACTTGTTCAATTACAAGTCATTCGTTATCCACTTCTGCTGCGTGTAAAGCGAAATACTTGGGTATATCATTAATAATTACCTGCGTTTTGGCTGTTTATCGGTTCACGTCGTTTTCGGTTAAAACAAATGACTTTTTCCTGCACGTTCAACATAGTAACAATGTCGTATTAACAAGTTCAAGGTTTTACTTGTCTCGTGTAATTTGTTGACGGGTGTGGAGGGGAAAAAAGGCCCCCACAGCTAAAACAGAGCTTACGTTTGATGGCAATTAAAAAGTGGATCATTTTTATACAAATTTGCAGTTTACGCCTGAAAGGGTGCACTTTGTCCAACATGTCCTTTAATCACTCAGCTGGTTGCTAATAAAACGTAAACCACTTAGTCGGGGAGCCTCGTTCTGTCTCCCTTTTCCACAGAAATCGGAGAATGTGAGGAGACAAGGGGAAGATACAGTCCTGCCTCCGCTCATTACTGCGGGATATCTGACGGCAAAGTCTCAGTCTGTGCACCTGAGTGAAGGAATCTGAGAGGTTTTCCCAGATGTTTCTCTCCGGCGTTTTTATTAGTGTTCAAAAAAAAGGAAGAAAAAAAGGCATGTAAATCCTGAACACATGGGCTGACATACCATGAGGGAGGAATTGAGGAGATATTTCTGACAGTTTTGGTTTATACCCTCATTTAAGCACTCAGTTTAGACACAAGGCATTGTATTTCTGTAGGCTTTTATCTTGTCCACTGAGCCAGAACGCAGCGAGCAGAAATTTGCATTAGTGGGCGATTATGAATACCTGTGACAGATTCTCTCTGCCGGCTCCCTGGGCGGAAATGAATTGGCTCCCTCTGTTGACTCGCACAGGAAGACAGAGACCAAGCAATTAGACTTTAGTGGTTAATGTAGCAGCTTTTGCAGGCAGGGCAAGGAGGTTCAACATTCCTGCTGGGCTCATGTCAGTTTGCAGGCATATTCCCTCCCCTTTTCTCCTTCCTTTCCTTTTTTTTTTTTACGAGAATACTGGGAATATGACAAGCTACCTGTCCACCAGCTCGCTGAATTCCTCTGGGGTGAGGGGGAGCGTCGCTTTCGAATCGCCTCATGGGAACGGAGGTGACAACACATGACGTAGGTTATTCATAACAGAGAGGAGATGTACCGCCGCTACCTCTGCACATCATGCATATTCATTGTTTACCTTTTTTTATCCCCCCACTAGCTCTAGTTTGTCACCGTATGCGTAATTCAAATGAGCTCTTATAGAGAATAACAGCAACATATTGTTCATTTCTTAACACGCTGGTCATCCCACTGTGTTCTCTTGCTTGTAGCTTCGGCTCACCCGCTGCTCTATTGAAAGATGATAAGCCGTACAGTGGCGAAGCCTCGGGCGTTTGGGCTGCAGCATTGTCTGCATTACTCATTGTTCGCGTTTCCCTGGTGGCCCATTTGAACCTCGGCCTGGTGTGGCAGTAGGTAGACTGGCCCCCAGAGCATCGTGCACGGACTCGGCACGGCCGCTATGACAGGAGCAGTCTGCTGTTTACAGGCCTGCTATTGAGGCCTGAAGGCCCCAGTGTTTCACATCCTGTCTCAGGCTTAACTCGAACATATTGTTTGTACTCTGCAGCCTGCAGCTCTCTGAGCCTGGCCTGCAAAGCGGTGCTGCCGTAGTGCGCATCAAGATTTGAGATAGACTGACATCAAAATAAACTTTCTAAATAACTATGCAAAATGTGCAATTAAAACATCTTTTGTATAAGTGTAAATTCCATGTGAAAAACCTCTTTGGTAAATAAAATCGGACCATATGTTCAGTAAATTGGTGCATAATTGCACGATAATAGATTTTGAGATTCAACTTGCTGCGGGGGACAATTTTATTTCATCCCTGTCAACCTGCTGGTGCGATCCTCCTCACACACTCCTGATCATTTCAGTTGGAGACAGGCTCATTAGACTGTCACTAAATGGGTTTGAATGCAGCCGTCCAATTAATGCTCCACTGTGAAATTCAGTGGGTGTTGTGCGACGCGCAAAGCACCACTCCTTTACAGAATTATGAGGGATTACGTCTTCAGTGTGATCCATCTTATTTCTACCAGGGGTCTCGGCTTTTCTCAGTATCGGCGTCACGGAGGGGGTAAATGTTGCAAATGCCTCTCTAGTTGCCATATGTGCCTCGTCAGAGAGCCTCGCTGCCTCCGAATCTAAGAGGATTTGATCTGCTAGTTAAAAGACAGCATACCATGCGTATCTATGTCATACTCTCTGTTCAGCAATAAGGCTGTCTGCCAGCTCAGTGCTATTGCTCCATATAAATAGGATTTCAAGATATTAAAAGTTGTCCCTGAATGTCTGTTACTTTCAAACCTCTAAGAATAAAAATCTGTTGCCATCGGCTGTAAATCTCAGAGGCTTTACAGTGTGTAGTACATTTCATGAGATTTAGAATGTGATTAAATCCTTTATATATTTTGTTTTGGGAACGGGCCCGCTGAGCTTGGATCATCATGGCTTTGAGCCATATCACATATACGCTGTCGTGTCCCGCAGATCTTCCTGGTGACGGTGTGGCACTGGGAGCTCTTCATGCTGCCCCTCTTCTTGCTCCTGCTCATCGGCTGGAACTACTTCCACCTCACCACGGGGAAGGCCAGCGCCAACCAGGACCTGGTGAGTGACGGGGAGCCGAAGGACCCAGCGTGCACATGCTCTCTGCGAGCCGTAAATCTGCCAGTTTTTTAATGTCGTTTAAGAAGCGATACCCTTGAATACACTGTTTTATAGACTGAAATCAATGAAACCTACAGAAGCTATAAACCGTTGCACACAGACGTGGCAGTAATCCAGATGTTGTACAGCTGGTAAGATTGTTTTCTACAGCGTCTTCAGATCCCAGTAAAAACCTCAAGCATTCAGTAGCTCAAATGGAATCGCTGTAAATTATCGCTTATAGGCCGCTGATTTTTCCAAGTGTCGAGACAAGACTGCCTCGCTCGCCTTTCTACCGTTATGATAATTATATTTGCACCACATGTGTCTGTGAAGGTTAATGCTCTTCACACTTTCGACTGCCCCCCAATTTCCACTGTGTTGTAAGCGCTCTCACCGGGCAGCCGGGGGCCCAGCCCGCCCACGCACCCTCCCCAAAACAATGTCCCCGACCCAGAGATCGTGTTTATGGCTGCTGGCGAAGACGCCGTCCCTGGGCAATGTTAAAGCCTGGGCTCGCCCTTATATCCAGTGCGGAGAATCTGTCACCCCCTTGTGACCCTCTGGCCGGCAATGACACAACTCTGTTCCCAGGCAATGTCACAGTGTGCGCCACAGTCGGGTCAGGATTGACTTGATATAAAGTGATCTAGGCAACAGCATCCAAATTAAATGTGGGGCTTTTTTTTTTTTTTTTTTTTTTTTTTTTT
>CAESWR010000183.1:367944-385569 GCA_903171835.1 Mullus surmuletus | reverse complement strand
AAAGACGCAGCCTCAATAATGAAGATCCGCTGTGTTAAGCACATAATGATCAGAAGGCTAACACCATTACAGACCTGGGCTCACCTCCGTGTCATACTTGGCTCTCTGAGGACAGCTATACATGCATCTCAAGCAACTCAGAGTGTAGGCCACCACCCTCTAGTGGCTTATGTACTTCTGGTGACAAATGCAGTGCCCTGTGGTTAATTTAATGATCTCTCTATCCAAAACCCCCTCTGAAAGGTGAGAGTAATAACACTTGTAACCCTGCTTGTTTGGCGGCAAGCGGGAAACGCATGTGACTTGGCTGTGGGGGACATGTGTTAATCCTAGCGGCCCGATGGCACTCGACTCGATCCGGAGGCAATGGCCCTTCATGTCTCATCATTTCTTTGCTGTGCCCCACTGCTACCCATTACATAAAGAGGCTGCGCTGTTTGTTCGCTGCTGCAAGTGTCAGACCTATCTGAAGAAGTTCATTTGTATTAGTGGTTGCACACAGCGTGCGCTGGCACTCGCTCCTTATGGGATAGATGTATACTGAGGGCCACCAGCTGATTTGGGTAACAAGGTTTTCCGACGAGCAAAATATTTGGCTGGAGGTAGCCTTCAAGTGGCGCTGAATAAGAAGCAGGTAATAAGCAGGATGCTGTTGGGTTTGGGCTTTGTGTGTTTCCTTCTCACTATATAACATGGAAACCGGGTATGACATCATGTTTTTCCTTATTCGTCCCCATTGCTATTAAGGCTGGGCATCGTTTAAAACTTTTCAATACCAGCACCCTTAAAACGACCAATTGAGTACTTTTGATACTTTTTGTTACTTCATTCAATATCAATCATGCGAATAGAAAGCAATCGGTTGTGCAAATGTCACCACTCCTCCCCATTCGAAAGATTTTGAATGCTCAAATTACGCTCGCGGTGATTGACTGCGACTAAAAACCATAGAAACTTTTTTTCTAGATCTGCGTCCAAACACAACCGAGTTATCGTTTGACAGGTGCAGTTTCGATACTACTTTGTACCGGGTGGTTTCGGTTTGACACCCACCCCTAATTGTTATTCTTATCATATGTGTTTTTGTTATTCTTATATTCTGTCACACAATGAGGTGAATAGCGGTAGTTTTTAGTAAAGAGTTCACCCTTTTTCTTGGGAATCCAGGCACCACTCAACTGATAATTTACTTGCATTTGCGGTCCGCTCCTCGGAAACGCATTGCAAATACTCAAAATTGGAGTTCAGATTATTCTAATTATTTCAATCACCGCAAGACTAAATGCTGCTCAAACAAAGAGAGGAGGGGGAGAAAAAAAGAAGAAGAAATGTCAATTTTGTGAATCACATCAGAAACTAGTTGACATAGCTTCCCTCCTCTTTCATAGAAAAGAGTTATGATTAAAGAGGGACAAATATTCTAAAAACACCAAACTTAAAGTAATTATACTGTGAGGCAAAAACAAACGGTGAGAGAACACTGAATTACTTGTGTAAACGTGTGTTATTTCCAGCCCCAGCTCACATCTCTCTTGTGCCCGCTGAGGCAAAATAGAGGATTCTGCAATGCTTAAATTTCACATAAATGTCTATCCAGCTCCGTGCATATGGAACATTTTGCACCCGAATAATCTCTGAATTCAAACTGAAGTATAACTGACATTCTTAATGCATCTTCCTAGATCACAAGAAGTTGATCCATCCTTACTGTCAACCACCATTCATCTCCGCGCCACATGTTCTAGATCTCTCTGTTCCAACACTCGGAGACAGAGGGGAGAGGAGATTTTTCTTCAACTTTTTTTTTTTTAATTTTCATCTCACACATGCTCACTGTCAAAGCAGAGTTAGTAATGCTATACTAATACTTATCGCGTTTGATAGTGATGGGATGTAAGAGCCGGCGGGGCTGCGGCAGTGACTGCGGCTGATCGCTGCAAATCCCCTTGAAATTGTTGTTGGAGAGAAAACTTTCAGGATACTTGCTTGACCTCCGTGTTGTGTGTACTTTTTGAAAACTTTTACCAAAGATTGTTTCGAAAAAAAATCACATGAAAAATAAAGCTGTGCATTCTCGACGGCCACGACAATAAGTAAATGCACTATTAGAACCAGCTGCAGCAAATTTTTTTGCGACTTTGTCAAGGGTGTTAATGTCCTTTTTTTCCTTTTTTTTCCTGCATTTTACAAGCTTGGCATGAAGAGAACCCTCATCATTCAGCTCTGGTGTGTAATACTTTCTTTTGGCATCACTGCTTAGTGACCCAGGGGTTTGTGTTTGAGCAATACAGAGTCAGGAGGGAAGTCAAAAGTCTGATGTCGGGTGGCAAATGTTGTAAAACAGTCTGAAAATTGGGCAGAACTTAGAATTCGTGCATGTGGAACTGCATATTTATTTTTGCTTGGAAAGTTTGAAGTGTCTGAGAATGGACCTAATACATTTAATACGTTCGGTGACTTTCGTCTGCAGTTCTATGGATTGGTAAACAAATCATTCTCAAATTATGCCGGGATGGCTCATTTTCTTATTGAGTCCCAGGTGCCGCTATTTTAATCATTACCTAATTGTCTGGCTGCTCTATCGACAGCATAGAGGCCTCCCACTCTGATTCTGCTGACACTGGCAGGCCCTCCAAGATCTGGGTTAACCTTTCGATGTCCATTGACGCTCCACAGGCTGATGATGATTGATCGAGGTGGCCCTTGCTGTTAGATAATACCTAATCAGCGTTCGGAGTAATTTGTGTAAATGAGACCTCATTATTGATGGTGGGCAACTTTAGGAGCTTTCATGCAGGCTGAATCTAAACAGGGATTGGATCAGCAATAAAACTTTGCTTTATGCCTCCTACATCTCCTGCTTTGAGATTGAGGGCAAGCGGGCTAGTTGAACTGCTGGGTAGGAAATAAGTGGGAGAAGATGAGTGTGCAGCTGGAGAATAAGAATGCGCTGCTTACAGTAGTGCGGCCCGGCTCCAGAAGAGCCTCGCCGATCAAATTTGTCACCAAGTAAAACAACAGCGATGCCTCCGCACGGGGCGGCTAATGCTTCCCCTTACATTTACATTTTCCTCATAAGGCGACTAAATTTGTTCTTTCTTATCTTAATTGAGCTATCTGCGATGAACCAGGAGAAAATAATTTTCTTTTTCGTGAGATGGCTTAGTCAGAGAAACCATTCTGTCAGCACCCCTGTGAAATAAGCCCAGGCAGGGTATTAAAATGAAAATAGAGCATGTGGGTACTTGACAAGCCGTCCCTGGTGGAGATTATTAAAACTATTATGTTCAGCTCTTTACAAATTTCATCTCTGGTGGAAATGACTGCCAAAAGACAGACAAAAGTCAGCATCTGGGCAGCGGTGCCCCGTCATAATAAGCCAGCGCCAGTTATACAGCATTATACGTGCCGCTCCCACAATTAACTTCTGATAAAAACATCTGTCCCATCATCTGGTTGGCATGGCCCTAATTTCATCACAAGGTGCTGGTCAAAGCGGCGTTTTGAAATCAAAGCGGGCGATTCAGGTGTTTCTGCTCGCGTGACGCTGATGTCGGAGGATGGATGGCTGCCCCAAGGACATGGCCCGGCCCCGGCTCCCGTAGATGGAGCTCTGCCCCGCCAGTCACAGCGGCGCGGCCCGGGCTCTGACATGACGACACCGGGCCTTGATGATGATTGATCATGTTGTTTTCTTCATTACTTTAAACCCAATCAGTGCTTGCTGTAATCTGAGTAATGATGGCTCATTATTGGCAATTGCAGAGTTTAAGGGCTTCTTTATTTTAGCCCACCGATGAACCCTCAGGGACAGCATTAAAGGATCAATGATTTTCCTCCTCTTTGCATATACACACACACACACACACACACGCACACACTACACACAGACACAGCAGGCTTGAAAATTCTATTTCACTGTGAAGTTCAAATAAATGCCCTCTGATGTATAGAGAGGGTGGCTTTGTGGCTTCGTAGTATTTGAAACACTTGAAAGCCTGGAAAGTCAGTGAAATCCCACAAAAATAAAAATCCTGTTTATTTCTGACATACCAGAGAGCTGTCACACCATCCATGAATATTTCAGCCTTCATTTGATCAATATGTTGCAAACGACATAATGGTGCAAAAATGTCAGAAGATAAAGATGTGTATTTTTTAATCTAATTTTACAACAATTACAGTAAACTGCCGCAAAGTAAATAGGAAAATATAAAATCTGAAGTCGTGCGGGGCTTTTTGTTTCGGGGCCGTTAATGAGCAGCTCATTAAGCATACAACACTTCAATTATACTGATTACCGCAGCAGATGCACGCTCTCTTAATAATTGAATTATTTTTAAGTCTTATGTACAATCATGTAAAAATGGTTAATGCATAATTTCTTAATTTTATCTCCATCCTGAGGCAATTCACCACAAATGCAATGTTGTTATGCGCTAATGAAAGCATGGCAAGTACATACACACAATTCAAGGATAGATTCTGAATGACAAATCATTTGAATAAACAGTATTCACAAAAGAATTGAAAGAAAAAATAATCTAAAATGAAATAATAGAATAAACCCTAATGGTTTCAATGATTACATTATATACTGATATCTCAAACAGTGGCCACAGTCGTGTTGTAAATGCGTTCTGCTCTCATGTAGGAATAGAAATGTATCATTAGATGTGTTTCTGAGGTTCTGACGGGGGAAATTAAACCATCGTTTGGCAGAGCTTTGTGTGTTTGAAGTTGCAGCTGGATGCTCACCAGCTCTGACACACATTTTGCATCGCTGATAATCAGCTATTGATCCCGACCATACAGATAGCGTGAGAGATGGATAATCAAAAGGGGCAGTTATTAAAATGGACGTGCAAAATATGAAATATGACAGCTTAATTAAAATGACTGCACTGATTACAGAGTTAAATGACACCAAGCTTTGATAGAGGCAGAGTTCTGAACATCACTATTGTTGGTATTTACAAAAAAGATTTATTATTTCTTTCAAACAGTCTGCGGCAGCAGCGGACAAGTATAAAGCTGTGTCTAAATAATATCGTTTTGGGAGAGCGGTCCGGGATCATATATCCTCAGATGAGGGAAACCGAGGCTATCTGACCTTCGTAATAAATACTGTGCAGGTGTTTAACAAAACAATCACAGCATAGAGCATTTCCAATTTCACTCTATGCCAACAATCAATCATGGGTCCAAAGATGGGACACAGCAATAAAGGTACCTGCAAAACCATTAATGAGCCTTGGTGGTGCTGGGAGACACAGATGCGGGGGAGAGACCCGAGCTGGCGAATTGTAAAGAAAGGTCACGCCACAACTTTACACAGTCTGATCAGAATCAATAAAATATTTGTAGACAGAATATCAGCAGTCCTCCAGGAATCAGTGGCAGATGGGGTGATTAATCATGCTAACACTTTATTATTACTCCTCTTAAGGTCACAGCATATGTGCACAAGACAATTTATGTGAAGTTATTGTGTGAGCGGACTTATTCTAATATATATTGTTCTGTTGTTGAAGCGCCGCACTCCACTTTGAAGCTACCACAGGCTCTCACGCGCCGTTATGAAACGCACAGTATAAAAGAATGCCGCAAGATACATGAAAGAATCCGCGGCAGTGAAGTCTATAACAATTCTTGTTTGTAGCCTTGACAATGTTGATCCTGTGAGGCACTAATGCCCTGAATTAGAGCAGATGAATGGGCCACTCTGCTGGTCATGACAGGGGTTCTCTTGCCATCTAGTCTCTCCCTTTTCATCTTATTCCCTTTGGTGGATCCCCGGTCCAAATGTTGTCCCCTTTCTTCTGGTCTCAATTTCTGCTCATCAAAAGAAAGGTGAGCATGTGTCCAAATCCGGTGGCCTCGGCCGCAAACACACTGTGTCATTAGAGCCGAAATGGGAGAAACAGGCGTGCACGTTCCGAGCACGCACACTCAGACTGACATAATGACTTGAGGAAAGGGAGAGGTGGGGAGGGGGAAGGGTGGTGGTGGTGATGGTGGGAAGGGGGCGGCTGAAATGTCCGGCACGTATAGGGAAAGCTCCTACCGCACAAAAACACACACCCCGGCCACCGCCGCCGCACGCACACGGGCGCATTTGATGTTCTGCCTGTTTGAAGCCAAATTCTTGTTATCACTGCTCGCTATATACCGCACTCCATTTCCAAGGTTTTTTGAGGGGAGTCCAGAGCTTTCATCTGAGAGCCATCGTCTGTACAGAAGCCAACAGTCTCAGAACCCGCCGCACGCTGACTGATGGTTAACATTTCAAACCCCCTTGGCTTACATTAATAAGTGACAGGTACAACCAAAATACCAGGTGAGAGGAAGCCACACACGCTCAGATGCAGACAAAGACGCGCGCTCGCTCCCTCTCGCAGACACGTAAAGACATGCAAATCAAACAACCAACCCCCCCCCCACCCATTATTGATCTTGAACTATATTTAGCTTTTTGATGCCACAAATCAGCACTTTATTACTGTAAGTCTTCCTCTCCTCAACAGCAGCAGCCCCCCCCCCACCCCACCCCACCCCCCTTCCCCGTGCAAACACCCACTCCTTGCAGCTCTGCAGAGAACCACTTACAGACAGAGGAGGTAGACATTAGCCATTAAGCCTTGTTGCTGCCATTTCCTGTCTCTTATTAGCAGAAGCTTGGACTTTGAGCAGCAGGGACTTTGAGAGGGCTACAGTTCCACTTATACAAAACATCTGGGGTGTGGGAGTGTGTAAGCTTCACTTACAGGCTTGTTCCGCACAGCCCAATGTTTTTCTTTGCGGTGGAGGACCCTTTCAAGCTCGCAAGAAGGCGCAGAAATGAGCGACCTGGCCAAATGAGAGCGAAAGAGCCTGAGCACGTTGGTGAAAGTGAGGATTGGGGCGGCGACTGTTCAAGTTGTTTTTTGGCCACAATATTTACATTCTTCATTTAACCCTTAAGAGTTCCTGGGGAGTTTTTTTTGTCCAGTCGTTTTTTGACCATTTAGAGGGTCAAAATCCCTAAAAAGTATTTGATATATATAGTAATAACAATTAAATCCTCCTTGAATTCCATTTTATGGAGTCTTTGTATTTTTTTTTTCAATCAAAATACTTTGGAGTTACGTAAACAAACCGGCATTTAGAGGGTTAAAATAAAAAAATAAAAATATATGGATTTTTTTTACAGCAGTTTTTAGTTCTGATTGACGATTGAGAACGTTTTTTTTTAAGGAACTCTTAAGGGTTAATCTGAATGTGCAACATGTAAACACGACATATTTTTGGAAAGCAGCTGGCTCGACGGGCACCTTTACGCTCGTTTTAAGAGGCAAATCAATCAAAACACATCTTATCTTTATTGGTTGTTGTCAAATCTGTTACATTTGTATTTGCACGCTGACGTCTCAGTATCGTATCATTTCCTAAATTCATGTTTTTTTGCGATGAACATTATTAAGCGGCCCTTCTTTTATGCAAATCTCGTCCTGGACCACAAATATGCCTGCCAAAGTATTTTTACAATGTCTTAGATCACGCTTATAACAGTGAACACAACCACCGGATTTAAAAACAAGATTACGATTCTCCTTCGATCAAGGGTACAGTTTGTGCCGTCCATCGCTGCTGGAAGCTGAATAACTTATTTCTCTAAAAACCAGAGAGTAGGTGGAGTTAATGCAGGAAAATGTATGCAGGCAGAAGGTTAAAAAGATCATATTGAGATATTACAAATATTAAAGCTTGGTGTGTTGTGTATTCTCTGCCCCCGGTGGAGGAATATTCAGTTATGCAACTCAACTGTCAGCTCAGCACATTGGTAAATCCAGGAATTCGCACTCCCATTTATAACGTATGATCAACTCAGCTGTTCTCGAGCTCACGAAAAGGCAGCATTTCCAAGTTTTCGGAGCGGACCCTCTCCGTTCCGAGCGCCGATCTCGAGCCAGATCTGCTGTCTTCCAAATTGGATATTTTACATCATCCAAGAGACAGCAGGATTTGGGTCAGACTTAAATATCCTTCCCACATTAGAAGGATGGGACTCAGGTTAAAAATCAGCAAAGAGGCCCTTTAAAGCCCCCCGCTGACAGCTAAACCTACGCGTGGGGAGGAACACATCAAAGGGAGGAGAGACAGAGCGACTCTAAGCGGCTTCTTCGTCACACCTTCACACGCCACTCTGGCAATAAGATTCCGCCTCAGCCGCTGTTAGGATGACAACATTTGCATTTCCGCGTCCCATAAATTCCTTGTCCGAACTAATATTATGAGTTCTGATGGTTTATAGAAAGAGGGGGGAAAAAAACGATGGAGGCCCTAAAATGGAGCAGTAATAGCAAAATGAGTAAGCGTGTGTGTGTGTGTGTGTGTGAGAGAGATAGAGTGAGAGAGAGAGAGAGAGGGTGGAGGTTGAGGGTGTACTTAACTGTATTGTTCTAAAAATGTTCACTTCCTTTTTGAACACATATTTGATTTACTATTTGGCAGGATTTCAACGCACTTTTACCCTCCATTTTCAGAAGAGGAGGAGTTGGTTGACACTCTCGATTCAGAACTCCACCAAAAGCCGAGGCGATCCCCGGAGAATCACTCATTCATCCAGCATTCCCATCAGCCCATTAGACTGGCCATCAGCCAACATAACTGCTTCCTGTTTCTCCAAGACGTCTTTTTCATCCTCGGTATAATTCAGTTGCTTGAAAATCATCCTATGGGAGGGGTTGCTTGATCAATTTAGTGAGAATTCTCATACGTTTAACAAACTGAAGCGAATATTAGGAGAATGGTGGTGCGTTTGCTCCTGCAATTCTGTGCTGAAAAGGATCTGAGATTTGAATCTATGGCGGTGTTAGCTGCGCCGTAATTGATGTTAAAGTGCCTCAATGCGCCGTCTAAGTGAAAAAGTAAAGGGTCAACATGTGTAATTGGATTTCACAGATGCAACTGTTTCCTGGCTGTCTGTGGGAAGAAAAAACAGCAAGTATGGAGTAAGTACATCTCGGACCGAGGGTGCACACCTTACGAGATCGGCACTTCTTCGTACCAGTGTCCGCTGAATAAAAGAACATTGTGAAGATCAGGGCAGAGTATTGTTTTATACCAGTACTGACACCAGTACCCTTAAAGCGATACCCATACCAATTGAGTGCCTCATTTGATAGTTTTTGTTACTTCATTCAATGTTAATCATGCCAGTAGAGAGCAATCAGTTGTGCAAATGTCACCACTCCTCCACATTCAAACGTTTTTTACACAAATACATTTTGAAGGTGCTCTTATTACGCTTGCGGTGATTGGCTGTGAGTAAAACCATAGAAACAGTGTTTTTTTCTAGATTTTGGTACAAAAACAACTGATTGCAGGTATTGTTTGACAGGCGCAGTTTGGATACTACTTGGTACTGGGGTTGTTTCGGTCGATACCCAGTAGTTCGATACCCAGCCCTAGTGAAGATACCTTGTTCATTACAAAAATTGTGAAGTAATAGTAGTTCTCTATAAGAATGAGCAATAAAAGATACAAATTTGAGTGAAAAAGAACAGGGAACATATATTCGGGAAGCTTCACATTCATTTTATCACGATATTATATCACTTCCTGTCTCCTCTTTATATAAAACAAAAGATGATTGCAGCTACATGTGTTCAAGCCGCACATTAGCAAAACCCCAGCATAGAGGGCCAAAACAGCAAAACAGGATAGTGGGCTTTTTTTTTTTTTATACATGTAGGGCATAAATTATGTCCGATCGTGCAAGCTTGATGCCACCGTTGAACAGCTAGTCAATGGAGAGGGCAGGGAGAAGCAATGGAGCGAAGTAATGTGTAATCTTACTACTCAATGGGCTGTGCCCAGCAACGGACCTCTGAATGCTGGAAGTGTCAGAGAGATAAATAGCAGAGTGTCCCCCTCGAAAAACATGATTAATACCCCGCCTGGTGACGCTGCTGAAGATGAAGTGGGAGCAGCTGGCTCAGGCAGCGTAGGCACGCAGGGAGAGGTGGGAGGGGGGGGCGGGAGCGAGCGCAGTAGAGCAGAGAGGGCAAAGAGTAGGACACACTGGCAGCTAGGGGAAAGGAAGGCAAGGCAAGGGCAATCCGGGCCACCATAGGCACAGGGACCCCTATCTCCTCTCATCTCCCTTTGTATGCTGCTTCTTTTTCTCTTTTTTTGCTCCTTTTTAAAAAAAAATCCCCTCCTTCTTTGTCACGGTTTAGCACTTAAATAATCTTTAGTTACCCGCTTCCCGTGCACGCTGCTCGTATGCACACAGGGCTCGGGTGAAGCCATGCTTCAGTTTTTACATCGCCCCAGAAAAGTTGAACTCCTTTAATTACACAGATCTTGCAGGAGATCAACTTGTTTCACTTAAATTAAGCAGGCTAACAGTTCACCACCCTGCCATCTATTACATCCGCCGTGTAATAAAACATGCCACTGATATTTGGCGCTTAATGGTTTTCACAAGTGTTTTATGAACATCAGTGTGGGTGAAAGTGGTACGACACGCCGTGGAGCCTGCTCTACTTTCTTAAAAATCCCACCCAGAACATCTTGCGTCGTGTAACCCCAGATGTGATCTCCATAAACACTCATGTATCATCCCGGACTCTTACGCTTCAACTGGACCAAGTTTTGACGCTCAGTGAAGACTCTTGTGACTGGTGAGTACAGTGTCCCACACTGAGCGGGGGGCTGTTTGAGTGGAAACTCTCAGTACAGAACACATGGAGTTATTGCGTTTGCTCTGTTGTGTATGTAAACATGTCGAGGGGTGGGCTACTTTTTCATGGTTCAGGGGCCCCAACCCTCCCCTCACACAATTAACTTTTCCAGTGTAATGAGATGATTGATATGCTGGAAGTGTGTGCTTTAAGGAGATATTAATCATTCCCTCTGGTAATTTTAATCATGCGTTCCATCATCCCCAGCTGCTGAGGATCACCTTCCTAGCAAACAAAGGGCGGCCACGCCACTTGCATAGTCATTCTGTTCTAGTTTAACTTTATTTTATGCTGGTTCCTCCCATCTGTTCGCACAAGCCTCCACAGCCCACGTTGCACGTCGACAAGCTGGGGAAGCAGTGTGTGGGTGGGTGATTGTATGAGTGTGTGTGTGCACATGTATGTGTGTAAACTTTAGCAACACAGGCATCTTTGAAATGGTAAATCTAATCCTCCAGGTCCGTGACTAGTTGGTACACCGCCACCAGCCACCTCCACTAACACGTACAGTAATGCATACAAACAGCGGGCACACACACACACACACACACACAATTACTGTGACACACATGCAAACAGAGGCATAGAAGCAGAGACATGCTACACAAGCACGTATACAAACACACACATACGCCACATGGTGTGGGCAATATGTCAGAGCAAAGCATAACTTGGCATTTGAACCAGTCACTATTATTGGAAGTATGAAGAAATGCTGCGGGGAAGATTTGTTTAGATGACAAACAACTTGGAAACTCTTTCTCTCCCCTGACTGCCTTGAAAGTCAAAGAGACTTATATATTCCCAAAACACTGATTAGTTCATGTTGAGCGCTTCCATTGTGCTGCACTTGTAGGCCTGCGATGTTGTTTCCGTGTTCTACCTAAGGCTATGCATGATTTGGAAGGGTGTTCTGCAATCAAAGGCATTTCTCCTTTGACTTTTTTTCTTTTTTTTTTACTCAAGTGATTGTTGTCGCTGTCAGGGCCACAGGGAAGCCGCCGGTGACCCAGCAGCGCTTTGGAATGCAAAATGGAACATATGTGACTATTCAAAAAAGAGACAAAATGTACATTCTCAGAGGGAAATACAGAGTCTAAGCATTTCCAGGAAGAGGAAGACTATTCAGAGGAAATGGAAAATATAAACATTATAGATTTACAGGATTATCATTGAACAAAACAGTCAATGTCAGTCATGGATTTATACATTTTTAACTAGTTTCACTGAACACAAAGACCACCACGATGGCTGAGCGCTGGCTGTGCTCAAAACCTGCTCAAAAACTTCCGCTTGACAAGTCCCATAAATGCTTGCTTAATCATGTACAAAATTAATGACATCCAGCTGACAGATATTCCATCATCAATGCAGAAGTTTTTGAAAGTTATTGAAGGGGGCTTGTCTGGCTGTGCACAGATTAGCATTGCTTGCATGCAGTCAGAGGCCAATGCAAAGTAGATAGGTTAATCCCCACAACGAGTTGACAGGACACATCCCCTAAATGCATGCGCCGCTTCTAAAAAACCCATTAATTGTGCCCAATATGAAAAAAAGTAATTTAATTTTACATCAAGTCCAGCCTCATCTGTTATCTGTGGCACACTTCTGCAGAGTACATAAAGGTAATGGAGGTTTTCGGGGGCTATTCCCCGCTTATTATCTAATAATGATGAATGAATGCGCCGGGAAGTGACAGCTGTTTAGATGTTTTGTCTGCGGGAAAAAGGCATCTATTTGTAACTTTCCTGAAAATCAGCTCTTGTTCACTTTGAGGACATGCTGCAACAGTAGAACATCTAAGGCTCAATAGTAAAAAAAAATGTTTAAATGTGTGAAGCAACCTTTCTTAAACGCCTCGGGAGCTTGTAACCGAGCTTTAAACACCTTAAAGCCGCAGCTCTTAAAGTGAAAACAGAGTGATAAGCAATCAAAGCGACTACAGACTCATCGTGAGAGCGTGAAGGCCGATATTGCTTAGAGATTTATGAGGCCAGTGTGAATGCAAGGCAAATTATGTAAGACACCTCTAACCCGCCAGGTGTGTTTTCACGGGCCACGCGGCGGCGGCATCACTCTCAGCGTGGTGTTTTAGTTAAAACAAGCCGGCGATTTTTCAGCGCAAGTCATCAATGAAGCTCCATTCAAAAGCATTTCACGTGCTATTATGGCTTCACGCTTGTCGCTGATCTAAATCGCGTTGATAGAGTGGAGAACCTCGCGGCAACTGTTTTGTGTTTTGCAGCGCTTATAAAGAAAACATGACGACTGCTGGCGAGCCCTCATTATTTCCACCTTGCTTTACCCTGGCACTCCTGCTCCGCCGCATGACTAAAAGACAATTAATCCTAATAATAAGGGCCGTAGCCGTCATTCCTCATTCTGGCAGGCCTCTTTTTCCATAGGGGCACGGAGGGAGTGCCCGAGCCATGGATCTCTGCTGCACAGATGAACCTCTTACAGATGTTGAGTGAGCCGCTCAGTTAATCCCCGGGCCATCTTGTGGCCTTCACACGTGTACAAAAAAAAAAAAGGAAAGCTGCTTCATCGTCGTGCTGAATGAGAGCCTGCTTGGACGGCGTATATATTTGTTTTGGTATGTTGAGAAGTGTCATACTTACTGCAAATTAAAAAACCTAATAATAGCGAAATGCAAATGTGGAACTCGCAGGCGTGAGTCCAACATGTTGGCACTGATACTTTTTAATCTCAGTTACTAACATATACACATATTTCATTAAAATCTTAACCTTTCTAAAGAGCTAACAGCTTTATTTTTTCTCCCCCCCCCCCCATTCTGAAAGAGCAGGGATGCACGCTGGTGCTTGTGGCGCAACATCGCGCCCGCCGACACCCTTTCATAGCATCTCAGCAGAAAGCCTGTGATGTAATATTTGACTTATCAGCATGGGGACCTAATCTTCTCAAATTACAGCCCAAATGTTTGGGGAGCGCCACCGGCCCAGTGTGCGGAAGCGGAGGGAGTGCTATGTCGGCCGCAGACAGGAGGCCCGAGCAAACAAGCAGATGCTATGGGGCTGCTTTAAATGCAGAGCGAGAAAATCACCATCACAATGCGGCAATTATGGCAGCCTAAAAACTCACTAAGCCCGAGCACAGTGTGTTCTCGCAGCGTCTCGGAGCCACTTACAGCATCCCACACAACAAGCTCATTAGGCTGGCACGTCCTCCCTCTGATTTGGGCTGGAGGAATTAATGCAGCAGCACCTGAGCCGTGCTCAGGTTATGCATTATCTTCTTTAAAATGCAGCCTCTCCAGTTCAGTTTAAAGCTGCACCGCTCTCTTTTTTTTCTCCTCTCCCCCCACAGTCCAGAGTGCTATGTGAGGGGCAGGCATATTAATCACACTCATAGCCACTAATGCTAACAATCAGTCAACACAGTTGGCCGGGCTCTCCATCTCTGGTGACAGGGAGGTTTGTCCTGAGGCCTGCTGATTCGTCCTGCTATGCCTGCCTCTAGGACAAAATATACAACGCTTAATTCCGGCAATACCCCGGCATTTTCCAAATTAGTCAAATACGGGAAACATTCATTACAGAAAGTGCAGCTTTTCTGGAGTAATCACACGATCGCGCTGTAAATTGGAGAAAGAAAATCATCTCCAAAAATAAAACAAACTCCTTAAGAGGAAAATATTCAATAGTGTGCAAATGAGCTCTTTCCGAGGGCAGAGACGGTTCGGGGGGAAAAGTGATTTGTTACCAGGGTGATTTTCTACAACATGGATACAACATATGTCAAACAGTCAAGTTTTGAGAAACAAACAGCTGGCTAGTTCAACTGAGAGGAAACTGCCTACTGAGCAAGAATGATCTCTCCCTGAGTGTCATCCGCCAGCAGCATGAGGCAGAACCAGCATGTTTGGATTCCGACTGTACAACACGAATATGGCTCCTCTTGTCAACGTCAAGCTGACAAGTGTAGCGGTGACACAAATTAATACGAAAAACCTGCACAATTAATTTCATCCAGCGCCTGGGCTTATAAAACCATGGAAAAAAAAAAAAAATCTACGAATGTGCTGAGCGCTGTGATCTACTGTATGTGTGTGCGGTGTTATTTTTTCCCATTGCTCAAAAGGAAATGCTAATTATTGGGCTTCAGGTAGCGTAAAATGTACAGCTGTGGTGACTGTCAGTGCTCGGTGGACTATTGAGCTGGTGTACAAATTGACAGTGGGTGGCGTATCTTTTCTCCCATCCCGAGAATCACCCAGCGGTGTTGCCGTCTTCTGCCGGCGTCAATCAGCCGGCTGGGTTTTTAAGCACGAGGGAATCAAAATCTGCCATTTTGAACCCCGTCTTCCCTCCCGACTGCCTGCAAAGCGCCGAGCTAGCCGCGGGACGGCCTCCGCGGGACCCGGACGGAAGTTTCCCGGGAAGTCCGAGCGCTTCCTCCACCAGCAGGGATGGTTTAGAGGGTAGCAGCGACCAGTTTGATCCTTAACTTGTTCCAACATTAAGGTTGAGCTTTAAGCATTTCAGATCACCTCACCTTCACCGGTAATAGCCAGATGGCGGCGACAGTCTGTGCTCAACACTTGTAAATGGGGTCTGCTAGCAACAGCTGTGTGTTATGTTCCAGTGCTCTACATGACAATATAGCACAAGTCTCCGTTATTTGCTAATAAAAAAAAAAGGAGAAGAACAAAAAAAACGTCTCTTTACACTCTGCACCGATGTTTAGCCAGATTGCTCGCTCTGGGGAACAAACTTTATAGACCAGCTTGACGTCAACTTTGATTACTTCATTTCCGAAGAATTCCAGATGTTTGAGTCCGCACTCAGGGGGATTGCTGGGATGTCTGGTACCTGAACTGAAAGCGTTTGGAGCCCAGTAGCAATTACAACGCGAGGGTAAATATACACTTAGGGTGACATTTTCGGAATACAATCGCTCCTATGTGTGTGGATGTTTGTTTTTGCAATTAATTGTGTCTAACTTAGCGAGTTGACATTTCATAATAATCATGAAGGGTTTTATTTGTGAAATTCCTTACATAGAGGCAGGTGGGTTATTTCCAACAGGTCACAAATCCAGACAAATGAAAATACCCAGTGAGATTATTAGCCAACAAAATCGCATAGGAAATCTATCGTTTTAAATGGAGATCCCAAAGCTTCTGGTGATATAAAATATATTTTATTGGATACATTTTGGCACCTTTTGGCTTTACTTTTGTTGTTCCCACTCTGCAGAGCCAGTCCCCCTCTCTATGTTTAAATAGTGTTTATCCCCAACCAATGCATATCTGAAATAAGCATGGCTGTAAGTGCAATGAAAAAACTATTCTATTAGTAAGACGTTTGAGATTTCAGAAAGTGAACAAAAATATACTGCAACTATAAAGTAGCATTTGTGTTATGGAAAAACCTAATATGAATAGTTGGTGTGCCGTGTAGAAACTTTTACAATGTTCAGACAGAGGAAATGTAAGCTTTTCAGAAACCCACCCCCCCTTTTTTTTAAAAACATATTTGTGACGAATGGTCAGGAAGACAAAGATGCTCTTTTTGTTCCTGGATTTATTTGTTATAATAGCTCAGCAGGCTTCGCTCGCATCCAGACAGTCCAGCTGGAGTAACAGATTCATGTGTTTAAAGGCTTGACAGACACCAAATCATCACACAATAGTTTGTAGCACTGACAAGCAGGATTTTTAGAACTTTAGGATCTGGCGCGGCCGCAACTGTTGCAACAATACGCGACGTTAATGTTTCAGGGAACGTTGCATTATGAGCTCGCTCCCTGCACGATGAAGTCACATCGTGTTTACATTAAATGCCAAGTGAGATTCCACTGTGTTGCTGTAGAACCAGAGAGCCGGAGCGCCAGCCCACCCCATGGCATCAACAGACAGCCCCCATTCACATAAACCAGAGGGCTGTCTGTCTGAACTGGGTCTGTGGGAATTGCATCGTCCCTTGGCTATGTGTAGTGGAATCAAGCATGTTTGACTGCATGACCACCCTCTAGGAGACGGAAAAGGGAAGGTCTCCTGGGTGTTCCGCTGTCTTTGCAGAGAAGCATCATTGTCTTTGTCTACTCTACAATTCCAGAAACGTGTCGGGGAGGAAGCTCAGCTGAAACATATGTTCTTTTGTCTGAACCCTCTAGTCCAGGCGATCAGTATACTTCTCTTTTTTCAATCTTTTTCTCTTACGGTATAAAGAGCGAACTCTCCGACTCTGCATTCGCAACCTCCTAATGAGTTTTCCTGTCATTCCAACCATTGCTGAATGCATGAGTTGAAAAGCAGAGAATGAAAATTATAATGCACCGCAATGCAAAGAGGCGTGCGTCGGCAGAGCCCCATTAGCGGTCGCAGCCAGTAATCATAAAGGAGTTGACATAACATTGACCATCGCACACTATGTTTTACTAATACAAAACGAGCACTCTTCAATGTCAAACATTTTCTTCATTTCCTGATTTAATGTGGGCTTTTTTTTCATTTTTTAAAAGACTTTCGCTTCACTCACTGCAGACATCCAATGTGCGCCATCAATCATGTTGGAGTTACACCGAGTCACACTTGTCGAGTCAAAGTGCACGACAAGGAGAAGTTACAGGAAAAAAGTAAGATGAAGAGGAAAAAAAGTGGGGGTGGGGGAGTGAGGGGCGGGGGGGATGCAAAACCTAGCATATGTAGTTGAGCAGGATTGGAACTCACTTGGCTGATTTCGTCGCCCCGGGGAGAGCTAACACTAAAATGCTCTTTGACCATGAAATGGCCCTACCCGGTAATGGTGGTTAATGGCTGTGTGGTGCAACCGTGCTGTGGCTGGGCAGGAGGGAGGCGTAATAGGGGCATCCTGTCTGCTCCGGCAGCCCCCCCCCCCCCCCCCCCCCCCCCCCCCCCCCCCCCCCC
>CAESWR010000183.1:347101-360440 GCA_903171835.1 Mullus surmuletus | reverse complement strand
AAAAAAAAAAAAAAAAAGCTGCAAGCTCATTCTGACCTTCTCTGAGGACCACACTGATTTAAGATCCAGAAAAAAAGGATGATAAATCTCTAAGCTGTGGCTTCGTGCGGGGCCGCCTGAGCAGTCCGGGCAGACGCGCCGGCCGTGGAACAGAGATGCCGGGGTGCCGGCTGGAGATTTCTCTGAAATAGCCCCCGAACACAAGTCTTTAGCTCCTACAGGGTTTTGTTCGGGGTTTCCACTGAGAAAGCCCGATGCAAAGTGGGCCTACAGCCAACTGGGATGGATTGTAGGGTGGAACCTAAACAGATGGGAAATGGTATAAAGGTGAAGACAAGGTCAATCTGAGCTTCAGTGATAAAGCTGTGGGCACCGCTCGTAGCACTGTTTTAAAAGTTAACTTAAGAAAACAGATTGTGTGGTCAGAATAAACTCTTAAGACCATATTGGACCGTTGTTTTTTCTTTTGTATGTGTGTGCGTGTGTGTTTTTCCCAGGCTTCTTTTGTCTAGATTGCCACAGGCGGAAGCAGCAGACACCAAATGGTCAAAAAATTGTTATCATTATGGTTGTCTGGAAAATCAGCAGAATGGGGATGTTGATTTCCAGCGGGTGGGTTTTCCTGTGGCCCCCCCCCTCCACCACAACCCCCTTTTTATTTCTTTATTTTTTTTCTGTTTTTGTTGTTCTAACTGAGATTTTCATGTTTAACAGGCGCACAGCTGATGTGTCTCCCGGCACGCTGTCGAGACGGGGGGGGAGGTTAAAGCTCTCGGAACGCACGGGACCATATTGCAGGTAATTAATATGTCAGCCCAGTGATGAACTTGGTCAATACATCTATCACCACACTTACTCGCAACTGGAGTAGCTCGTGTGGGATGCTGCCGAGAGCACAGACCGAGAGTACATTTGGCCATTAGTAAACACTTCATAGTGTGTGTTGTGATTGGGAGGTAGTGGGGCTCCTCTTTGTCCGGTGGCAGTCATTTTCGCCCGTCACCTCCTCATCGCTGTAAAAACACTTGCTGCGGTTTGCTAGATTAACAGAGAGCCCCCTAATGGAGTAATTACACAGAGCCAAACATCTATTTTTCACCTGTGCTCTGCCATTATTCTCTGTCCCCCTATCCACTCCATTGGAAGTCACTTACTCTCCTTACAATGAGTTATCATTGACTGCCATTTAGACGTTCTGGAGCAATTTGTCTTACTGAGGCCAGGCTGGCCTCATTGCAAAGAACAATCTTTCTCCCTCCAATATATAAAACATTCATGGGGGGAAAAGGAAGAGAAAATGCCCCACAAACAGATAGTAGTGAGTGGCTAATAGATACTATAAAGGTGACAGACAAGGAAAATAATGTAGGAGATTACTTGAGCGGGAACATGCCTGCGCGGCCAGTCCGCAAGCTTCAGCAGGGACCGCTGGGAGGGAGAGAAAAAAAAAAGAAAAAGAAAAAGGAATTCGTCACAAGCTTTAAATGGGTAGTATGGCAGCTATTTCAGGTGGTAATCGCCGCTGCTGCAAACAAACTATACGTCTCAATTTCTATTTATATATATGTTGTCACTGTAATTTGTGATGATTTTTTTTTTTATTACGCCCTCATATATTTAGTGTTCCACAAAGGAATCAACTCAGCATTGCTCAGTTGTAATATTCACTATAAATCTTTATTTCTTCCCTCTGTGTCGGGCCTGCGCTTGTTTAACTGCAGGTTTGTTATTGACTTAAACGTCCTTGATTTTTCACCTCTCTTTCTATGAGTTTAAGATCTCTTTTTTTCTCTCTGTGTCATAAAAAGGTAGCCTTTTTCCCCTGCATTGACTTCTTGGCCACTGTTGTCATACCCGGTCAAAGTTGGAATTATGAGACATAGCAATAAAGAGAAAACAATGAATGACTATATGCTGTGTATTTTTGTTTTTTGCCATTATTGCCATAAGGAATGAACTCATAGTCACAAATTACGTCACTCCTGATGTGACACTTGAAGGCAAGCCTCCATTTAGACAGTGTGAGGGTGCACAGTCCAACACACAGCCCATCCAGTCTCAACACCACAAAGGGTTAATCGCGTTCTTAACTGGCTGTTTTGTTTGATTAGTTCCCCTCTCTCCTTAACACAATGACAAATAACCATTATTCTTTTTCTTGCCCTGATAATCGGGACAACTTAAACATTTCTTACTAGCACAAGTGAAACCATTAATCCTGGCTGATGGCGCTGATAAGTGGTGACTTGGGAGTAATGGCCCTGTCACCTTAGAAAAAAAAAAAAAAAAGAGAGAAGGAGGGAGAGAAAATTTGAGCAATTAAAAAAAAAAGACACCCATTATATTCTGTGCATCCCATCTATTTGTGTCATCTGGGAGGATATGTCAGTGTTAATAGGCTGAAGCGGAGCATTTTTTAAAATTATTATTATAATGTTTATTGCATTAGGAAGATTTCCTTCACAGTGGAAACTAACAAGATTGATTTATCTGCTCAGGAGTGTTTTTTGCTTGTCCATTTCTCATGATTGCACTTTTCTAATTAATAAAGATTACTGTTAAAAAGGCAGTAACAAACTTTCAATGTTGCTCATCCTGGGATTGCAACTTTCCCCCTTGTTTGCTCTTTGGTGTTGTTCATTCGATTTTTCAGTCAGAAGCATTTGCTCATTGTATGAAAATTAATTTCGACCCCACACAGAGGTTATTGTTTTTTTCCCCGCACTTTTCAAATTGTATCCTGTCGGGTGTTTTTTCTTGCAGGAAAGCTTTTCCCGGCATGGTTCTCCATGGCTTAAGATGCCTGAAGACTCAGAGGTGCAAACCGCCACCATTAA
Organism: Mullus surmuletus; assembly: GCA_903171835.1. Classification (NCBI taxonomy): domain Eukaryota; kingdom Metazoa; phylum Chordata; class Actinopteri; order Syngnathiformes; family Mullidae; genus Mullus; species Mullus surmuletus. The sequence continues at coordinate 357,603 of CAESWR010000183.1, read as the reverse complement.
AGGTAAGCAGCCGCATACCTACACACCACGGCACCGGTGTGTGATACCTCGCAGATGGAGGAGGACGGACAGTTTCTCCTGATTATAATGTTATCCTCTTAAACAGCGGAGTGATGCGGCGACACCACTGTGCCTGTTATTCTTCGCTAGCTTTGTGCTGCACATCAAGATGAAGTAAGGCAGGATTACAGTGTGTGGTTGTTTTCACACCGTACGCCTCATCTTACACCTTTGTCATTCCTTTAATGTGGAATGGAAACTCAATAACAACTGTTTAAATATGCGATAAAACATTGGCGCCATGAGGAAACATTGAAAGATCTGGAATGGGCTAATTGAAATTCTCCATTTTAATCATCTTCTCCATCATATGTTGTATTTGTCATTATGGCTGTCTCCCGCACTAATCAGTTGTTGATGTAGCCGCCTGGAGGTGTTACATTATAACTGGCAGGATGATAATAAACATGCATAATTAACTTTTTGATTGATTATGATTTAAGATTATTTGCTAATTTTCATTCAACCACTTCGGGCATCTTGACGTTCAAAGACAAAGATCTTTTAATCGGACTGCACATTTGGTCTTGCTGTCAATTTGGTAATAGCAACGCTTGGAGCTGGTTCTCCTGGATTTGCGGGGTTTATTCCAGCAAATGGAAAACAGTTGACTACTCAGAGTTGCTCAGGATCCTCTGTTTTAGAATCAACCTGTTTTTTGTTTATTTGATCAAGTGAACAAAACTCCCTGAGAGTCAAAGTATAACTCATCAGCCAGTTGAATACTGAGTGAGAAGAACCACTTGGTACTATGCTATTAGTTTAAAAAGATTCTACGGTCGTACCAGTCCAACCCGCCCCCCCCTGTTTCAGATTAAAGCACATTCTACTTGGAGTAGGGAGGTGAAATAAAAATATAACAAATGTTTGATGGTCATGTTGGTTTGGCAAGCCATCAGTGCCGAAGACCCAGGAGCTGGTCTTCAAAAACCTTGGCACAGATTGCTTCTCAGATAGCTTATTTACTATTGCAATAATGCAACATGTACCACTTAGTTTCTTCTGCGCTCAACTGTAATTGAACTTCATTTCAGTTTTTGAAACGGCCGGTTTATGCTCGCATGCCGCTCCATTCTACCCGCCAATCCTGTGATTCTTTGCCAGCAGTGGACTCGATACGTAGTATTTCTATGGCCGTAGCTCAGTTTCGATCAAAGGGGGTTCAGGGGCCTAAGTTTCAAATCCCCCAAAGCCCGTTTTGGCTACTCTTTGTTTAGCCCATTGGCATTCTGACCCCATGCTTCTTAGACTTTGAACTCAAAGCTCGGAAAAGCCGTATCGCTTCTTTAAACACATTATCAGTGGGCCGGGTTTTAAGAATATCACTAATCATCTTAAGGTTTTAGTGCAGTGTGGCAGCACCGTTAAAGCCTCCGGGCCCATTCACTGGCATGGGCACTGTAAGAAATGTGCTGGGAAATATACGATGACTTAATAGCCAAACGGTTGTTTGTAAGTTCATGCATTTAAGACGGGATCAGCTTAAATTTGCGGCACTGCATTATGTCAGAGCAAAAATACTTCCTGAACTTCTGCAATTTATTTCACCGTTTTGATACACGTCTTTGCAGTATAACATCTTTCTTACGGTCTTTACCTCTAAAAATGGGCCACCAACGTTCTCACTGCAGCGACAGACCCTTTGCCCTCAAACTCGTCACTTTGTTTTGGCTCCCTTCCCCATTTTTCATCCTCCGTCTTCTCCGGTGAAACCAGAACGTCAATAAAATCCTTGCCAATGCCGTCGCATAACTTTGTGTTTGTCTGCATGTATATGTCAGGTTAAAAACGTCCACCCACATACTGAAGAACTTGGCATCAAGTTTGATGTCAACCCTTAATGTTCGACTTTAATAAATAATGAATGTGTAACTGTGAAGATATTGGCATACCTTGAAAGGCCAATAGGGCACATCCACGGTATATACATTTGCATATTCTATGAACATTATGTGTGAATATGGAATGGTTGGATAATTTCTGTCTCTTTTTAACACTTTTCACAGCTACGAATAATTTTCTAAATGTATAGTTTGCCTATAAGGAGTAACCATTGATACTCACTCACTATTAGAAACCACCACGGTGTATAATGGTGCACAAAAGTATCAAAAATACACCTAAAAACAATTCTTACTCACAAGAAGTTTGAAGTGATTTTTTAAGTCAGACAATTAAAAAAAAAGACAAATGTGTTAAGGTATTTGAACATGTTTTACAAATGTCTTCCATTTGCATTCATGCTCTTAAACTAAATGAGTGCAATTATTGGTTTACACAGCAGCGACAATGGCTGTAAACGGTCCTGAAGGAAGCATGGTTACATTTTTTTTTTCGCACTGTAGACAAAACGATCTACTAAGGAAAGAAAACAAACCCTTGTGATCACAGAGGCATCGACTCGAAAATCGGCGGGCACATATGATTGCATGCAGGTCTGTTTTGTGCCCCTTAGCTCCTCTTAAACCCCTCCAATCTCATCAGCCCTCGTGATTAAGATTTGGCACCTTGAATCGCATTGTCTTCATCTGGAAATATTTCAGCTGCATCTCTGCCACTCTAAAGGGAGATGGAGATAAAGGAGGAGAAGGTAAAAACACACCCTGTTGTGTGAATCCTAGAGAAGGCCTTGAACCCTGCCATTCATCCCTTTCACTTCATCAGCTGAGTCTAATTGCCAGAGAGGACAGAATACCCAGGGCCCAATTGTTCTTTATCCTCTTTGGAGCCTCTGAGGCATGAAAAGCGAAAGGCCTGCTTTTGATCTTTTTTTTGTTAGTTTTTTTTTCCCCCTCCCAACCCCCCCACCCCCCCCGTCATCCCCTACTATCCTTTCTCTTAGAGCGAGACACTCCTTTCACACTGTGCCCCCTTCTTCATCCACGCTAAATAATTATCAAGCTCAGCTTCATCAAATAATGGTGGATATTGGAGGTCATGATGGGGAGGGCCAGAGGTCTGCCGGGGTGGCTCGAGGATGTGGTGGAGCTCCCAACTCATCTCAGAGGCATGCTCCTTAGCTGTGGCTACCTTTATATACCTTGACCCCGGTTTTCGTTTGTCTGTCCTAATGAGACCCTCTCATGCAGCCGGAGCAATAGAGGTCTTGGAATGGCAAGGTTGGGAGGCCAAAGTACAATGAGACGCAGCGCTGCGCTCAGACAAGGGGCGCATCTGTGGTATCTTATTAAGCCTTGGAAAAGAGCTCATGCGTCTCGACGTCCCATAGGCGCCAAGAGCAGATCTATTGACACCTACTTGTTCTTTGTGGTCAACACCTTTCTGTGAGGACGCAGTCACACGCAGGTTCTTGTTAGGAACGATTCTCGGCAGAGTATTTAGCGAGCCAAAGTGCTTAACTCGGTTGGGGAGGCCATGCGGCGTGAGGAAGAAGAATGGCATTCTGTGAAGATGAAAAACCTCTTTGGAACTGCAGAAATGACAAGTGATGTCAAAGACCTATTTTGTCAAAAACAAACAGCACTCACAAGGGCACCGGAGTCTTTCTTAATGCTTACTTCAATTTTTTTGTTCATTGGTGAGGTTCAGCAGCACGCTGTTGGGTGTTGTAAATGACAGGTTTGTTTTTGTTTTGTTTTTTAATAATTACTCATGCCGGATGGCTTTTATTGTTGTTTTGTTGTCCTTATTTATGTATTTGGTCATTATTCATCCTAAGAAATCTGTCAAAAACGGAATACTTAAAATGCCAGTTACAACCCCTGCTGATTCAACAAGGCAAATAAAATAAAGAATTGCTTACCAAATCAGACCTAAGATGGCCAACCTTTCCCATCTCACTAACGGGAGGGACAGCAGGATATACGATAAGTAGAGCAAAAATGACAAACAAAACACAAGTAGTCAAACAAAAACCTTTAAGCAATCATGTTAAGCACGCCTAACATCTGAGCACTGCGCGAGAACAAAGCAGAGCTCCTGTCAGCGCATCGATCCACTCCTGAAGGCACACACACATCCAGAGCTCTCTGATTGCTCCCTGCCTCTCGCGCCTCGCTCCCCCGCGCCTCCGACTCTCTCCTCTCTCTCTCTCCCCAGCTCCTTTCTGAGAATGTGATTATTGATCTGGCCCACTTCGTTGGAGTTAACTCACTGATAAAAAAACCTGACCAAGGGCTTCCAATGGCCTGGAAGACTTTGGATGGTGGATAGTGAGGAGATCAGGTGATAAGGAAGAAACAAACTGGTTACAACATGAAAAAATGAATTACATTTTTTCAGTTAAGTTTGTTTAAGCTGCAGACACCACTTTTGACACTTGTATGACATTGTCTGGAAAGTGGAGTTCTTACTGTAGGCATTTCTACAAAAAGATTTAATTAGACAAGACAGTTGCCTGATTTAAAATATTAACCCTTATCTGATTTGAATCTGTTTCCTTCAGCTTTATAGATTGTATCTTTTTTAAAGGAGCTACTATTATCTTAGTTTGAGTTCAATCAATTTTTTAAGGAATTCTTAAAAATGAGTTGTTGATGGCAGAGAACAAATAATGAATAAATAGCCCCAGTTTACAGTTTGTAACACATGCAAATATAATGTACTCTTTTGGAAGTGTTACTCAAACTTGTGAGTCAAACCATTTTTGGCAACTGGCTACTTTTATTTCAACTTGCAGGGATGGTGGGCATTGCCATTCAAAAAATAACTTTTCATGTCCATTTCAGCACTTTTAACAAAATAGAACAGACTCATCATTCATACATAACCTAGGAGACAACAGTCGGGGAGTTTTTCCTTTGGTGTTGTATTTCATATTTGTACCATGGCAAATATTTTCCCCTATATATTTATTTATACATTTGAGGAGGTTACTGGTATTTTCTGTTTGGTTTTTTTAGTGTATAGCTGACAATAGATTTATTGTCGTCATTTAGTTCAGTTATACATCATTTGTGGTACTTAAACTAAAGCAGATAAGTCAAGTGGAAGCCAAGTTTCTTTTTCCTTGTTCTTTTTTTTGCAGCTTTTATTCAGACATTGCAAAAAAAAATTGGTGGAAAAAAAAGTGCCTCCTCGCATGTAGCAGACGAGAATAGTAACCATTGTAACGCCGTTGTCGGGCACAACAAACAGCAGTTACTTGCGAAATGGAAGTATCAAAACGGATATCCAACAAATCAGCCTCTTATAAAGAAAAAAAAACTGACTCATGTTTTTTTGTGTGTCAGTGTGTGTAGTCTCCAGAGTGTCATTACATTGTATGTCAGTATGTGTATATTTTTTTCGCAAGTGTGTTGTGCTGTCATGTTCGTAGCGTTCCATGTGGGAGGGTCTGTTGATAAGTAAGCCATCTGTAGTGTTCTGCCGAATGACATGTTGTAAAGCGAGATTTGAGAGTGTGGAGAGACTTGACTTGACAAATCTTGGCACATAATGAGACAGAAGGGAGTAAAGGCAGAAGTCTGTCCAGAGATAAACAATTAGATTTGTCCCTGAGGTAAAGGCCAGGCAATGCAAGGACTCTCAGACTAACAAAATCAATATGGCTTCCAGTAAGAAGACTCAGGGGGTAGAGTGATGAAGAGGTTATCATTCACTTCTCAGATTGGGACGCACATACATGATTAGTCACAATTACGCTTCTAAAATCCATAAATTTATTAACATCTGAATGCGACATGAGGTGGACTCTGCTGTCAAACTGTCTGTCAGAGATGATCTGAACAATGAGACTCGACGACAGGGATCATCAGGGAGACTAAATTGTTAAGCCACTTTTTCCTCAGCAGCCAATTGTGAGTGGATCTTCGAAGGATTCAGCTTTTGGGAATGAGACTTTCACACCCGTAGAAAAAACCATAATGGAGCATGAGCTTTCGACAGAGTGGGCAGCCCCCTTGTGTTGCATCCCCTCTCAGGCCCTGCCCAGACTTGCAGCTCTAATCTAACATCTCACTACTTTTCCCAGCAGGCCTCGCAGGGTTACCACTGCCAGGGCAAGGAGGGTGTACACGCCCCGCCACTGTGCTCACATTGGCATTCAGGAAGACAACAAAAAAGAGATGGTCAGTGTTTTTTTTGTTGTTCTGTGGAACCGGAGGGGGGGGGGGTGATCGCAACATGTGCGCAACAGCCATTAGGGAGGCGAAGTCTCCTCAGAGACGCTAAGTCGCTGACCATAAAGGTGTGAGTCTGAGCCATGGCCAGCCTGTCGCCTCATCTCCATGGAGACGGTGATGTGGCACCCCAACGGGGTTGTCTCTGCTATGGCCTGGTGCCGCGAGAGCACTTGGGGAGGTGGCCCGACCATCACCTGGGCTCCAGGGGATGAGAAGGCACTGCTCTGATGACCTTCAACAACTTGCCAGTCTGTCATCACAGCCTGGAGAATCACAAGAGAAAATCAGCCGGGGAATTGTGTGGAGACATTGTTTACTGGGCTACCGTATCTTTGGAGGAGGCTCTTTGTTCTAGCGGAGAGCAGCAATCGAGGAATATTTTGAGCTTGATATTCTAAAATGTCCCTGCGGCCTTCAATTATTTAAAAGTCATGATTCAGACCTGTCCTGTTTCAAAGTGTCTATTGGGATAAATAAAATTGATTGACTTGACATCAACCGCACATGTCAAGACATTATACACCATGGATTTTCAAGTATTTTCTGATCAATTTTAGTTTATTCTAAAGGAATGTCACAAGATGTGATTATAGACCCTGTAGCGCCCATCACAAAATATTAAAACATGTATTATTCTGCTTTTACATGATGTTAATCTTGAGCGGAGTCTGACATTTATTTTCACAATTTACTAATCCATTTACAGTATGTTGAACAAATTGGCCTCACACTGACACTCTGATTGATTGAAATATTAAAACCTATCACATAGACGCACATATCTATCTATCTAAATATGAATATTAGAATATGTATTAGTTACAAGAATTATTTGTATTATAATTAACATTTATGTCCCTCTATTGAACTCCATTATTTGCTTTTTGCACAATTTTTTTTCAGGCTCAAAAACACAAAGAGAAATGGACAAAAAGCAAACAAATGCGCTTTTCTTTCTGCTTTAGCCGCGTGAACACGACAGTATTCAAAAATTCCGAATGATTAGATACATAATCAGGGACATCAGAGTAATCCCTTTATAATGTTGGAGACTATTGTTGGTATCACTTGATAAATTATTGCCAAATGGGATCTCAAATCTTCTGCATTTGAGTGTAAAAGCAGCGCCATCCAAACCATTCCCTGGAGACACTTGTGTTGCATTATCTGACAAACCAATACAGGAGATTCAGTGAAAAAATCTGTGCTTTCTTCCTTTCAGCCAAAAAAGAAAGGGGGGATTTTGAATGGAGTGGCGATTCTTTATGCAGAGGCGAGACGCGACACCTTCCAGACGGTGAGAGATGGCGAGCCCTAATAATACAGAGCCATACAATGGTTCTGACAGCCGAGCAATAAAGCAATCAGGGTCCCAGGCATTCCAAATCTCTTTACCGCCCACCCTCTAACAGACTGAGAGATGGGCGGCTGACCTGTGAGCTGTCAATCATGGGGGATACCTGCTGGAGCCTGATCAGGGAGAGCTGAGGGCACCAGTCCATCAGATCTGTTTTCACACTCCAGACACTAACATTGCAAGCATAACCACAGACACAAAAAGCCCCACCGCTTCACTCTTAATTAGGAGATGTGTGTGTGAGCAAGTGTGTGTGTGGGGGTTTGTCTCCTTTTTTTTCTTTTTTGGAGGGGGGCTGACTTGTTTGGTTTAAATGGGTACGGGAGATATGGGGGGGATAGTAAATGGAATCCCAGTGAGACGGAGAATAACCTTTTCCCTTGATTTAGGAATCAGGCATTGATCTGTCACGCTGTTTTGTACAAGCAAGAGCTCTTTCAGCGTTGCTTCTTGGTGTGTGTGTGTATATGTGTGTGGCAGTTGGTGAGTTGTGAGAGGTGGAGGAGAGGGTGGCGGGGTAAGTCCTGTTCATTAGCTGTCTGTAGCCCATCCCAGCAAATAGATCACCATAATACTGTGGTTAGTTAATGGCTTTCTGGTGTTTCCTCTAGAGCCTTCCTGTCTGAAGGCTGACTGCTAAAACTCCTCCACTGTTTCCTCCTCCATTCTCCAAGTGGGGAGTCTTGTGTTCTGCTGCCTAACTGAGACAATTGGCTTCAGTCAGCGGCCAAGTCTGTGAGGAGTCTGGCCACATGGACTTACATTAAAGACCTAAAAGCAACATCACAAAACAACCATGCTGATCTGACATTCTGTCTCCTCAGTGACTGGAATTTTGTTGGTTCCAATGGCATAAAATATTCTGTATCGGGAAATATTTTCACCATGATATTTTTGTTTGGTTCTGTCAGTTTAAACACAATTTAGAACTATATTAGACTCCTTGTCACCTTCAGGAGGGTGCGTACATTATTGGTGTGGATGACTGTTAATTAGGGTCTGTTAGCAAATGTGGTGGGTTGTGGTGTGGTACATGGAAGAGCCCATTAAAGTTTTGGGCAGGCCACTAAAACAGTGACAGCAATAGAACTAGTAAAAGTTTACATGTCAAAACCCAGTGTAGTTTCTGACTTAAACTTAAACTTAAATCAGAATCACTGTTTGATATCGAGCCATTAGTCAAACTTTCACGTCTCCGTTGGTCCATTGAGGACCTCCGGGACCAAATGTTTAATAATCTCATGACATCAAGTACAAACTGTTTCTTCGTGTAGTTGACTCCATAGTTTCTTGGTATACTGGGAACCATTGTGGCAGTACTATTTTTGTAAAACTGGATACCTTAACCAAGATGGTCATGTTTGGTAATTACCAGGATCACGCAAAAAATATTTTGTCTTAATTCCATCAAACAGCTGGAAAATGACCATGGACGATGATCCATTTCACTGTATTTCTTTTACATCGGGGTTGGTGGAGGTCTATGCCATCCAAGTCGCCTTTTGTCAGGCTAACCTTAGTGGAATGGACCAGAGATGGATATTTTTATATGGAAATATTGCACAGCCCTTTGACGTAGGTATATGGTGCGCTAGGTTTTACTGTTAAACTTTAAAGCTGCCTTCTCTGCCAGCTTTCCTTCAAAGGTCAGGATACAGACTCACTCCAAATGTAAGTGCTGGCTGGTTTGACCACAGATTTTGACCAGGACTTCCTAATGTGAAGTACTTTTTGGGTATTATCAGTGGGATATTTTATTTTCCATTGGATAAGAGGAGTTTTGAATGTGACTCCAAAAATAAACAACAATGCAATTAATTTTCAGCTTATGAAAATAAAAATGATAAAAATATTCTGGGGGAACCGCTGATCTCTAAGCAATCATCCCATTCAGAGCAGTGTGTTTAGATGGGCACACAACTAGTTTGATAGTAATAGTAATAGCTTAGTGACTTACAGTCAAGTGAGTCATGCCCTGTGAATAAACGGTTGCCAAATGCAATCAGTTTTGCATAAGTTTCTCACACAAATTTGACTGGTTAATATGTTAAAATATGCAGGCGTTTCTGTAATGAAATATTTTCCTGTTATTAGTGAAAAGAGGAATTTTAATTGATATGAGTTTTGTGAAGAGTTTTGAATGTGCTTCCATTCAGACAACAAAAGATTTATATTCATAGCTTCCAGCATTAAACTGATTAGAAGGACCATATAAGTAAGTATCATAAATAGCGTAGTTTGCGGTTCAGCTATTTTTCTGCTGTGTGTGTGTGTCCTTGACCGGTGTGAAAATAAGAACTTTAAAATCTTAAAATCTCTCCCTTCGTTTTGAAAGCTTATGGGATAGATGTTTTATGTGCGGAAAAGTAAGGGGTCAGTGATATAAGATGAAAGCTGTGTATGTTTCAGAGTGGATCAAGGGTGGGTTTTTATCCCAGCTATATTTGACAATGAATGATGAGTTTTGCAGACGTCTTCACTTAAACCGTCCCTGGTGCTCTGTAGAAAACCGCCCTCCCACCCCCCTGCATATGGGAAACTGGATCATTTTTGGGGCCAGCTTCAAGTCGCAGTCCAAAGAAAATCTTGTCTTGTTCCTTCCAGATCTCTGATGTCACCCTTTACTGAGAACATGCATGTGATCTCCTGCAGCTGGAGCAGCCGCACATATGCATTTTACATCACCCGTAGTTATTTGCGGGTCAGTGAAAAGCAGAGTTTACTGGACCATTCACAGTCTGACATCACACTGAAGTCTGGTTAAGAATGGATTTTTCACTGCGCTCCCTGTCCATTGACAGCAATAACCCTGACGCACATCATGTCTTTTGCATTTTTTTAATAATGCAATATGACAAAACTTTAATCTTTTAAATCTTTGATGGTTTTACCTCATGGTTTGTATTGGCCTATTTCCAATGTACATTTACATTAGATAAACATAAAGACCAATACTTGGACTTTGACTTTTTTTTTTTTTTTTTTTTTTTTTTTTTTTTTTT
>CAESWR010000183.1:302631-323256 GCA_903171835.1 Mullus surmuletus | reverse complement strand
AAAAGCTGTGATGTGACTAATAATTAAATTACATTAAAGGGAGAGGGAAAAAAATGAAAGCACAAGAGAACAGTCCATTCAGTGACCCTCAGAAGTCCTGGCATGCAGCAGATTCTCCCTCTAAGGCATGGATCCATCAGCCTTAGTCTGGAGCAACAGTGGCCATGTGAAAGAGGCTTGGCAAGAGAACGGCGTTCTCCAGATCTGAATCTGCCGACCGCTGTTACTCTATAACAATCCCTCCGTTCTCTTGATGTAAGACATACCCACTCTCCCACTTGATCTTTATCGTTATTACTCACATATGTTGCAGCACCGCAGAGGGTGGCGACTCATGTTCATCTTGACATCGCATTCTATCACGGCGGAAGGTAACGTGAGGTCTCCTGGAGACACAGCCTTCTGTCTTAGTGTTCCCGAGTTCACAGAAATGGCAATTCAACTTTCTTTTCTCCCAGTCTATTTTCTAAATGTATAGAAACCTACTGAATAATTTTTCCTTTTTACATAGAAAAAAGAAAAGTCCTGCCTTCTGACGATTGACGATCCCTTTTAGGGTTTATCTTTGTCAATTGTCAAATATTTGAGTGTATGAAGTGGTGTGATGAGGTGCAGAGACAGATATTTGAAGGGATTTTAACTCATTTGAGCAATTACATGCTTAACTGGCCCAAGATAATCTGTCATCCAAAGCTTCTGTCTCGGGCGCTCCCTCTCTTTTCCTATCCTCCACTCTCTCATACCCTCCTACGTGGCACAAGAGAAGCTCAGAATAGTGGGATTTAGAGCACAAAAGCTTACCCTGAATGGAATGAAGGCCTCGGAGAAATTAATTGCTTCTAACAAACAGCATGACTGCTAGCATGTTTTGTGTCCCATTCTTATCAGCCTCCTGAGGTAGGAGGGTGGGCGACATGTCTGAAGGGTGGGCCTAAAAATGTGGAAGTGGAGGACTGGCAGTTTGTGCTTAGGAGAATAAATTTATTTTAATGTTATTTAAGGAAGTGGATGAGGGTTTGCACTGTGTAGGCGCAAACCCTTTATTGCACTGTGTAGGTGTGTGTCATGAAGACGTTTACAGCGACAAAAATGCTTAAATGTTACACTAGCAAAGCAATACAAAAAATCAGAACAAAAGATTTATTGAATAGATGATGACAAACAAATATTAAAAGCCCAATATGTGAAAGCCAACAAGTAAGGAACAATATCACGGCAAGAAGTTTTATTTCAATCAGACAATTTAGAAACGGATTTCATTGTAATTAAGGTGAAATGTTAATCTGTTTTCTTTAATTGGAAAACAAAACGTTAGCCTGCAGATATTTTTCATCTTATGCAATAATATCACATCTTAAAATCCTCCCATTTCATTCCTGCAGGCTTGTAAGTAATATATTTCATTAACTGGGGAAAAAAAATGTCGGCAACAATTAATTAACTGTATGAATTTGGAGAGCATTCAGGCAAGCATTAGCTTGGGCAGTTATGGGATTTACTTTTGTGAGGGTGTGTGGCATATTTGCCCCAGTTCTGTTCTCTGCTTGCTCCCACTCCCACATGTCACCATTCTGTCTACCACCACCAGCGTGGCATCTATCATCCACCACAGACGCCGCGGCACCCCACAAAAGGGAGCTGAAGCATGCACAAAGACATTTGCATTTTTGCATCTCATTATGGTTATAATTGCATGCCAGTGTAAGCGGCTCGCTCTCCATTATCTTGCGTAATTTTATCAGTGACGTTTGAAACGTGTGTTTAAATGTCAATTATTGACTACAAAAAAGGAGTGACCTTTGTGGAGTCATCTCTCTCTCTGTCCCCCTTTCCGCCACCCCTCCCTCAGTCAGTCCATGGTCATATATATCTGACGTTTTATTTATGTCCCCGCTGTTACAGTAGCTGTGTGTTGACTAATACCTTATTACTTATCACATTTCATAACGGCACTCGGTTGTCGCTGTTAATAATGATATTAGGGTCCCATTAAAACAGTTATATTACAGAAGGCCTGCAAAAATGACAAAGCATTCATACATCATTAGTCAGACAATATGAACTTCTTGTGTTGCATGTGTCGGGATATCTTATCCATGCACCATAAAAATCAGATGTTCAGCTTAAATGAGTTTATTCACATTTGAACACCGCTAATATGATTTTATATATTATATGTGATTTTTTTACAGTACATGATTTGGTTTTGGATTGCATTGATTTTATTAATGGTAAATTGGTACAGTTTGCACATTTTTTGTCATATTTCTCAGAGCACAATCACTGCCAAGCTAGATCATACAACTACATTGTATGAAAGCTTTGTACATCGAGTGAGGGCATTTTGAATAACTTCACTTTGAGGCAAAACCTACTCTATATATTTTGCAATCATGAAGTAATAAGTGACTGATGAAGTGAAACTAAAAACCCAAAACAAAACATGCACCAAACACAGATAGGTAACTGCAGATGTGTTTTCCTTCCTGTAAGATTCCCTGGTTCAGGGTGTTGCATTATTAGTCGCTGGAAGTTACGCAGCCTGATTCATATCCAAGCCATCAGTTTGACTTCCGAAACATGTTCGAATAATAACATGTAAGTGCATCTAATTACATCAGGAAACTGTGCTTGTTAAAGCTGACCACCCCATCTTGTTTTTTTGGCATTTTTGGAGCGATAATGAGAGAACTTTTACTCTTCCATGTCTGGAAGTTTTATTTCTCTGCGTGGATGCTGAGTGTTTGCATGGCATATGCAGCTTACTGGAGAGGCTCTACTGTTATTGAAAAAATGACGCAAAAAACAGAAATATATTGCTAAGAAATAACTTTTATTAGGTTTCAATAATGTTGCTTGTAATAATAATCAAACCCATATACTGTATTCTCCTTGTTTTTAATTTTATTTTCTTTTTTCCCTATATAGAACCTTTTTTTCCATGGCCTCATTATGTGACAGGTCACTCTTTTTTTTCACCAGGAACATGAATTATAAATGAGTAGAGGATCAGTTCTCTTCATTTCTTCTGAATTTGAGTCATTATTGATGGACAGAGACATTAAATGTCTGTATATCCTCAATCGGAGAGAATATCTTGCATATTCTAACTGCACATTTCAACACATGGAATATAGAGGAGCTTAAGCACTGCACACAACTGAGAAGGCATGTAATGAGCTGACAGCCCAAGGAACCACAATCTTTAAGAGTTTATCAAACTACTTGCACCTTCTAATTAAAGGAAGCACAACCCACCAGGATACATTTACATTTGATTTGATCTGGAGCAGAAAATCTCCCCATTAGCATCCTCCTCCCCGTGAATATGACAGTAATTGCAGTCTCACTCTGTTCCTGTTGTCCTGCTTTAGTTGAACACATTTAGCAAATTTACCTCGTGCTGTAGGTTATAATTGTGCCATACAGTCTGGGGAATCAAATAAATCACTTAGGTTATCTTATTAATTAAGTCAAAATAAATGCGCAAGAGCTAATTTATTCCCTCCAAATACCATGGGATCTCCCACTTCAACTAATGGCATAGTCTGACATTTCATAGTCTTAACAAATAACCTGAAGTAATTCATTTAGATTTTTCCAATTAGAGATCATTTCTTTTGGCCATAACATTGCGTATACAGATATGAATTTGTATTGTGAGCTGTATACTGTTCTACAGCAGTATGTGTATATGTGTTACTGCTGAACTTAAAGAAATCATGTTGAATGTACAATATTTCACCCATAAATTTGTTATCTGCCTTTTATTTTATTACAAATTCACCCAGCTTCCATAATATTAATGAGAGACAATTTGGATGACTGATAAACACAATTTAGCAGTGTTTTTCTTTTTTTTGTTTTTTTGTGCAACAGCCTAAGTAGACAAAGAGACTTGGAGCAACTACATAACACCGGCATATGACAGTGCTGAACCTCCGTGCCCCTGCCCTCACCCGCCCCTCAGGCCCTCAGTGGAATAACACTTGATCCAAAGCTCTTGAGTGTCTTTCCACGCCTCCCTTTTATGGCCCGTGGGCATGTGAAGACCCCGAGCCAGCCGTGCTTATCTGACCCTAACCTTGGCGTATGGTGACCTTGACCTGCACCTCACCCTTTCCTCATCCTCAGGGCTACATCTGTTCCTTTCCGCGGGACACCCAAGTAGTTAGTGATATTGAAACATCACCTTGGGGCTCCATTTGTTTTCTCTGGAGAGGTCAGTGAAGGGTTGTCATTAGGACTGAACTTGATCCTCCGCTTCCCCACAAATTGGTCTGTCCATGCGCAGACTGAGCACACTGTAAATAATGAGCGCATAATGCTGAACATGAGACGGAATCTCCGAAGTGACACACTAGACTTTTTTCCTTTTTGTACTGTGTAGATCAATTTGGTTGCAGGACAAAAGTGTCATAAAACAGCAAAACCATTTGAAACAGAATTATAGGACTATTTCTGTGTCAAAAAGAAGCATATACTTAAAATCAGCCACTCTCTCAACTGAATTTGGGAGAGGATGGCGGGGGGGGGTCTGATCACCACATTGCCATTATTCTCATCAGTAAAAATCACTGGAACACCAAAATGTGGTACAATGTCCACAGTTTTCTTCATACCCAGTAAAGCATTCGTTGTCAGCCGCTCGGGTTCGTCATTTCAGCCCCATCGGATGATATCTTGATTGTGATGCCCTTTATTATTTTTGCGTAGTGTTTCACCAGTCCTGTGAATCGGCTGACCTTTTGGAAGTCCTCCCGTTATTCTCCCTGGCAGAAACAAGCGCCCTTGCTATGCAGTTACACCACAAGAAGACGAGAGTTGATATCAATATTAATGAAGATATGCAGACAATGACAGATTTTAATAGGTAATAAATTAAAGGATCATCATTGATAGTTAAACAAGTGTGAAGAATAAACATCCAATGCAGGATCTTCGAAAATGTTTTAATAAATCATAACAGGGGTTGGAAATGGTTTATTCTTTCCTGATGGGCAGATCAAATTCTTGCTCGGCCCCCGTTAAGGAAAGATGTGTTTGGGAATTAAGATGGAGAATAGAAGGCCTTGCAGTGGTATCGTGTTCTCTAAGTATGTGAAAATGTATTTTCCGTCTCTATCAATGGCACGGTATCATATCACACCGGAGTCAAGGGGGAGGCTAAAGGTTAGAACTCTGAAACATTGCATTGATCCTAACACCTGACAGCATCTCTTTCTCTGCTTCTCTTTGTCTCTTTCTCCACGTAGTAATTATAACATGTCACTCGGGGCTTTTGCTACTGTTCATCTCTGTGTGAAAAGCCAACACGGAATAACTGTGCTGCATTATTGTAGATAAATTGTGTAACCATTGTGCTATCACCGTCAGTAGTTTCGGACAAATTATTCTCTTTTCATATTCTCTCCATTATGTGCTCATACCCAAGGCTGGAAGCAAAGGTGTTGTTGTTGAGCCCACTGTGCTCTGCATATCATAAATCAGACCTAACTGACATTTTTTTTTTTAAGAGAATGAATATCCACCCACTCTCTGTGGAAGGGCCATGGTATTTGTATGGTCAATGTGACCTTTCTCCATAGCCTCTCAGATTAGGTGTACGACATAGAAAATTGCGCTCTTGGTGCAGTCCATAAATCATACCAGGCCATTTTTTCCTTTAAAGAGGTATGTAAATACCAGTGTACTAGCTAGGTAAACAACACTAACCCTGATACAAATGGCTTGAAAATTGAAGAAAAGCACCTTATTTTTCAGCTGAAATTGCTTTTGAAACCCAGTTCTGGCACGTGGGATGAAGGAGCCATGAAATGATTTGTGCTGGGGGAATAGAAATGGGTTGATGATAACCACACTCGACACAGTTCCTGTGTTGGGGAGTTCTAGCAATGATCAAAGATATCATTGTTGCACATTATTTCCCCCCCGTGCAGACCCCAAATGCATCTGTATCTGAAGTGACATCCACCCCCATGCACTCAGACTATATTTCGTTTTAGGGGACAAAGGCCCTCCACCAGAGTACAGCAGGGGCCGAGCTTAACCAGTCAACACTGCTGCTTGCCATGCAAGCCTCCAGAGAACTTTATCTGACCGTGGCAGGGCATTCAGTTTCTTTCATTTGCAATCTAGTCATAAGCGCAGTCACTTCTCAGTCAATGCCCTCTCATGGAGATTCTTCTCCATTGAGATTCTTTTGCATGTCTGGAGAATATTTCTTCCAGGACTGAGACTGAAAATAAATGTGAGAAAGAGTAGCTAACAAAAAACATTGAGATCACTCAATCATTTGTAAATTGTCGTCATTGAGATCTAGTTGTATTTGGAACATTTAATGGGTTCTTCTTTGGGGTTAAGGTTAACCCTGGTGATTTTTTAAAAGAAATTCCAACAGAACAAACACAATAAAACAGAAATATGAAGTTTCTTTTGGCAAGAGTCTAGGATCTCCTTTAGTATGCAATGTTGTGGGATTCAAGTCTGCATCTGGTGACACACTGTAACATATCTCAAAAGGCAAAGACACCATTGTTATAAAACTCAGTTGGAACAGTATAGTCCCTGTGTCTTTAAACACTAAATATCATTCCATGGCCATTTTTGGCTCCTCCTCAGCACTTAGTCGCACACGTTGAGTCTCAAAGAAAGCTGCAGGGCACTGCCCGTGCAGCCAAAGGGACGGCTAATTCCCAACATCTGGTTCAAGCTGCTACTGTCCGAAATATCGCCATGATCATGGTATCGCTGTGGTGGACGCTGCTTGGCAACGTGTGACTTCAGACTGCTGAAGAATCACCCCCATCGTGTTCTAAGCGGAACGGGCGGAGAGCAAACTGTTTCATTTCAGCACGGTGGACTATTGATGCCTGCAGTAGATCCCCTGTTATCTAATCAAACAGCACTGGTCAGTTATGATGCCAACTCCTAAATCCACATCCGTCTGTAAAGCCGTAGGGGGGAGATTAACCGCTACAGCGCCAATGTCCTACATTCAAAGACTTCCTCTTAAGATCTCTTTTCCTGGAAAGTACAGTTATCCATACAAGCAAACACAGACAGGCACACACAGAGACATACAGCCTTAAGTAAGAGTCCTTCATGCTGTAATGGGGCTATCACAAAGACCACACAGCTTGCATTTTGGAAGAAGACTTCATGTTTTGTAAAACCTCTTTGTCTGCAACCACTAGAATATCTCAAAGAGAACGAACCTCCATCTTGGTGGGACGCCGGAAGATGATTTGCCATATAGGTGCAGTGTTGTGTCCAAGATCTTGGATGAGTAAAAGTGTGACCCGCCAAAGACATTTTTGTCCATTTTGTGGTCTGCAAATATCCCTAATAAGACCACACAGTCTCCAGTTGCCCTGCTAAGTTGGTCCACTTCATTATAACCCAAGAAGCAGTAGCTCTCCTGTAGCAGGCAAAGAGCTCTGGGCACTTTTTTAATATTTATATCAGTCTGGTGTGGCAGTAATGATATTAGGGAGCTGACGGAATTCTCCACCCAGCTGGACATGTTAATTGAGAAGCCAGGATTCGAAGGCAGAGTTCACGTTTGCAGATGGTGGGACAATGCACGATGGCAGGGCTAGGTCAGTGTCATTTCCAAGCTATACCTTAATGGTAGCTTTTTTTTTAATCTCCTCTTTGTTTTTTTTCTTTTTTCCCCCCAAGTTTGCCGGATCCCTGAGGTCCGGAGCAGTCTTTGGGGCTGGTCCCTTTTGCCGTGTGCCCTTGACTGCAGACAATATATTCTGGTTGATAAGTGAGGGCATATATGTGAGAATCGGCAAAGTGATCTAATATGCAACACCACAAACAATGTAAAATCTGGGTTTCTGTTTTTTTATATTTTCTAAATCGAGATCTTACAAATTAATTCATAGTAATTAAGTAATTTTCTGCACTGCTCCGGGAAAATCTGTCTCAAAATTTTTCTATATATCACAAGCACAAAATAAACAAGTATATTCATTGGAGTCAATAGCCGTTTATCTCTTACAGGTAGTTGCCCTCAGAATAATATGCAGCTAGTACTATAGCCATAAATCAATAGCATTCTTGGGATTTAAAAAAAATAGTAGTAGACTTAAAATGGATTATAAGTGCTGATTAAATTATAAAATTTTATAGCACTAGTGTAAACAGTTAAGTGATGACACTGTCAGCGAACGTTGCTTCAGGGAAGAGTAACAGATGGGTTTATCTTTAGCGAGATGGATAGTGTCGCACCACACATCTACATCAAATTAGAGCACCCGGAGTGAGTCCTCCCCCCGCTCTGACCATACACCGGAAAGCAGGTGTCTGCTTAATAATTTGGTCAAAGATCAGCGAGTTAAAGGTTGAGGCCAGGGGCAGAGAGGGCTAGGGTCACCATGGTGGTAGGGAGGTGGTGAGACATGATCTCCTCAAGTCTGGAGCAGCCAAACCCCAAGGTCATCCATTAGTGCTCTGGCCCGTTGGTGCTGGAAGACCCACAATAAATTTACTGTGCACCCTTAACCCTTTTAATACTCACCGTGACCCAGATGAGGAGATCAGCTCCCCGAGGGAGGGGCACATTACATTATTAGCACTGCGCATCCATTGACAGCTATTATACTCTATGGGTGTGTTATGGGTGACTTCATACTGTAAATACTTCAACACAAATATTAGACAATAAAGCACATTGCGATCATTCTTTTATTATTTAGTTGTGAGTTCAGCATGCAGTAATCAGTGATACTGCTTGAGTAAATCGGCTTCTGAGTGGAGTTACTAATAATATGAGGGAGATTGCATCTTTCATTTAAATTACCGCAAGATATTTTAATATCTAGATTCTCTCCCTTAGCCATCTGTGATCAGTTTCAAAAATGCAGATGATAGTGGCAGCGTCTGGCCAGACTCTTTTAGAACATCTGAGTTATGACTGATTATTATCTGTCCTTTCAAACAATGAACAATGTATCTACCTTTAATGCAATTGCAGGGGAAAGACTGAAGCTGCAAGAAAGAAGAGAATGAAATGTCAACAGTGTCAACCACTCCCTTTAAATAGGACTCTCCTATGATCCCTCGCCACCATGCTCGGTCAAACCTTCCCAGGTGTCAAGACTGGGCGTCAGAAAAAGAAATTAAACTGACATAGTGTTGACAGGAAGAAAAGACATTCCAGTTTTCACCCCTCTCACGACAATGAGGGAGCCGTCACCTCGGCCCAGACACAGGCACTAATGAATCAAGCAACACCTTAACTTCTGCAGTGCAGGAGACTTTTGGCCAGGGGCGCCCATATAGTGTCATTGATAATGGGATCCTGTATTGGACTGCTCTTGATCCGGTGTCTACTGCAACCTCTCCCATGGCCTGCTGTTTTGACACAGCTTAATTTGGCCCTTGCTCATGAAAGACATCCTGTTAGAGGGCGTGGCACGAGCACCAGGGCTTCGTCTTAAAAGCAAAGGACACCCAGTTACATTTATTTTACCTAACAAGGGTCTGAGAGGCAGAGGTGTGTTAAATAGAAGTGTGAGATAGACTACTTTCAGTCTATTTTATAGAATAAGAGAATCACTTGTCAAGGCGGGATTTGTACGTTTTTGCAGCCAATGTTAACATTTACTGACATGCTGACAAGGTGGTATCTGATCTTGAGCCCATTACTTGCATCCACAATATGATGTAAGCTTTTTTTCTTTGATTAATAAGTCTCCACTATGGCCAAACAATTCCAGGTGATGTTCTAAGGCTTGTAATTAGACTGGTTTACACTAAGGAAACCCAAAAAATGC
Source organism: Mullus surmuletus (assembly GCA_903171835.1). Classification (NCBI taxonomy): domain Eukaryota; kingdom Metazoa; phylum Chordata; class Actinopteri; order Syngnathiformes; family Mullidae; genus Mullus; species Mullus surmuletus. Next base: position 313,468 of record CAESWR010000183.1, on the reverse strand, counting down.
GGAACGTCCCCCGAAAAAACAAAGACTTGTGCTGAATTAGATGTGAGTATTTTGCAAAACGAAAGTAAATGATTTGCTGTTAAAAATATTGGATTAGCCATATAATCACATTCACCTAATTAGACAGTTTTTGAGAACAGATTTAAAGGCTGATATTTTTTAGGTTTATTTCTAACAGCTGAACATATGGTGCACGAGTTTGGCTAATGGAGTCTTGATTCCTAGTGGGTTTTCTGTATGTCACACGCTCTCCCCCTCCTTGCATGTCTCCACATTTATGTCTTAAGTTGTGGTTATTGTAACCCGCACAAACACTCACTGCACACGTAGTCACACTCCGCACCCCCCCAGCATCTCCTCGCATCCCCCCGCATGCGAGGCTGGTGGCTCTTTTGTGTGACCTGTTCTCACACTGTTCCATCTCCACATCACGCAGCCAGCCTTTCACAGCAGCAATTCAGCAGCAACAATCACACACTCACGCCTCAAAAAAGACCTCTTGCTCCCTTTGCCAACCAATTAAGAGCCATCTGGGCTCGGAAGCAGTTAGAGAACTATGACAAAAATCATATCTGTTTTCATATCTCCATGATCTGTTTTTTAAGCAGAGACTCGAATGTTTGAAAGAAGGCAGAGGCAATGAATACGAGACGAATAAAGAAGCCGTGTTTATCAGTATTGTATGTTGTTAATTCGCACGGAGCCAGTGGAGGGCACCGCACAGTTTAAAAACATGACATCGCCAGCCATTGCTTTTGAAGCTGCCATGCAAGTGTGTGATTCCCGATGAACTTGAGGTCACAGATTCCCAGTGGCTGCGTAGGGCAGGGAATGGAGAGCAGCAGGGTTCAAGCCTTGGGTCACTGGAGCCTCAGAAGTGGCCAGTCAGCTTTGTCCCAGGAGGGATGGTGGTGACGGATTCACTGGTGTTTTCTCAAGGTCCACTGAACCCTGCAGCAAAGACTCTAACTTAGAGCCTGCGGAAAGAGGGAGCAGTCCTCTCATCTCCAGTTCACAGAACTCCAAAAGGGGGGCGGTCTGGACATGGTCCAGAATGCCCCCGAGATACACGAGATCCAGCCCCAACCTCACGGTGGCACTGCCAAACCTTGTTTCATTCTCTCCCTCCACGTATAATCTGCTGTACACATTAGGCCTTTGACATTCACCGTAATGGTCCATTTCCCCATTGTAGGGAATTGTTGAACCACAGTGTTGTCAAGTAGCCTTTATAACACTAAAATATATGAATAGAAGGTCCACCCCGTCTTCTTTTTTCCCCCAATCTAACTAAGTTAAAAGGCTTACTTACCCCTAATCAAAATGGCAGGCCCAGTGGCGTGGTACGTCCCAGCTGCGGCTCTGGCGCAGCATTTCCCCTTCTCCCCGTACATTGTTCTGGGCAGCACATCCAAGAGCTCTCGCTGTGTTATGTACTTAACTGAGGTCAGAGTTGTCATTATCTGGGTCTTGTTGGCACTAAGGCCTCCTCTGATGATAGGACTCCCTTTCAGACCTGCAGCTTTTAGCACTCCCTAAGAGTTAACCTTTGTGAAGACCAGGCAATCAACCACCTGCAAATCTAGCCCAGGGCTGGGGGCTGTGTTTAAAGGAGTATGCTTTATGACATTCTGTCGCATGTGTGCTGTTTGCCCTGACCTGGTGTGAGTTTAGCACAGATGCTGTTAAGATTTATCTCTGATCTTTTTTTTTCTCCCCCTCTTTGATTGGAAGGGGATTAGTAAAGTTAATATGTACAGACAGGGAACATGTGCAGTTGTTAATTAGGTGGCTCAGAATGACTGGAGGCCAGAGTCCCGTCATCTGAGTCAAAAACTAGCCCGCTCTCAGTCTCAAACTCATCAAAGGGGATTTTTTTTTAAAATGTGGTGGCGTTTCTGCCATATCGGTTTTAAACTTCGCTCACTTCCAGTGAAATTTCAAAAATTGAAGCGGAGTGCTATTTTTGGCATGAGTGAAGGGAAAAGACCACATCAGGACAAAGACATGTTCAGAGGTGAAGGCTTTATTTCTTGAGGTAAGCAGTGTATTTTTCAATCTAGCAGCTTCTCCGCGATTCACACAACCTCCACGTTGCTCCTGTATATGGATTTTCTTTCATTAATTTATTTATTTTTTTAGCACACGCCACATTTTGAAATCATGCATCTCCTGCCCCATGCCTGTCTTGTTTTCCTAGTTCTCTTTTTCTCTGTCTTTCAAACACACAAATATATATATACACACACAGCAACATGCACACAACTAGACATGAACAACCTCTCTTCAAACCAGCCCCCCCCCCACCTATAGCAATTTTGTCAGAAGTTGACAATGTCTTGATTTAGTTGTCTGGCTGTTCCAGCCAGTTTTCCCCGCTGCGCTAATGTGAACAGGACATCCCGCTGGGCACCAAAGAATACCACTTCACGGCAGCCGCATAGCTGGCAGCTTTTATTTATGGCGCTACCGAAATGAATGGGTATTAGTGTCCAAACATTTCACCATGCTCCTGCAGCCACACACAAAAGCCACTGATTTCCAGCAAATCTGCACTTATTTTATTCAAGAAGACTAAAGCAAGGGAGAAGGAGCGAGGGAGAGAGAGACAGACAGAGGAGAGAGAGGGAACACGTTTATAATGACTTAAAAGACCTCAAAAGAAGAATAGCTTTGAAAAGGATTTACGCAGGAGAAATCGAAAAAGGAAGGAGAAAAAAAATGGCCCATCTATTTTACGGCATTTTTGCCAGAGTCGAAAATGGAAAATATCTATATCCCTAAAATGACTCAAGTGCTTATATTAAAAAGGAAATAAAAAGCACTTTCTCTACAATCGCCCTGTTTTCGGTTGTTGTGTTTTGTCTGGTGGCACAAAGCACTGTACTTTATAGGGTCTGCGCCGGGAAAAGAGAAAGCAATTTTATCACTGCTAGAACTGTCAATTTAAAGTGTCTTCACAAATCTATCTTGCAACCGTTTTTTTGTTGCCATCCAGGCTGCCGACTGTCTTGTTAACCTATGAATTTTAAGTGGACACTTCCCATTAGATTGCGGTGGCGCTGCTGACTCCTTTTGGCTCTCCTGGAGGGAGCAGACCAAGGCGGAGGGGCTCTCCTGGCCCGGTGCTGCACTCTGCCTGGTCTCCGTGTCCGGGACCTCATCAGCGCAGACTCCGCCTGTCCTCGGGGTCTCTGCCACTCACCTCGCCGGTCTTCATCTGTCATTCCTGCCCTTCTGCAAACACGCTCCCCTGACATTTTGAAAAACTCTGGCATTCACCCTCGATATGGATTTTTGTTGATTATAGCTTTCTGTCTGTGCAGATTGCCCACATTATTGACTTTGCAATCCCGTGACTATTTGCAAAGCTTTTCCCTCCCCTCTGCATTGCGGTCAAGTCCGGGTGTAATTTTCACCCTTGTTTCTCATAACCTTTTTTCTCCATTATTATATCTTTTTTTTCATATTTTTATTTTATTGGGCGCCAAGCTAGTGACCCTTTCTTTATGCCACCAGAGATCATGGTTTCTGCAAAGCTTCGGTCACTGATGTCATTAAGATTGGGATCGGATACACTGGATGTCCACTGGTTAAACGCCCTGGGCCTGAACTCCCCATTGTCTCCTAATTCCAAGCGGCATCTCTGTTTCCCTCGCCACATAATAGCCCATAGGTTAAAGTTCTGCTGCTTTTGCTTTGAATTTACATCTTTCACAGACTCCAGGCCCTTGTTCTGAGTTGGCGTTTTTTATTTTATTTTATTTTTTGTTCTTTTTATTTCTAGTGAGCCTTATTGCCTGCAGGCAGCATGGCTGCTTGTGCTGCAGCTTTCTTGACAGTCTCCCACATCCAGGCATCTTTGGGAGGGTCAGAGGAGAGCAACTTGACTTAACAGGTCAACGTAAGTGGGCTCCGCCTTTCTCCAGAGGGGAAGCCATGGAACCTTCCATTAGGAACTGACCCCCACGTTGCACTGGTCTGGCCCCAGCCAGGGTATCACATGGCTCTGCCTGAGACAGACTGCTCATTAAAGCCTGCTGCCCATAGCGGGATTAGGCCTTTTCATGGTTTATCCTCTACTCTGACAACTGACAATGGGCGAGGATAGCTGCTTCAAATGGAGTGTGCATATGAATCATGGAATTATAATTGCTCTTTCATGATGAGAATATTGGAAAACCTATCCACATACACAATGCAAAGAATTAATTGGGGTCTGTTTTCAAGGGCACATTGCTACACTATATGAGGCCGAGAAAACGGGAAGGGGGTTGTAATGAGGCGTTTTCAATACAGTGCAGCATCTTTTTCACTGCAAGCGTGCACAAGCGCTATTTGCACACACAAGGATACCTTCTGCCCATAACCTTCACCCACCATGATACTCCTGCTCAAAGTTTGCCCGCACAAAGGAGCACCCTGTTTACTTGTGATGCTTTCAAAGAGCAACCCCATTAACAGCAGAAATATGTTCTGCACGACCCGACAGCGGCTTCCGGAGGGTCTGCGGGGGTTACGGAGGGCTACGACTGTGGGCGAGGGGAAGGACGATGAAACGACACCGGCTCTTGAGCTATGTGGGAGGGTTAAGGCTGGTGACAGTGAAGCAACAGAGCCCTGATCTGTGGTTACATGCCCCGGACAGACTTTCCATCAACACCACAACAACGGCGATTTTCATTATTCATATTTCATGTGGTATTGTGGCATGAAAGAGGGTTGTTTCTGTAATGACAGGGGGCAGGCCATGGCCGGCTCCAGGGTCACTCTACTCACAACAAGTTGGGGTGGTGGTGGTGGTGGTGGTGGTGGTGGGTGTGGGGGGGTGCTTTTCTCAATTCAAAGCATCAAAACAACCTTGCACAGATAGAAATTTCCCCAGAGATGTAAAATCCACCATTCCTGTGCTTTGTTGTTATATGACCGTGTTGCTTTTTAATTTGATGATTAAAAACATCAGGAATGAAAAGGTAAACATAGAATTGTCACTTTACAAAAAAAAGATCATTTCTTGTAATTGTGAAATGTAAAAGGAAGTAAAAAAAACGATGCCTAATTAAAAGTGTGAACAGCACCGTTTTCATTTACATACGTAGTGAAGCTTTTTCACACTCATCTGTAATAAACACAATGTGATAAGGAGCAGGTATATTTAAAAAAGGTGTTAATGAACTGTTGATTTAATACTTTCCCTACTATCTCAAATTATTCTCTCATCCATCACCACCTGTCATTTTTTAAAGATGATTTATTCTCCTTTTACTTTGTTGATGTGAACGTAGCCAGGACTTCACAATAAAAAGTTCGATTTTTCTTTTTCCAATGCTTATAGAATTCAGATGAAATCAGTAAATCAGTATTTGTTGGTATTTAATTTGATTGATATTTTTACACTCTCATTTTAATTATGATAAACAACGCAAAATGTGTAATAACTTAGTTTTGTAAGCAAGCTGGGAACTCTTTTGGAGAGCTGTCAGAAACGGAACGAGGCCAGAGAAAAGAAGAACTGAAACTCTGTTAGCAACGCAATTAAACTCTGGTAATGAGGTCAGACATCAGATCCAGTGCAAGTGATATCATTACACAGGCTGAAGGGACGGGCCGCTCCAGCTGCCATGCTCTTGCTGTGGGATTAGACTCGCTGTCCTGAGGGCAGCACTTTTACTAGGCTGACCCCTGCCTGCCACTGGGGCCCCAGCCACCCCCTGGGCTCCTGTGGGCTTCGGCCCCCGGCTCTGGTGCCTGTGGCACCAACAGGGCTGGGGAGAAGTGAACTGTGCTGCCACGTGGGATGACAGGACTAGCCACCCCATTAGGAAGCGCAGAGACATACAGGCACCAGCACACAATCCTCCCTGTGTTGCCAACTACGAATTACTGGGTTCCTCTATTTCTGTCAGCTCATTTGTAAAAACCAAACAACAATGACAAGGTGATAAAAGGACATTGTGTCGGCGTTTGAACCTGGTGACGGTTAGGACACGGCCGGCAGACGCAACGCAACCCCACGGCTTCTTTCTGCGCGAGGAGCCCTTCTTTTTGTTTGGTTAAAATCTTGGTTCATGCTTGCAAACAAGATTGAAATAATGAAACGTACAGATTGGTAGCAGTCTAATTTTTTCCCCCCCATTGTCCAAAGCCTCGTTTCCAAAGTCTGTAGCAGGAGTCGGCTTAATTTGTCTTTTCTTATTTGGTTGTGTGGTTGTGCTGTTCTCTTTTTGTCTCCCATGATTACTTTGAGGATATCGTTATGACATTCAGCAGCAACAATAATTCTTCTGTTCTAATTCATATCAATTAGTTGGGGACGGTAATTCAAACTGACGGCACAGTGTATCTTGAAAGGCTTGCAAGGATGTTGTGGCGGCACCATCTCTGCGCAGCCAAAAGCCACCCTCCTTTCCCCTTTCTTCCCCCTTTCTGTCTTTCAGTCCACAACAAGGGCCTCCAAGCAAAGTGGACAATACTAGTCGGAGCCAGTACTTTGATAATTAGTTATTGATTGAGAACAATGACATGGCGTACACTGTCCTATTAGCTAGACGCCAGTAGGTCGCGACACCAAGAGCAGCCATCAAGAAACGGGGGCCAAAACATGCCTGACTCCCTTAATAAGATATTCCTTCATGTTTTTCTCTTTCATTTCCCTCTTTTTTTTCCTTCCTCGGGCATGTTAGTGTTCGGGCTACACTGGGTCAAAAGTATTAATGCTTGTGCACAAATGAGCGTCTGATGAAGGAGAATTTAATTAGAGAATGCCCACTCAAGCTTCTCATAGCACATTGCCCTGTTTTCTTTTCTTTTTTTCCCCTCCATTTCTCATTTCTTTCATTTTTTCGGTCTTTGTTTTGCAAGACTTTGCTTTGCAAGTGTCCAAGGGGACTTAGAATTGTGTTTCCTTTTGTTATTTTTTCCTGGCACCAGCAGTAACGTTTTGTTTATATAGAATTGCAGAATCAAATACGTTCTATTTCAAAGACTAATAACTCACAAGGTGCTTTAGAATTACATCTCATCGCAAAGGGTCTGTTGAAGTGATTGGTCTTATCTAGGCCAATATTAAAATAGAGAAAATTCACATGAAAATATACTTTCTCTGCAATTATATTACTTTTTTTCCTGTCCGCCCATCAGCTTGGAAACTGAAAACAGGTAGATTTTAAGTCACATTTTTCTGCCCGTATGTTCTGGTGTCTGATGTGCCGGTGTCGCCGCGGTGAGCCCCCCTTTTCGAATATACCTCAAATAATTGCTAGATCCGCTCGCTAAAGAGGGATATGTCATCTCTGGCATGGGCGTGAAAGCCGCTCCCTAACCTACTCCACCTGATCTGTGGCCTGTAAAGATGCACCTGGCATTAAACAGACAGGGCAGGAGCGTCAACTGAACAATGGAGGACTGTCAGAGCCGACAGCAGGGCAGGGCTCCACCGTCACTGCTCTGACAGCGAGGGCCTCCGAGGGTAAACTGCTTTGCTGGAACTAATTAAACAGATGAAGTTATGACATGAATATGCAGATGTTGTTTACATTTTACCATATGGTATTATTTCAGGTAATAACGCACAGGAGAGCCTTCCCACTCATTAATGTGAAGGGATGGAGTGAAAACACTGTCTATCAAGAGACACTCGGAGCGTGTTGGGGGAAATATGATCAGACTGACACGCGGGTGGTGAAATCTATTTCAAGCCACTCAATTAACATACATGTTGATAGCTATTAGAGCGCCAGTCCAATTGTTAGAAGGCTACATGTTCTACAGGCTATTGATAATACAGTCTGTTATTTTCTTCCTTCAAATATACATTAATGTGTCACATTTCTTCTAGTTCTAGCTGGCAATTAATTATAAGTCTTATAAATTGGTATTTTACAAGAACTTTAACTCAACTTCGTTTAACTCAACTTCTGTATTTCTTTATTGTATTCTATTTTTTTTTTTTGCAAAGTGTTAAAAGTAGTCATGGAACTGCTGGAGTTCTTTTTCCCCAGTTATGTGTGCAGCTTTACTATTCCCCCAGAGCGGGTGCTGAGAGGTTAAGAGGGAAAGGGCCGATGGAGTCGCGTTTAGTAAGAAGTGCGGGATCACGGGGGCCAGCTGGTGGGGTGATGGGAAGCGTAATTGTGCCCGCTGTGTGGATGGGGCGGGGGGTGAAAGGATGGGGTGAGAAGCCCTGGAAAAAAAGGGAGGGGCGGGGACACCTCAATTACCTGTGCTCCCCCTGACCCTGCTCTCCCTCTGTCTCTCCGCGGGCAGACCCCGCCATCTGAGGGGCGGGGCGCGCTTCCACGGGCAGATGCACATCCCCCTCCTTTGTTCGCGGTAGCATTCGCTCTGTTTTCTGAGTCGCACAAACTTAATTGCGAAAATCTCTCCTCCTAATGCGTTTCTCCGTATTTGTCAAGAATGAAAAAGGGGAGGGGGGGGGGATCTGAATTTCCTATTCTTGAAAGAAAACAAAATCAGATCAAAAGTGTCGCATTTGTGTGTTTGATCATGGGAACCCGGCCAGGAGATATCAGATTAAAGACATACAAGAAAATAAGAAAAAAAAGCAGATTTACCTGAACGGAGCAGTTCTCTCAAACATATTCGGCAGGTTACATGCAGCTGTCATGGTTTATTTTTGAGCTCCTGCTTGGGCTAATACAGTAAGTGACAGAGACTGGTGTAAAATCAATACTTCACAGGAGTGTGATGTCTTAATAAACTCTCTGTGTTGTTCAGACGTGTACGAGGAGGACTACAGCGCCGGCCATTGTGGAGCTGTCAAGGCGAGCCCTCAAAAGCAGATGAAGCTGTCAGATTATTAATATATTTATACTGACAGGCCCCGAGTCCACCCCGAAAAAACCCTCCCCTCTTTCAGCATCCCTCAAAAAAAATATGCTCTGCTTCAAAGACGGAGGCCACGAGGTTGGATGCGGAGGTCAAAGGCCAAATACATTTTGAAAGCAAATTCTCTTCCTTTTGCAACCTGTTTTTATTGCTGTCGCTCCCCCTTCTCTGTGGCGACCATTCAGCTGAAACTTAGGCTGAATTGGCAGCAGCTTTCAAAGCGCTTGGCAGCCTGGTGATCCTCAGGAGCTCTCAGCTGACATCTCCCCGGGCTCGTCTATGCTCAGGGGTCAGTGCGAGCCCTGACTCCCAGGACCCACTCACTCAGGCGCTACCATGAGTCAGTCCCGGAGACTGAAATTAAAATGTGAAAAGCCTTCGCGACTGAAGGCATTCCTCGCCCCCCATGGCATTTTCCTTTCTCGGTGACAGTTCCTCTGAGACTGCTTTTTCTTTCATGTTTCTCTTTTCCCTTTAGATTATTTAACAACATGTGAACAGAGCTGTCAAGGAGAGACATGCTTGATCGACAGAGCAAGGGAGTGTCTCAGTCAACACGGGGTTAAATTCGATTTTCTGCATGTTCACTATGGCAGTCTGGAGCCAGTTATTGCCTTGGCTTGATGTTTTTTGATGGATCAATTATCCATTATAACATGTTGCGAAGCCAAACATAACGGCAACTATGACACCTGTCACAATCTTCTATTAGGGTAAGGAAATTGAAATAATTTAATGACAGCTAATTTAGTCTTTGTTTTGAATCTCATTATGGCTGCGGTAATTGTGTTCTATTAAAAAGAAAAAAGAAAAAAGTGAAATATTACTGCGCACTCAAAGTAAAGTAGTCCAACTAGCGCTATTAATTTGATATCTGGGTGAAAACAGGAGAGAAAAGAGTGCACTTTATCAGATTCAGACAAGTTTTAAAAAGACAATGAGATCTTAGAGATTTTTATTTTCCTACTTTAGAGTTTAACTTTGAGCAAGAGATAACGCTGCCGAAAATATAAACAGTAAAGGTACAAACATAAAAGATATAAACATTACAGATAACAGTAAATTATAAACACAGGGAGTGTTGGTGAACAGAATAATTTAGAAATACATAGGAAAAAAATACAGTTTTTATTATGTCTGGAAAGCACTGTATTATAAACTATGTATTTTAGCATTTTTTCCCCGCATTAAATTAATTAAAATAAAGCAGGGTGAATTCATACTTTTCAGTTAACGCCGCCATCATATTTCAGCATCGCTCCAAGTCTGTGATATTAGTCCAGATCGGGGACAAAAGCGCAGAGATGTGAATGGACGTGATATTCTTGTCAATAACATGTATGTGCGAAAGCTGCGTGGGAGCGTCTTATCGGTACATGTGTGCATATACTTGAATTTGCAAGTAAAGAGCCTTATTGGGATTACCCGCGGTACATTCTACTTGCTATCATAAAGAGAATGAGGGGACTAGATGTGTCTCCTTTTTTTTTTTTTTCTCCTTGGACTCGGTAAGCTCTCTGTCAATGGTTTGGGGTTGAATTGCCTTGGATAGCTCCCCTCATTCCAAGGAATGATCTCAGACCTAATTTACTGGGCAGCTCAGGATCCAAAGCATACAAGGCTCTCCTCTGCATAGAATGTGTGAAATAGATAGAGCAGCCATCCCTCAGATGTGCTGAAGTAATCTTCAGCCAGAGCTGGTCCAGCAGGCCTCACCCCTAAAGGGATTGATGCAGTGTCAGAACCTTTGGCTCCAGGGTCATCCTCTCTTCTTGCCTCCCCAATCTGACAAAAGCTGAATTTCTTTCCCTCGCTATTCGTTTCTCTTTTTTCTTCTATTGAATTCATCAAGCGAGGGAGGCATGAGATGTGAATGAAACATTTTCATTAGAAGGGAGGAGAATCCCCCGGTCAGAGACAAGGCCAGAGCTGATCTGAGCCAATGACATCCCCACCAATTTTTTTTCTCTCTCCTCTCGTTTTTTTTTTT
>CAESWR010000183.1:284763-302602 GCA_903171835.1 Mullus surmuletus | reverse complement strand
TTTTTGTCCTCCTTACTTTCCCCAGCTGTCACTCTTGGTGGTATGCGGCGAGCTGATTGAAATCAGCACCGTGTCACGGCCGTCATATCTCAGAAAGACATAAAACATGCAGAAACATCAATAAGCAACAGGCCACTGACAGCTCTCAGGCTCCGGTGGCGGTGAGCAGAGATGAGGGGGAAGGTTAGGACTCTGGGGGGGTTTGGGGGGGGCGCTGCGAAGCTGAAGTGTCTTCTCCGGGCTTCGCTGAGACCCGGCGAAGACAAGATAAAGTCTATCAGGTTATCGCCCAGTTCAAGTTGCTTCTCGGACAGCGAGGCCGCTGGGACGCTCCGTGTCAGAGGATGCGCGAGTGTGTGTGTGTACGGAAAGCGTGTGTGTTCCCGCAGGTGCACAGTATTTGGGGGGTGGGGGAATCCAGTCCGACTTAATTTGAGCTCAGGGGAAATAATTTTTCATCGTGTCACACTAAACGTGATGCGGGTTCAAGCTGAATTGCGAGTCTTAAGCAGCGATAACGATTTATTAAATGTGATTGGAAGTGTTCTGTCCCCGCTCACACACACACACACACATCGTTTTTCGTTCCAGTACACGACAAACTAGTTATCCCCAGTCGTGATGGCCGAGCGATGCCGTGGGATTTCGGTGTGTATTTAATTCACTAATAGGAGGTAGAGGTGATAGTCTGTTAGATCACACCCTGACACCGCCTCTTACTACTGCTAATTAGGCAAGTTTTTTTAAGGCGGGGAAAGAAAAAAAAAGTGCTGAATGTGCTGTTTGTGACACCTGGTAATGGTCACCGCCGCACCCTCACCTACCTGTTAGGAATGATGATACCGGTTGAGTTGGATTGACTTTGACAAGGCAAATTCTCCCAGTAATTAGCATGACACAGAAGTCGATTATTTTTATTTATTTATTTTTTATATGTTGTGGGGGTTTTTTGTGCTGAAGTTTTCTGCAAAAGTTGAAGCCCATTATCTCCGTGTTGATGGGTTAACGGCATGGACAGGCGCCCATCTGCATATCAAATGTGACTCCCATTATTTTATGTTTCTTTCTACTAACAGTCGCCTCCCAGCACTCCTCCATGTTCTCCTCCATCTGCCTCCTGTCCATTGATCAGCCTTCCAGGGCATCAGTCTGTTTAACATCTGCTACAAGTTCCAGCAGCTCAGGTAACTATGTAGCTGCTCTCCACCGCCTATTGATCTTCATGTCCACCTGCAGGAACATCTGTTTCGGCATGTCGTTTGTCAGCGCAACCCGGCTACCTTGTTTCGCTTCGCGTCTCGTCCACTTTCGCTCTCACAAAGAGATTATCCCGCTTAAATGTCTGTTAACTTGCTGTTTACGTTGTTCTCATAATGAATTAGTTCATTGTTATTGTCTGTCAGTGGGTGTAGTTAAACTGGAAAAATTACACATCTGTCCTTGAGTTTTTTTTTCTGTGTATTTATTTTGTTTGTTTTATTTCAGGCTCAAGAGTGTGTTAAGTTCAATGCTGCTTAATACATTTAAAGCGCCACTCAATTATAGATTACTCACGGATATTATTTTATTTCATATGTTGTGAATAAATAGTCCCACGTAAATATAAATCGGTAGAAAGTACTACATTTTCAAAATTCAAATTTCATTACAGCACAATAAAAAAATACAGAAATTCGATAGAAAAACATTCATTTAATTGTTTACATTAAAGAATATTTATAGTATATATTAATATAAGTGAAGAAAAGGCAGATGGGGCTATTAATTATCTTATGAAGAATAGCAGTCATGGTTTACAGAATATTTCAAACCATCTTAATTGTCTTTAATGCTGTGCTGGTCAGACAGCGTGGGAGAGCCGCCGAGCGAGGAGAGCACGCTCGTCTTCAAATTTGCCTCCTTCACGGGCTCCCAGAGCTCAGAGGAACTGCTGTTGCACCGTTTAATTTGCTCTTTTGTAATGACGGGGCGTAGGTTAGTTAATTTCAATTTCTGATTTCAAAAGCTATCAAATACACCTCAGATGAGAAATCAATTTTCCCAGCTGCCCCGGCTTTGTGGCGAAAAGAGCTCCTTCCATTGGAGAATAGCCTGTCACATGACCGAGTCAGGGATTAGTTCAGCAGGCCCATGTTGCCACCACCTCAATTACAGGCTGCCTCTTGTCATTTACCTCTATAACGTCTCATTCTCATACACAACTCATATTTAATTCATGAAAGCCTGCACAAGAGTAATTGTAATATAGATTGTTATAGAAAATTTCAGACAAACGCAGACCGCAACATTTTGTTTTGCATGCCAGCAGCGGCGGCTTCTGTCATTTGCCTGCAATTTGGGATAAAACGGTGAAAGCCTAATTCAGGACTCGTAAAATAAATATAAAACGTGTAATTTCAACAAGCTTTTTTTTCTTCTTCTTTTTTTTTTTAGCTGTGATTATGTTTCATAGCAATATTTTTTTTTTCTTTTTTCCAACAAAACCATCATTGCATAAAACGGCAATGATGATTTTAATTGGAATGATGGTGTCCCGGGTCATGTTCCAGACAATGACAATCATCAGTGCCATTATTCGCACTGTCATGTGATTAGCAGTCTGAAAAGGTGACTCCGGGCAGTTTTACCGATATTAAATATTCACCTAAATAGGCCGTGTTCGCTCAGATGTACAGTGTTGCAGGCCTACCTAGTGATAAACCTGTCACATATCAAGAGCTCTCATCAGTATATCACATGTGAAACAGAACCCTGTTTGCTCACATGATGGACATGTAAAGTATAAATTGTTGAATGTGTGCTGAATTAATGCTGTGACAACATTTTGTCCTTCAAATGGTTGCTGGAAAATATCTTTGTTGTGATAATCGTTCATGCTGCAAAAAAGCTTTTTGGGGCTGTGTGTGCAAGCATATTTATACGTCCTTACAAATCTTTGGTTTGGTTATCGAATCCCTTCCAAAATCAGAGGTTTTTTTTTTTATCCTTTTGGTCAAACAAACCCTCTTTTTTGTTCACACACAAAAACCAAATGAGGAATTTGTTCAGCAATCAAAGACTCTCCTTCTTTTTTTTTCTTTCCCGCATAGATTCATGTAGCACAGAGAAGGAAGGAGGAGAGGCGGTTTCTGGACATATCATGAGATTATATCCATTTGACAGTTGCGTTATTCTATGTGGTTTCCATGACAACTGTTTGGGTGAGGCCTCCAATAAAACCAACCTCAGCTGTCATCTCTTCACCTAAAAGCTTTGTAATTGCTCTCATTTGCATACTACAATTAAGTGCGTTAGCTCACAGCAAGAACAATCAACCTCCACTAAAGACTGGGGATAGTATAATTATTATATCAGTGGATTTGTATAACACATTACTGGCGAGTCTTTGTTTGACGCCTGCATTGTGCTGGCAGGCCAGTTCTCCCCACTTTATTTTTATAAATATACATATTTGGCAGACAGCGGTGGGTAATGTATAGGTGCTGATTTCTTTGCTCCTTTATGATCACTTTTTATTTTAGAAATCCTTTTCTTTTTTCTGTTAAAGTTCTCTCAGTCAAAACAGTAATAGATATTTTTTATCCTGTGTCTGAAAAAGAGGCTTTTTGACTCGGTGGCACTCTTGCCTATCCAGAAACAAAATGATTTGCAGTAGTGGGAGACAGTTTGAACCGCTGATTGAATGGAAAGGTTATGTGCAGCGGGGCTCTAAGCATTGTTTCTCTTTCCCTCAGATGCGCCGAGGCTGTAATGAAGAGCTCTTGAACTCGCAGTCGGAGAAGCTGTCACAGGAGTTCAGGAGGATGCCTCTTTGGCTCTGCTGGACGTATGTGACACACACCGACACACACTTGTTTCAGACGCACACAAACAGCAGCACACAGGTAGCAGAAATCAAAACAAGGCAGCATTGTGTGACACATTGCAGGCTTACCATTTATTTCTGACTTTTAATGGAAAAATATCTAAATCTATCTGTGCCTGTCCTGTGTTTATATCGTGTTTCTGTGTGTATATTTATAGGAATAGAAGTATATATATGAAAAAAAATTTGTTGACCTGATATCGGAGGTAAGAAACTTTATAAAACATGAGTTTGCAAACTATAAAAGCAGACACATTTACAGCTTCCTGGGGGTTATTATCGAGCCTGGGTGGCTGCGGCACATCTTTCGGCAGGTACATTTTCCGCCGAGTCTTTTGCCTTCAGGGGCCCCGTGTTGAAATGGAGGACCAAATGGCAAGTGCACCCATTCCTAGCTCTCCGCAGCCTCCCAACACAAGCTGGTCAAGCAGAAATAAGACCTGCATCAATTTTAATTTGTATTTATCCTGCTGATGACCCGCTCCTTTCACTTTGCCGTCGGTGGCACAAATTACACCCATCATAACTCTGATTCCAACGGCCCACGGTGTGCTATCAGAAAATTAACATGGTTATATACCACCGGCGGGTTCAAGGTGTCACAACACAATTATACAATCATGCAACCTGACGAGCTCTGACTGGTCACTGGTGTATGACAACTAAGCTGGAGGGCTACGCTGTCTGTCACATCCAGGCGGGTAAGATAACTGAGGAGCACACTGTGCCTCTGCTCCGCTATATCTAAATCAGTTAGATATCACACGGCCATTGCAGTGCAGGGCGTGTTTTGGGGGGAAATGCAAAGACCTACATCTGAACTTATCTTTGCCTTGTCAGGCTTTTTATTCAGCTCAGCACTTTGAGCTTGCAGAATTTGTCAAAAAACATAGATCAAAGTGATATAATGGGGGGGATGTCTGTGTATCATTAATAGAGTGAAGTCATCAATGAGAAGTTTAATGTAAAACCTTTCACATTGTGCGGCGGCTCACAGTGACTTTCAATCAACCCTAATCCTTGTATCTCGTAAAACTTAGACTTAAAAAAAAAAAAAAAAAAAGACGGGAAGCTCCCCTGCCCGGATCCCCAGTGTGCTCTCGGTGTCAAGCCATTAGGCTGTGTGAAATGAGGTGCCACTCATGAGTTATAATGCTGCACATCTATAGATGCAATGGTAAAATATGGCCTCTTTCACTGCCCGCTTCTCTGCTGGAGCTGGGAAAATAATTCTGCTCTGATAGTGGGCCCACCTCGCAATATCCCAATTCAAAGTCAGAAAGATATGAAGAGGGCTGTTGGATAAATTCAAAATAATCCACTTCAGGATAGCTGTGAGATTAACTGGAGGGGTGCATTTGCTTGTGTATCTGAGCAAAGAGTGTGAGAATCAGGAATGATGAATAAAATATATCACAGCTTTTTTATTATTATTTCAATTGAAAAATTACCAATGCGATTTTCAGCCTTTACGTTAAAAAGTAATCACATGGCGAGGAACGCTCTCCCAGAACACAGAAAACGACCCCTTTAGATCCGACCTAAGCATCTGATTTCAGGACGTCTATTTATTGTAAAGTTTGTTCATTGGATCCAGTCGTCATGGATCAACAATCGATGAAAGTTATACTGACCGAAGTACAAAACAAAAGCATGCTGCTTCGCGGAAATATTTACCCAGAGGTGCTGCAGATGTAGCAATGATAAGGAAATAAAGCTAATAAGTGTCACTTTGATGTGACAACAAATTATACATGGTTCTATCAGATCTCATTTCCATTCGGCCGACACAGAGACACAGAATACCCTGAAGCGTGGCTGTTAATGGGAGCCTCTATCAGCCATCGTGGAAAGCCTGCCTCATTACTCACTCCAGAACAACTGTGCCCAGGGTGGTCGATTCCCCCAACGGACACTGGTTCACAGACCAGAGAGGCACCGTGAGGCGTATGACTTGTTTTTCAATGTACAGGGTGGAAATGCCGCTGTGCTGTAAGTGTGAAAAATCAGGAAATTCACCTAAACAAACAAACAGAAAAAAAACGAATTAAAGACAATGGTATAATTCATATTATCAATGTCAGGTAAATCGCATTTTCAAATCTTTTATAATAACTTAAAATATTGCTGATACTTTTCCTGATAACAATAAATTGCCCTGCCCAGCTGTAATGAGCCACCACTCATTGTCATTGTCATTATACGTCTGATTCTATACCGCCTGATTGTTATTCAGAATGAATTTTCCATTCAGGAAGGTGCCAAATACACACATAACCTTCAATCCCTTCCAACCTGTGCAATGAATATTTTAAAATCTTAATGTGTTATTGCTCGTCTGAATTTTCCGAGTCTTTCGTTTGCCCACATTATCTTGGGGACCTGTTTCCCTGTTAACCGAGCTTCTTGCACTCGGGTTATTCCACTTCACAATTTGAAATGACTGTTGCTCTGTGGTTTTACTCCCCCTACCCCCGTTCAAGCTTCCCTGACAAAGTCAATAGGGGGCATCCCTCATCTGTCAAAAACAAACATCAGTAAACTTCCCGTGCTATTTGCCTCTTTTCCTCATCCTCTCTTTTTTTTGTAATCTTACTGTCTGTCACACATTCTCCATCTGTCACTGAGTGTAGATTATGACATTATTGGCTGAGTTACCTGGCAACCCTAATCAACATAAGCAACTAAGCGGAGTCAAAACGTATGAGGGAGAAAGTGCTGAAGAAGTAGATGACCCTCTGGTGACTCTCTCACCCAGAGGGGTGGCAGCAGCGCTTGCTGTGTGTGTTTCAGTGCAATCTGTGGAGCAGATGGCTGGAGTCCTGGGTAGAGAGCAGCAGGTCTCAGCCTGCATGTCACCAGGATGATGTGAGCTGGCTCCCTCCGAGCTTTAGTTAATACCTTCCTGTATCACAGACTTGTTAATGGTCTGGGCAAAACTCACAGACTCTTTAACAAAAGAACAATGCTCCGCCGTTCTCTCCCTGTCTGCTTCGCTGGCTTGTGTTGTGATTTCCCCCCCCCCACACCCGTCCCTGGTGGTAAATGTACCGGCATGTTTAGCCATATATTTTTTTATTTCCTAGTTGACTGAAAGCCAGAAAAAAAGAAAGAATTTTTGACACATGCGGTTTCAAATTGTCTTATATTACATTGTATGTTTAATTTTATGTTTTGCGCACTGCTTATTATTATTTTTTCTAACAAATATAGGAATTCCATCACATTAAAGCAAAAATACATGGGAATACGAGCCTAGCAACATTATCCAGTAATATTTGAGTTTCACTTTGTATAAAATAAATTCCACAATCTCCAATACATATTTTTTTTAACATTATTGAAAAAGTGAGTGATTAATGTGATTCAGATGAAATATCTAGAGAAATATAGATTAGCAAAACCCCAAATCATATCTAAACAAATATTTTTGGACATTACATTTTCTCTACTAAAAGACAGTGTAACTAAATCAGAGATTCCACATTGTCCTTTAGTGGTCAGGTTTGATGATATGGTGGGGTAATTGAAAAAAAAAAAAGTGACTAGCGAGGTAAATAAACATTTGCTCGACTTTTGTTCATCCCACTCTCCCTCCGCCACTTCGGCTTTAATCTTGGTTACTGGCAGGTAGAGCGGGCTCGACCATGCCTTGTGAAGTGGAAGTGCTGCTGCCTTCCCTCCTCTCTCTCCTCATTTTATATAAAGAGTGGCAGCAGGCAGAGTGACAGACTGCCCCAAGAGATGACACCTGTCACTGAGGGGAGTGCTGCTAATCTACAAGCCTCATTTTGTTTGAACTCTTTGTCACCTTGCCGTCAAATCCTCATCTTCTCAGTCACTGCCAGCTTCCCTCCCCTCTGCCTTTCTCCTGGCTCTGCTTTGCCCAATCTCCCCACACTGTACAGAGACGCCACGATCACAAAACACAGCACGCTCCTCCAGACAAACCAGTGTTCACTGGGGTAAATATTCAAACATTTGTTTATCAAATGTGCCTGCTTGTATTTTTTTGTCGATTTTTGGATTATTTATAGATAAATATGTAGTGAGTGCTTCTCCCCAAAGTCAAGAAAAAGTAAAATCCCAGCAGTTCAATGTTGTTTCCAGACGTGTAAAATCGCCTCTGCGCCCCCAGCGAATGAGAAGATGAGGCGTCCTTGTTCAAATGTTTTTATTTTCCAAACAAAGCCCCATTCATTCATATTGAGATTTGTCTAAGTTAAATTGATCTGAATAGAAATGCAGTCTGGAGTGGCCCAGTCTCTATGGAGTAGCACACTCCACCCCCTGGCCAAATATCTATATTGTCCACTTCTACAGACTGTGCTTTGTAATTATAATATAATTCATTATGTCTATGCTGCATGTGTCACAAAGGGGGAGTCCTCCCTAAAATCCCCATGCACTGTTCAAGCTGACCGAACACATTCTTGTTCCTATTTTAAAAGGCTGCTGCTTGGAAATGCCCCTTCACACCCACATAAACAATAGATTTTCCTATTTTGCGTAATAGAGATATCACCCGAAAATCTGACAGCTCGGACCAGCCCCTATCACAGGCTTAGTGAGGGCTATAGGAAGCAGAAACGGAACAGAAATGGTAGAAAGCATTATGTCTAAATTGTATAATTACAGCAGTAAGATAATAACAAAATAACTCAATAATACATATAACAATAATTAACAACAACAAAAAAAGATTCAATGTACCTAGTACAATTATTTATATGACATAAATCTCATATTAATGTTAATTCACCCAAACCCTCCTTTTCTCAATAATTCATGATGGTGGAAAGAAAGAGAGGAGAAAAAAAACAGCTCATGATATAATCCAAGTTGTGGTGGAGACATCAGCCAACTTCTTTAAATGCTTCCATTAAGTGGAATTATCTTTTCCAGACACATTTTCTATGAATGCATCCAAAAATCCCCATTTCATTTGGATTGCGCAGGGTTTCATTTAATCCTTTTGCTTATTAAAAAAAATAAGATGCAGCATCTTTAACAATAGAGAGACTGGTCTGCATGCAGCACAATGGCTAAGGTTAAATTGAAGGTTGTATATACCCTTTGCTGTATTAGAGAGCATTCATATTCAAATCAAAGCAGGGTCCAATTGTGTAGTAATATGCGATTTTCCATTGTACACAGAAAACAAAAATGTGAGGCAGAGTTACAGTTTTTATGACAACTAGATTTGTTATTTTGCTGTTTATGTGCTTAAATTGTTGACTGGGCAATAACATATTGCTTATCAATGTACTTAATGCCTGTATATATATGGTACTTTTCAACATTCGGATATAAAACATGTAAACGTTGAGATAGAATTGTGGAATAAACTGTATCAGTCATATTTTTCTCACTCTGTCTGCTGACTGAGGCCACTGTGCACCACCAACAGCCTAAGCTATAGCCATGTGACCGGCCAGTGGAGATCAATCACCAAGGAAGTGTTTTACCTTTGTTGGTAGTGTTCTTTGAGCCATTTTCAGAGATCTGGATCAAGATTGAAAAGTGATCCATTGATTTCATGCAGAGATTACTTATATCTTCTTGGAGAGGAATATTTTTTCATCATTTGTTTATTAAGTAATTCAAGCATTTTGATCAACACAGAAAGTCAGTCAATACCAACCACTTGTTTCAAATGATTGCACTGGCTTTATTGAACTGGTGACTTTCACATGAGTGGGTGTATACTGTATATCTTTCGCATGAGTAGCACATTAGCGTAAAGTGACGAAAAAACAAAACAAGCATTAATTCATATGGGGATGATTGTTGTTTGCTAAAAGAGAATAACAGTATGAGTTAAGAACAAAGCAAAGGAAGCATTCAAGTTAGAAACAATGATGAGTAAATAATATCCGATTAGGATTCATATAAGACAGAAACTAGCCACAAAACAATTATATAATACCAACAAGCAATTCTTTTATTAAATTAATGACAACAAAACACCTCAAGGAAGCACGGAAAAGCAGAAGAACCAGGCATGATCCCTGAGCAACACCAAAGGGCAACTCATATCTACCTTTTAGATACAAGGTCTACCGTAGAGGAATTAATTTTCATTCCTAATGGGCAACACAGTTCTAAGAATTTTGTAAGCAATTGTAACAGAATACATTAGAATACATTATTATACAAAATAATACCACTTTCTAAGGAGCCACCATCATTTGCGAAGTGATGCATTTAGCCAAATATTTCCCCTACATGTCAACAGTGGCACAGAATACAGCTTTCAAAATGCCCACTAAAATAAATGATCTCTGCAAACAGGATAATTTTAACAAGTTGGCACCTCTTCGTGTATACACACAAATGCTCAATTGTTACCAGTATACATCAGCTCCATTTTGTCCCAAGGAGGCTGTACCTTCTGATGCATTGTCTTTCCCAGCCCCCTGTCTTTGTGTCTAGGGATAGTCACAAGGCTGTTAAGAAACAAATAATTTCATTGGCTATATTCAGAGCATGAAGAGCACAGCAGCTCGTCTTGGGAGTCAAGAACTACGTACAGCGTCTTCTGCGATGGGATGGCCAACACAAATGGGCTGGCGCACCTATCCAATTAACACCCCGCCTGCCAATCCCTGTCAGGTCACATGCTGACTCCCATGGCATGCTCTACCTGTCTCTGCTGCTCTCAACACATGCCCAGCTCCAATATAGAATTAACGCCACTTTTCACCTGGTCACGCTGACATGCCATAGATTAGACTGGTGCAGCACGGAGATATGCACAGCACTCCAAATGAGGGCACAGGGGGTTAAGATTTCAAATGCAGTGGGGCTATTGTTTTGCCACTTCTTTAATATTAATTAAACTCTGAGGTGAAAATGTTCTTTACCAAACTACCACTTAATTCTTCCACAAGTGAAAACCTGATAAGAGATTTCATTTAATGAACACCTCGATGTTACACCTTATCACACAGGTTTATACCCTAATAAGACCAATAAGTTAAGGGGCTAAGTAGTTCTTTTGTGTTGTGAAATTTCCTAGATATAAGAATTTTTTACACAATACTATGGAGTAAAAGGTTTTTTTTTTTATATAATAATGCCTTGCCTCTGCCCTAATCCCTAAACAAAGCTGAATACACCAGATGAATAACTATGCCTAAGAAACTCCCAAAGAAACTTAAACTCTGTCATATTTCAGCTCATATTTATATCTTTAGATGTGTTTGTTTTAAATAACATACCCGGAAAGGTAGGATGATTTTAACATAGAAGTTATCCTTATAGGTCATCAAAATAGTGAAATTATGATTCGCGTTTACTAGTATTACAATTTGCGTAACTTGTCAAATTAGAAGTGTTTGTACAGTAGCTGTCTCCGTACATTACAATTGTTTTAAATTGTTAATAAAACAAAACAAACATGGACACATGGAGTAACATCATTACATCAACCCGTCTCAGTCTATCTAATTGATGTAAATCCAACAGTTTTCAGTATCCATTCTTTTGCTCTCCTCCAGTCTCTGATATCTGATTAAAAAATATTGACAAAATTTTGGTGGCTAGATGTTTGACATTCTGCAGCAGATAGTTATTAACTTTGTACATCTGAGCTTGTTTTATTGGTGCTGTTGGAATGGAGCTGATGAGAGCAGAACAAACAGTAAATGTGAAGGCTCTAAGACCAAAACAATGAATTCGAATGGCACTCAGACAAGCACAGATTTCTGCCAAGGCTAAAGAATCCTACACATATTTCCAGCAATTATCATCGAAAAACAAAGGCAGTTTGATAATGCAAACAATAGATTTGTCTTAAAACATACGTTATAGTTGATGATAAGTATTAGATATTTAGGATCTCCTCAAGGTTTACACATTCGTGGATAGTGGGCACTGAATATGTCTGATTTCCCTAGTCCATAGTTAATACCATGAAAAATGTAGAAGGCATCACCGTGTGTTTTGTCTGCAAATGCATACAAGCATCAGATTCATACTCTGGAATGGGATGTTTTACCAACAAGCCAAAACCTGTCTAATGAATGAAGAGCAAGTCCTCAGATTTTCACTCGCAGCCGGCTTCCAAAAGTCCCAAAGATTGAGATGCCAGCAAAGGCAAACTCCAGGAGTCATCAAACCAAAGGGTCATTCACGCTCACTTTTTACATGAATTGTCATCCAAAGTTGGTAAGTAGGGGTATTGGAGAGGTAAGAACAGCATATCGCTAGCAGCACATTGCATTGATACCCTTATTAGTTAACCATTCAAGTGGTTGTTTGAACCACAGATTATGTTGTATTCAAGAAATAGCTATGACAACATTTATATAGACCAAAATGACATTAAAAAAAGCACTTATCTGCACTTATCTTAAAGACATTTAATATCAACTTACGCAGGCTACAGTGTTGTCACTGGTAGTCAGCTATATGTGATCTTGACAAAAATGTGTTAACCCAAACTGATCTTTCTATGAAACTAACCATTTGTTCTTTGCGCTTAAACATAATCAGACGTTAATCATAGCATTGTGTACATTTGCAAACACTAATTGAACACCAGCTGCAGAGTCTGGTCTTTGTTTGGCCCATGTGTTAAGTCTCTTATGGTGCATTTGTACCAGAGACAAAGCCACTCAGAAACATTTATATTATTTGAGGGTTTGCATTAATACCAATATCTTATTTTGGAGACGCTTATGTTCCAAAGCTAACAATATGAAATACAATTATATGGAAAAGATATTTAGTTTCATGTTTCGATTTATAGTTTTCATATTTCAATGTATTTCTTGCGTATGTCTTGTGTTTTGGATGAAGATGAAATCTATCTTCCAGTTTTTTAGCTGTGCCAGCTTTACACCAGCACATGGCTAATATCCTTCTGTTGGTGCAGACGTGCATCCATGTTGCCAATCTGTCCAGTCTTTTATGGATGGTGGTTCATCTTTCTAAAGTGAATACATTTAAAAAAATGTTCTGATATTTTGTTGATTTTTTTTATTGCATAATACCTCTGATATAGTTCAATCTTACAAGTGATACATATCTATTATTACAACAATAGCAATCATAACACTGCTATATACCGGGCAGACAGTTGATTTTTCAGGACACTTTTAGCCCTGATGTCTAGTCAATGTTTATCCAAATCATATGATTAATTTTCTTTCATTCCTGAAGAAGTTAACCTCCATTTGTCATTCATGATTTCCTCATGTTGTGCAGACTTATCCTAGTGTCTTGGCTGGCATGTTTGCCTGTAACATGCTGCCCTTAAATCTTTTACCTAACAGTTCTTTTAATTTCAAAAAGGCAGCATGATAAAAACACATTGTGAACCAAAACCTGCGATTGCTATGCTGTCATTCTTCCATGTGATCAAAGAAATTAGATGCCCGCATTTTCATATGTGGCAACCCCAACAGTGACAATAACCTCAAAATAAAAAATCTGAAACTAATACAAACAAGTTTATCTTTTGATAGTGACACATTGTGGCTTTGTTACTGGTTGTCATGACGAACCTTGACACGTTTATAGATGGGAAGCTGGTGAGAGGTCATGTTTTGCAGTAGCAAGCCCTAATGTTGTGCATTTTAAAATGACATGCATGTATTGTATGGATATGTTGCACCTGTCTTCCTTTTAGAAGATAAAATATCTCTAAGTAGAACTGCAGTAGGACAGCAAACACCTCCACCATCACTTAACAGTACCGAGCTGCGTTGTGTTATCTAAAAATTCACACAATGTTTTACCTCAAAATACACATTTGTGACTGACACTACTTACACTAAAATAAGTATAGGTCGGCAGTGGACTCAGACTCAACCACAGGCATGTGAAGATGACACTGTAGGAACTAAAACTTATAGGTGCTCGTATTAAAATGGTAATGAGTTGGGGTTTACTTCAAACACAGCTCCTGCTGGCCAATGTATCATGAGTAGTGAGATAACAGAACAATAGAGCCTAACTGAAAACATCAGCAATTCTTTTGTTTCAATGTCATTGTCTGTTTCTATTGTATCCTCCACCAAGGAGGTGATGTTATAACAGTCACTACTAAAACAGGGGCAGACCTTCAGCAAACGTAAAAGCAAATGGATCACAAATAAATGACTGTAACACATTTCTCCGAAACCGTCTTCTAGCTCAGCCTGAAGGTCACAAAACAGTATAAACTTGGTGAAATTATCAGTGGGATTTTTTTTGGTCTAAGTTGTAATTTATACATCATAGCAAATAGAAAATCAAAATGCTCAAATCAGACTTGGAATCCAATAAAAAAGAATTGCAATCGGCATGTCTCGAGTTACTGCACAGATGGGGTGAAAATCTGAAGACGGTAACATCTGAAATCGAGTTCTCTTCTTGGTGAAACTTTCATTGGCAGGTGAAAAAAGGCAACTGATGGTTCCATGTGAATCAGAGGAAGAATGTGGCAATCTATACCGTCCACGTGCAGAAAAGCGAGAGAGATCTTGGTCCTCCCTCGAATGTTCCATCAGCTTTGTCGCCCAAGGGAAATATTTCAGTGTAATCTGCTTACATTGGCTTGAGAAGGGATATTCTGTACAGGCTTCTAGCGAACAATCCAAACGGGCTTTCCATCCAAAGTTCCTACAGTAACATGCTATGCACCATAGGTGTGACCCTGTAGGTGCCATTGAAATATTGCAAAAGATTATTGGAAAAGATAATCCGCCTTCATTTCAGTGTCACATTGGGACAACTCATTGTTTTAATGTTTTCAATACACTAAAAATGTAGATGGAAAGCAGATTGAATGAATGTTCTGACAGGTTAAGTCTTAAGATCGAGACATGGTTATCAATTGATTCCATTTCATTGGATTTGGCTCTGATGCTTTTTACCCCCTGAAACTGCCCAACAATGTCATCCACCTCTCCAACTGCACAGTAGAAGTAGAAAACAAACAAATTTCCCTGAAGTGACACAATTACAACATTGCAAAGTCTTGGATGGTCCTACCACTGGTCCAATGATATTCCACGATTTTACATGCAAAAGGAACTTACAAATTAGTCATTGAATACAACTTTTTGAACTTTCAGCTGTGCTCTCAGTAATCTTTATAGGAAGTAGCTGATCAGGTACCCATCAGTTGTATTATTATAGTCTTCTACATAATTCAATAACTTTTCTATCATTAGTCATTTATTACATGATCAGTCACACTTTGGACTATAAAATGTCTTTCTTTTTCTGATTTATGGAAATATTTTACAATCACACACGTGTTTTGGGAATTAACATGTTGCTGGGAACCACGGTGAGAAACAGCTAAAGAAAGTAACCTCATCCCTCATCCCCGCCATCATAAAAAAGCCTCAGGTGGTCCTCTGCTTAGATAACAGCTGGTAGAATTTGATACAGGACTCCCTGTATGCTTTGTAAAATTCAATAATACTTTAAGCATGGTTTTTTTTCTGTCAACTTGAACAAGGGAAATATCATTAGGCCAGGTTGGCCAGAGTTAAGTTTGGCTATCTTGGGACGTTACAGACCATTAACATCAAGCAAAGACATATCACTTTTCCAGGAGTGAGTATTGCATGTGAAAGGCTACACTCATCTCAGTGGATCCCAGTGGATATTAAGACAACAGTTGTAGATTCCAGTGGGCATCCGAGCGAATAGATCCTCTTTATTACGCAGTAAGTCAATGGTACAAATATGATCTGGGTGATGTGAAGCTTTTTAAGAGGATCCAACCCAGCAGCCTTGTAGAAAGGGGTGCAGCTTGTCTACACCGCATGTAATTTGGGAATTCTTTACAGTGCATTGTGCGCACTGACAGAGTTGTGATTTGTTTGCACTTCATGGGTGTCTAATTGATTAAGATTAAAGGAGGAAGGTTTGTCTGGCTGGCTGAAGAAAATGCCTGGCTGATTTGTATTTGCTGTGCCCCTTCTTTTTAAGTGCAGCTACACCCTCGCACTACACACCTAACATGAGCCAACACAGGCCACATGCTGCTCTGCATGCTGGTTCACATGCACCGCATGACACAACAACTGAATACAGCCATCACTTACCAAGGCGCTGCGATTTTGCTGTGGCTCGCTCTCTCTCTTCCAGGGAGCCCAATAATTTCTGCACATATCATCTTCCTGTTGTTGTTTTCAAATTTAGCCCGAGAAATGTCGCTCTTTAAAAACGGCTGTTATGGTTAATGATTATTATTCGTCCTTAAGGAATTTCTTTTATTAAAAAATGAAATTCAATTACAGGGAGAGATTAAATGAAATGATACTTTGGTTTTGTTCTAAAATAGTAATAGCAGAAGTAATTATATTTCTTGACAATATTCACATTTGCGGTAAGGATGCTGTAATGTAATTATGGTTTAATGAGAAAAAAAATCCCTGAAACTGTTACTTGTTTTAATTAAATCATAAATTTGAAACATGGGGATGGAATGGGTGGAATAACAAAGGGAAATATTATGTCAAAGTCAGAGAAGTGGTTTCATTTTTTCCGCTGAAAGCTGAAGCTGAAACTACAAAGTACAAGAGCTGAATCCTGTGCTACTCCACTTGCTTTGATAGTGGACCACCATGTTATAAATAATGTATTAAAGGATTTACAATGCAGAGAAAGAGAGCTGCTTTCAGAAGAATGAAAGTTCCTTTACTAGTGGCATGAAAAAAAAACATGTTAACTCTTTGCAGACCAGACCCAATCTGAGTTATAAAAGACTTCATATATTTTTTTTCGGTATTGTCCAGGTTAAGAGAGTGTTTGGTTTCCTTTTTACAGTTTGTGGTAGCTTATTTTTCTGGCAAAAGGTGTTTGAGGCCTACTGGGACCACTTAAAAGTTTATGCAGAGCACTAGCCAAGTTGGACAAAAAAAGCCTTGAAGTATACACACACTGGCCCCTTTCTCAGAGCCTCTCAGCTCTGGCTAGGGGGAGTGTTGTTGGTTTATGAGAGGGAAAATAGCCCCAGCCTTCTGCAAAAGTGAAATGGGATTAAGGCCTTTGTTCGGCCCACAATGGTGAGGGGAATTAGCAATAGTTGTAGGCACTTAGAAGAGCTCTCACACAGAAGCTTATCCCAGATTTTGCACAATAATCATTTGAATATCAACAGTGTTTTGCAACTACAGCGCTAATGTATAAACCTCTCTCTTTTAGATATTGAAATCCCCAAAAGGAATTTTACCAATGGCTACATCACACATATAGGCGCTCTTTACCAAGATTCATATTTTTGAGTTGTCGTGCACTTTGTGTCGCTGAAAACTATCTTATAAAAGCGGCAAGGAGAAGTTTTTGGGGACAAAGTTTTCTGCATTTCTAGAAGTTACACTCATTCATAAAGGAATCCATCTGGCATCTACTAATATTAAATGGAGCCGCACTGATTTTTTTAATTACAGCAAGGTGATTTGATGCAGAAGTTGTCCGTTTAAACTATCATGCACTTTTTTTTTTAACAGCAGCACTATATGAGCAGCTGTGCTATAAGATTCTAAATCATAAATATTACAAGCAGCAAAACTCATGAAATGAGTTTGCTACTAAACACAATTTGCATACAGAAGTTTTGAAGTAGAAAAAAAACAACTTTTAAGCACAGCCAAGCTGCTGTTCTGTGTCTCATATTAAACGGTGATGTCATACGAGCGCAGACGCACCGAATTCAATACTTTCTCTTTGACTGCGCCGCGTCGTTACACACTGCCGGGCTCGGGCGGATCCACTGACAAGCAAACTCTGGCAAAGGGGGGGAAATAATTCCAAGCTTCTGCCTCAGTTCAGTCTCACAAGACTGGCCTCAAGAAGTGTGATGGCCTCAGCATTTTTGCCCACGCAGTGAAAACGTATTGTCCAAATCACAAAACATTGAGTGAGATCAGCAGACTTGTCAAGAGGCCCTGGCTTGAATATGAATGATGAGAGAAGAGCAGGGTGGTCCTCGTGCTGTTTTCTTTTTCTTTTTTTTTTTCCTCTTTT
>CAESWR010000183.1:227257-240505 GCA_903171835.1 Mullus surmuletus | reverse complement strand
ACAAAAAGCAACATTTAACCCACTCGTAAGTACAGCTCATCACCGCAAAAATACCCAGCAAATGCTAGAAAGCGGAGTAACTTCCATGACAACAGCTGGCACAGGAGTGTGTGTCCTCAGGCAAAATCATAAAATAAGAGGGTGGCTACACACACACACACGTCTTGTGTTGTGATGAAGCCGAGAAGCCTCATCTGGCGTGTCAGGCAAAACATCAGCAGGAGAAAGAAAGACAGAAAAAGAAAAAAAACAACACACAAATATGTGTCTTGAAATTGTTGAATTGATGTTTGAGAGCAGGAAGGCTCCAGGCGGCAGAGAGTGTGTGTGTTGTGGGGGTGGGAGAGGGGTGGGGGGTGGGGTGAACGGTTGTCATATCACCCCTGATTTATGCATCTTCTTGTCTAAATGTTGTCTTGGAGGTTACTTTTCCCCCCGAGGCAGCCTTTGTGTTACTTAACTTTTTTTTTTTTTTTTAAATAATTGACATTAATACATATTTGAACCATGAAAAAGAAAATGTAAAAGCTCCCAAAAAACAAGCAACGTCTTTCATAGTTACTAATAAACTTTATAGGAGCCTTCTGGTAAATATGCAGATACACCCACTTCTAGGATGAGAGCAG
Source organism: Mullus surmuletus (assembly GCA_903171835.1). Classification (NCBI taxonomy): domain Eukaryota; kingdom Metazoa; phylum Chordata; class Actinopteri; order Syngnathiformes; family Mullidae; genus Mullus; species Mullus surmuletus. The sequence goes on along the minus strand of CAESWR010000183.1, from coordinate 239,879 downwards.
TTGCTGGAACACACCCAGTGACTGCTTCAGGAATCCACACCCTGATCTTTTTTTTTTCTTTTAGACATAAAAACCATTAAACATAATGGTTAAAGTAATAATCTTTTACGCAGCTTATTCCGCAGGAGGATTAATAGCGTTTCAGATCCTTACGCCAGTCGAGAGTGTTAACTAATGCTAACTCTAGGCTTCGTCTTCCTGATCCAGATTTCCGTCTGCGGGGAGGAACATTAGCGAGGCTGAGCCCGTTAGCGCGGGGTGTGACTGATCTCTTCCAGAGAGACGGGAGGAAAAAACTTTGGACAGACGAGTTGTGTAACCGACGCGGCGGCGAGGTGCACAAAGCACGGATTAGGTCCTCCTGAGGAAGAAACCTGACAGTGAGATGCAGACGTTCAAAGCAGCGGCTCGAATATCATGTTTGCATTACTCGTGGACTCTCATTGTGCGGGTGATTAAATTGTCTGGACGGTGAAACGCCCCAAACCATCTTCTGCAGACACACGGCATGTGGCTTGATCGTGGTTTTGCCCTAAAAATAAGCTGTTAGAATCATAGATTGTAGCAGGAAAAGATGTAATTAAAAAATTTGAAAATCCAACGTGCATTAGTTAATAATAACACTATCCTAAATCTTTATTCTGCATCCATTTTACTTGTTTGACCTTTGATTTGCGTCCAAGTGACACTTGCTAGCATCAATGCCCCAGTTTTTTTTCCCCTCCTGAACTCCCCTAACCCAAATAGTGCTGGTGCTTTCATACAGAAGAAAAAAAGGCTGTGGTTTACTTAAACACCATATTGTTTGCAACTCAAGGTGAAAATAACACCATAAACTATAAGGCGGGCCATAATAATGTGGGTTCACATAGCTGGATGGTGCAAAAAAAAAATAAAAAAAATAAAAAGAAGTAGGCCCCATTTCATCAAGCTAATTGCCTGTTTGTGAGAGGGAGCAAACTTTTCTAGCACCGCTCTATTACGGAGGCTTTTTCTTAATCATAAATAGAGCCCTTGTATCCCAGAGGGACTTGCTATTCTAATTTACAATTGAACTAAAGACCAAAGCTATCAATCTTTCACAGACACTTTATTTCTGCCCCCCTTCTCGCTTGTAATTGTGGTGACATAACCATAAACAACAGAGAAAAGGCTGCTGTGACTGATCTGTGGAAATGACAGCATTAACACACGAGCCGCACATAAGCACTCCCATCCGCCATGCACGTGAGTGTGACACACACACACACACAGATACATACACTGTCCCATGAGCAGGCAGGGGATACATACGGTGACATAGAATTGGACATTTTAGTAAGCTTATAGGCATCCGTTCATTTATTTAAATTCAGTTTCAGATTCCAACATGATGCGCTGGATAAGGAATTCGTAATGACATTATTAACATTATTATGTCATTTGCTCATGTCTTGTTACAGGCCATTATTAAGATCAAGCTTTGGGTTGCCAGGTTGTGAAAAATCCCATTGGCAATGACACTCAGTCAATTATCAGGTAATAATGCAGTTACAACTGTTGGCAATCCAGTTATAATAAATGCTCCCAAGCTTACCACTTTTGAGTAAGCCATCAATTCTTTAGTCAGAAATGACACTAAATCTCCATGAGATTGAGGAGTTCGCCAGCCTAACAAGCTATTCAACCCGCTTTGTGAGCATTAATAAGCTGTTAGTTAAAACACATTTGGTTCCAAATGGTTTTCCAGAGGGTCTCATAGGTCCACAGGGGGGCTTTCTGTTGCCTCTTAAACTCAACACACAGTGTTTGTAAAAATCAACACAATCTAAACTATATTTTTGTTATTAATAGCTTATAACTTATATATAACAAAAATATCACATTGATTGGTTACAGTCTATATTAAGCGAAACACCATGCAGGTTTGCATTATGCAGCATACTTTCCTCACTGCTTGGTGCAGAAAACAAGGGGAACTTGTCTTGATGGCCTCCCATCTGCAACAAAGGCACTGAGACGGTCTCCTGCTGTCAGCAAGCCGCCGTGGACCCCGTGGACACATCTCTGCTCGCAGTGGCGATGTGGTGTCACCACCGGCGCACCGTGCCTCCCTGATGCCTTTAATGATGAGCCTTTTCGTTGATGAGTTAATGCGAAAACTCTCAATGTCATCAGCAAAGATAAGAGGGAAGAAAGCGGCACATTGTACACATAATGACAGGCTCCCCGCCTGCCCCTGAGATGTCACGGGTCAGCCATGTTAAGAATGTGTGTGCCCAATCATCCACTGATCTTTATCTGGTGGGCCTGCAGCTAACCATGACATGGGCCCAATCAGGGGTGCTGATGAATGGACAAAGGGGCCCTTGAATTGTTGAAGCTGTCACATGACTGCGTTTCTACTAAATCATGATGACATTAGCAATCAATATACCAATTACTGAACAAGATATTAAACATGTTCAGCCAAGCAATGATCCATATGATCTCTACTGTACATTTAAAGGGTTTGTGGAATTTTGTGTAAATCACAGTGTCAATGGCAGGTGCATTTGTGTTTTACAACTTTTAACAATGGTGCTTAACACACACAAACCTCCAGCGCAGAAGGGACAAACAACATAAATATCTCAAATCAAACCCAACCGTTCACATTAACACAAATATTGTTGTATGTAGAGCTTTGAGCGATACGCATAGTGACAAATTAGGATCTTAGATGGCCTCGGACAACACAATGAGGTGGAGTATAAAAGGTTGAGGAGATAAATTCCAGCTGTCACTGACATCATAAAACCTGACAAATTGTAATAACAGACTGTGTAATCCACACCACTGTCATTTTCGCCTCTCCGAGCCTTCCCTGACACAGGCGCAGTCTCAGATGCACGTCTGCAAACCAGGTTTACACAAAAAAAGCCAAATCCGGTCCAGTGGCATTTGTCTCGTTCTACATTATCTGAAATCAAACGCTCTATTCCACTCCCACCGTTCCATATAGAACAATCGGTCGGGCCCTAATGTGGGAATGTCTGTAATCCTCACAAAAGGACACTGACATTTATACCCAGCAGAAATGAATTAGACAGGGCCTGGATTCCTCCAGTGGCTTTGTGCACAGTACACTAGACTGGGTGGATAGATAATGACACTTTATTACGGGGTCATTATGGCAGGTAGCTCTCAACGATGAAAAGGCAGATCTAGTCAACACAGACAGCTGTGAGACAGGTGACCCAGCATGTTAACAAATATGGCAAATGGGCATTATGGGACTAATGAATTCACAAGAAGCCCTGGGGAAAGATCAACATAATAGCAGAGCCTGTCCAAGGATTGCCAAGAAAGATACGCATCTTAAGGCAGCTTTAAGGAAGTATTCCCAACTATTGTGACCTTGCTTTCCCACAGTATTGGGAGGCCAGAAGCGAAGAATCTGAAATATGACAGTGTTATGTTATTCTTATTAGTTGGCGATGTTACTTCAACAAATGTTTTGTTTGGGGTTTTTTTTATACCTCCACCAAGGATGTTTTGAGTGCGTTTGTTTGACTTTTACCAGGATTACACAAAAGCTACTGGGCCAAGTGCCACAGCACTTGGTGGAGAGAGGAAGCTTTGCCAGAGGTAGAGTCTATGATACCACGTGCCTGTTCATCTCTGCTTCACTGGTTGGGGCTTTGGTTGCTTGGCCGGGGTCTCTTGGGGGCTTTAGCGACTTGCTTTGTGGTTGCCTGTTGCTTTTGTCGGTGTTTGACAAAAAACGAACTGGTCTGATCACATCTCAAATACTGGACACCACCCTGCCTTTTCTATTCAACCTCCCACAAAAAGGTCACACGTTTGCAGCACACACGCGGTCATGATGACACTTTTCTATCTGCACAAGTGAGGAACCCCTGAAAGTAACCGTTTGATTAATGCTTGTAACTACATTAGTGACCATAACAACAGGAAGGAGTGTAATATGATTACACTTTCAATACTGCTCATATGCATCAGATCTACTTATGACCATGGTAAATTTTTGTCTAAATCTAGTGGTCAACATGGATTTCAAAGCAAGAAAACAGTTTTTAAGTTGGTTTTGCATAAACTAAATGAATGACATTCAACAGTTTTTGGGGAGGGAAATGTATTTCTAATATTGTGGATGGATTTGAATTCGTAGCCTCCTGTTGCCAGCACCAACTACTGATTCCACAAGAACAAGGCATTGCAGTCGAATCTCCGATTCCATCTTTTTCAGTGCTTGCTGCCTCTGTGCATTTGAAGAAAAATCAGGGGAAAGTGCAAGTTTAAAAGCCAAATGCAAATCAGTTTGAAATTGCCCTGTATTGATCACTAACATACATCTGATCAATACAATCACATCACTGCCTTCGGGTGGATGGATGCATTGGTCATAATCCCATTAATGGTCACTGCTGTACAAGTCATCAAAATTAACTTATGCAGTGATAATAACCTGTCAAAGTCAGGTTTGACTCTGCGCTGAAGGGTCAGTGGGTGTTTGATCTTGATTTGCAAAATCCATCAAACAGCTCCTAATGTACTGCAGAAACATGCCAGTTTGAGCCTCTGAGGCAGTTGAGGGTTTCCCGTCCCTCCAACATTCAGCAGTTGTTTCTCCCAAAGCGTGTTTTGATCAGCCTTGATGTGAGCCACAAAGAGAGCAAAGCGAAATGTGACACAAGCATTTGTTCTTTCCTAACTGGTCACAAAGGTCGGGCCGGTGGTGGTATTGATATTACACACGGAATCTAGACGGTCATCCAGCTTGGTTGTCACTGTGCCAAGCGTTTACCCAATGAGATCAGTCTAGGTGGCTGCAAATCCTATAACATGAGATTAGCCCTTCTGACTTCACAGCCAACATAATGACATTAGCTAATGTATGAACAATAGAATACCTCTGTGCGCATTCTGATGCCTCAGCGAGAGAGAGAGAGAAAGAGGGACAGAGAGAGAGAGAGCCAGAGACAGATGCGATTTGTTCGGGATTCAGCCAGTTTGCTTGGAATTCTTCGTCTCCACGTGACCGCCTAATGGTATTCATCGCCATTCATCTAATATGAACCCTTTTGTTGAGAGCAAATTAAAGATAAAGCCGTGTTTGTCTTTTGGTCTGGCTGCTTCGACGATAGAAAGTTATTCTTAGATCATGACTATAAAAAGTAGAATGTATCACCTTCGTTTTTTTGTTTTTTTTCCCCCTTAACTAAGGTTGACTCCTGCCAGTTTTTTTTCCTACATAATGGACATAGCTTCTAGAAATGGGTCCAATCCAAAAACTTATGGAGACGTTTTGACAATTGTAGTCAAATTTGAGGTCTGATGTGCAGGAATTTCTATAAAAGACCATTTAATGCATCCATCCATTCATTCCATCACACATAGTTCAAATGTCCACAGCTACTCAAGAGGCCATGGAGAGAAATCAAACCGTGATAGTGCAATTACACATAATAACCCTGTGAAGACGAGACAGGGTCTGGCTTTAACATATTATCACACAACAAAGAGGAGGAGGGTCCAGGGGGAAGGCTCTGACTACAACCAAAGGGTCCCTCCGCCGGTGAACTTTGTGACCTCTTGGGTTTTCCATGTGACCCCACCAATAAGAAATGCCTTAGGTAATTTGAATCAAGCGAAGGTGTGTCACGTTCAAACAGACTCAGCTGAATAGCCTTGCCGGTGCGGCACGCTGCTTCCCTGACCAGATGTGTGGGGCTTTTTTTTATTGCAAGTGAAGGAGAAGCTGATAGTTGCAGGTGCAAGGCTGACATGAGGTCCAGCTTTGCAGGCCTTCATAAAGGGGATATCCATTGCCTGCGTTTAATCAGAGCCACTGGGACGGGATGGGATTCATTGCTCTTTGATGGAGAGCACTGTTATGAAGATGGACAGTCACTTTGCTCTCTAAGTGAAACCATCGTTTAGCCTCAATTCCCAGAGAAAAGGCCCATTTGTTATCCACAGGGGAGTGCAGCTGGGGTGGTTATGCTAGGTGGAGGCTGCATGCATTTTCCACACAATTACGTTGCATAGGCATACATTTATGTTCAGAGAGAACCGACTGTGCTAAAGCCAACGTGACCGAGTGTTGAATACCTTCATATACCAACAGAGTAGAAGCTGACTCGCATGCCTTTCCAGAGGACATTACGCCATGGAATTCATGCCTTGAAGTTAATGTAAATACACTAGCCTCTGAGATAGCCTTAATCTTTAACAGTCATCAACCATGATTTGTGTTTCTGTGCAGATGAGGCTATTTTTGACTAAGACCATTCATGGGATAACACTGCTGTAAAGTTAAGTTTACACAACTAGAACAATTTTTTGTGGTTTGGAAATTATTTTATTCGGTTATTAAAAGCTGACGTCTGTCCGAATGTGCCATTTCGAAGAGGGTGCACCAACATTCTGAGGAAAAATTAACTAGTATGTTCACCAAAATTGTGTTCAGGACCTTTAATAAACCAGTTCTTTCCATTTGTTTGGTCGCATGGTTTGGAAACCTGACCTTAGCTGACAGGAATCTGCTCTTTTGATTTGTTTAAGAGGTTAAAGACATTGCTGAGGTTTGGTTTGGAAAGGCCCATACCATCTTGGCCTCTTCTGACCAACCTCTACATAGGGCAAATAAATTCAATCCTTAAGGCACAAAATAAAAGGTGCCAACTCATAGAGCTAGAAAGTTCCAAAACTATTCTTGGTGTCCCAGTTAATAAGCTGAATTCGCAAAAAGGCTGCACGTGCACATGTTCGAAACAATATATTTTGGCTTGTTGTTTTCCTCTTCCTCTCACAAGTGATCTTCCATTGTGCTGCGGCTGCTAAATTATGAAGCGTGTGTCCTGCCTGGTATGTTGTCTTTCACTTGTATTGTGTTGTATTGATGGATGTTGATTGGATGTGTTTTTAACTCCTGGCAGCAGCCAAACTTTTCCCCTGTGGGATAATAAATTTGTCTTTGTCTTCTCCTACACGAGAGTGTGAGGTGCTACACCACGCCCTTATTTTCCACATCACTTCGTGAAGGTGCTGGACGTAAATAACGAGGTGTGAAATCGGCCAACGTGGACGCAGTTGGATACTTAGCTGAATTATCACCGCTTGCCCAAACTCAAGGAAGTCATTAGACGCCTTGAAAAGGTGGCTCCTATTAACAGTCTGTTCACTGTTACCGCGTTGACCTCCGGGAGTGTGTTCGGATTAATTTGAGGACAGGTTTATCAAACAGTTCCTTCGCTAAGAGAAAAAGAATGAGCCTTGTCAAGGAGTGTGACACAATGAAGAAGACAAGTGTATATGTCACCTTAATTCCTGTCTCGGTCATCCAAGAGGATGAGAATTACACCATGTATCATTGTGATAAAGAAGGTCCGCTCACCTTGTTCATGAATTTGGACTCAAATTCTAATATGCTAAGTGGGATTGTGTCTGAAAGGTTAAAAAAGAAGAAGAAGCCCTTGATTGGACATGAGTTATTGTTAATGATAATAAGTAAATTAAATAGAATTAATTAACTTGAGCATTCAAGCACGCATACGCACACAAATGAGCATCCACGCGGGCTCTCAAAAATCTCAACAAGCTGTTATCACGTTTCCTAATTTTACAAGTCTGGCACGGTTCCACAGTTTTCTCACCGTAGCTTTTAGTCATTTTAAATCTCCCCTGCTGTATCCACTTTCAGGAATTTTCCAGATCCATTGTTTTGTTTCTAAATAACCAAAGTTGACAGGCTCGCCTTGGTCCGGTGCTTTATTGTATCTCGGTATCTGTGCCTTCTCAGCCACATGTTGTATTTCACACTTGCATTGGCCTGTCTCAGCTATCGGGCCTTTGTTGTGTTTAATGGTATCTCCAGCCTTGGACCACTGATACCAGCTGAGCGGTCAGAGTGTTAGCACTCCTCAATATCTATTACAATTAGTTTTTGATTAAGGAACCCTGCGCGGCTGTTTGAAGCCTTTAATGTTGTGTCAACTGGATGATGATGGAGAGAGCAGCATGGACGCCTCCCAGTAACAAAGCGGCCAGTAAAAGGCTCCGAGTGAACCATTTTATCTTCTTAATGGAAACCAGATGACCTTTCTTTTCTTTTTTTCCCTCTTTTTTCTTCCTCCCTCCCTTTAAATGTTGAAGTTTTTCTCGAGGTGATACAGACTCAGAGGATTGTCTCACTTATGCAATTTATGCCTCCGGGGTTTTACATTTCGCCTTCCCTATTTTGGCCTTGGCCACCGTTTTCTGACAGCGCGTTGGCTGAGGAACAACGCCTACGTATCCGAAGAACATGAAGTGCTCATCATCATCGCCATTGATTCACACTAATGCAAGCAGTCATTTTTATTGGAGGTCATACTCGGATGCATGTTGTGTAAAAATGAACATTTTTCTTTCTTTGAGGCTGGATCAGATCATGGAAGTGGACCAGTAACAAATGTCAGCCAAAAGTGGTTTTCTGTTATCGGACAAAGTCCAGCAGCAAAGTTCTCATTCTTTTTTTCTTGTGACCATGTACAAATGAGTTTTATTTATTGGTTAGAGAGGGCAGAGTAATGCCACTTACTAGCTTTTTCTTCATTTGCTCTGCTTCAAATATGTACACAAAGCTTTGACGTATGGCCGCTACAGCGATACTCCTTTCACACTGGGCCCGCAACACCCACCAACATCTGGCTTTTGTCTTCAGTGGGAAAGGGTACAATCGGGATTCATTCCTGGGTCAAATGAATCTGCAGTAGTCACGGCTATTTATCGGCTTCAGGCTCCATCAGCGGGGATGGAAACGTGACATCCAGGTGGACACGCCGATTTTTGCTGCTTTGGACTGCTCTGGACTTTGCCGCTAAATAGCTGCACAGGGTCGCTGTTAAATGCTTCAAGTCAACAGTCTGCAATTTGAATTATTGAAAGTTACAGGGAAAATAGTGCAACAGATAATGGTCTAGAACTTGGGGAGAAGGGGTTTGGCCAATTTTTGGTTCGTTATAATTTTCTCATGATTTTCCAAAGCAAAGCAAATGTTCTCAAAAAACCTACAGTGGCAGATCTGCAAAAATTATTCACTCGTGGTTTGGACGACTCCTCTTCATGCAGCTGTTATAAAGTTGGAGAAAAACTTTCCTAAACTATTCCTACTGTTATATTTCAAAGTAGCCAGTAGAATAATCATAAATAAACATGTCAAGGCGTCCAAAGGTCAAACAACCACTGCCTTACTGCTTTCTAAAAGGGTGCAAAAATATTCAGGATTTTGCGGGTCGGGTACCCTGGTGATCGCATGTTACAGAAATTCACAGAGAATTAAGTTCTCCACACTCTTGCTGCTCACATAGTGGGGGGGGAACCGAGAAAGACGAGGAAATATCTCCCCGCGCTTCATCAAAATAAACAAAATGATCCTTAGGAAAGCTGAAAATACGTTCTGTTGAGATGTGGGTTTAAGTGCCATTTCCTGCTTGGTCAAAGCCGTGACTGGGGACTAAAATCACTGTTACTCATTCTGACACTCAATAACCAGACAGCTTGCCTTTCTGTCTTTTCTGTGAGAAGTGACAAATTAGCTGGACAATCAATTACTCAGTTTAAAAAGAATATATGAGGAGTTGTGCAATAATTATCAGAAATTCTTCAAACTGTAAAAAAAAAAAAAAAGTGTCTCTCAGTTTTTTTATTGAGGAAAGAATATGAATTCTTAGCATACTGAAGGTCTTTCCAATGTTTGACGCTGCTGAGGACTGTGAGCCCTCTTTGTCACACTCACAAACATGAGGGGGAGATAAAAAAAAGTTCTGGCATGCAAGCAGTCTGATAAGTTGCAGCTTGTGTAGTTTTGTTTAGTTTGCTTAATCCCTGAGCTGGAAATGACCTTGTGAACCTAAGTTGGGTTGAATGTTTTTCTTGTTCCCCCATTTCTTTTTCCTTCCACCCCTTTTCACTTTCCTCAGTCAGCAGCTAAGTCTCCTCACAATACCTGCGATGCAACCTGGACGGCTGTCAACTATTCACATCCAAGCCGCTCTCGGAGCGGCTTTTAACTTTTTTTTTTCCCCCATCAAAAGTGTTTCGCTGCATGCGTTCTGATCGGACATCATGGGTCAAAGATCGCTGTCCCAGAACAATTAAATTCACTCCTTAGAACCAACGTGAACATGCTTTCATGCACACATGGCCTATAACCTGGCTAACCTTGGCTTAATCATTACCATGACCTGTTATCTGACTGTCATGCAGGTAACCATTAATAAGTGTTTACTTCCAGATGACCTCTGAAAATGTGTACACCGCCTTTGCCCCGCAAATGTTAGCCCTGTCAGATGAGTTGGCCTGATTTCTTTTTTTTTTTTCTTCTTTGGAAGTGGCTACATGGTTGGACTGCAATAACTACGTGAAATATAGATTTATAGATTTTTTGCTTTTTCTTAAATTGTTTTCAATTTGCCGGGGACTGCTGTTATTACTTATTATGTTATTACCTATATATTACACAAAGAAAAGCAGAGAGCAGGAAAGAAAGATTAATAGAGAGGCAAAAATGAATCTGGCTGGGATTTGTATTGGTTTGTGAAGTCCTGCCATTTCTCAGTGACCAGCCGCGTCGCCCATCTTGTGTTTAGCTGATGCAGAATGATAACTCACCAGTTGTCTTCCTCAGTGCGATGGGTAATATATAGCAGAGAGGTGCACTGACATAGTTATATCTGCTGGTGTCCTCGAAAAGACAAGGAGAGTCAATTACAATGGCAGAGCAGAACGCCGGTACGAATGTCAACTCCCCGCGCAGACGGCTGTGATAAATAACACCTGACCTCACACCAGGCAGCGGTTTCTCTGCAGGGCCCGAGACAAGCCTGCACGAGGAAATGTGAAATCAAGGCAGAATGTGGGGCACGATAGGAGAGGGGTGTAGGGCATAGCACGAGAGGACAGGGGACGTCTGAATGAGCAGCGAGACAAGTCAAGAGGCATAGTGCAATTGCACTACTGGTGTTTATTTTACGGCAGCGCTGTGAAGATATGAAACTTCAATCGGGGGGTGTTGTGGCAGGCCCTGCTGTTATTCATACCTGTTTCTGACAAGAAAAACAAAGCTCCAACCCGTCCTGCACACACTCTATTTGTCCGCATGAGACATAAAGCAGCAGGTTGGTCTGCCTGGAACTCCCATTGCGCTCGTCTGAGTGTAATCTTTGTTGACAGAAAGCAAGTGTGGGTATCAGGTCACTTTCTATGGCTTCCAGTAATGCACCACCGCAGTGTTCTGAAACCAGCAGAGACAGCGTGCAGATTGTTGATGCTCAAAGTGCACAGACCTCTGCGCACGGTCGTGAACAGACTGGATTATTGGGCCCCCGCCACGCTGACGGAGGTGCTACGAGGGCGCTGCGGCGGCAAACGCGCCTGAATATTCTCACCCTCCCGGTGAATATGGTGCATGAGCATGCGCGCGCATGTGTGTGTGTGTGCGCACGGGGCAGAAGGGGGCAAGTGGGGGAGTCCGAGGTCTCATGGGAGACATGCTGGTTGAAAGAAGGGAGGAATGAGCAACAGGCAGACACAAGGGCACAGGCAGATGTGTGCAAAGATAAATGAGGAGATAAATCACAGCGCGTCTGGGCCCAAGCATTTGCATTCCTGAAATGAAACTCCAAGGAGAAACACTGGTACCGAGCTTCAGTGACTTTAAATAAAAATGTATACAGTACAATCGGGTACGAGCGGGTGAAAGAGCCGAGACATGTTTTCTCCCCGTCGCTCAGGCAATAAAATGTATCACACCGCCGCAGTGATTAAAAGGGCTGTTCTTCGTGAAAACTCCACAATGAAGTCGAACGACTGTTAGCCAGTGACAACAACTCCTGGTGGAGCTTTTATCACATGTTGCATTCAAATGAAAAACCATCAAACGGGGCCAAATTGGAGGTAATTTTGATAACAAGCATTCCTCGGCTCCGCGCGCCCAAATGAATGATGGAAAGGGGGTCACCCTCGCGTGGCTTATTTAAGGCGGGCCGTGTTTGATCTATGGAGGTCCTGGGTTGCCTCAATGTCATGGGGAAGGACGTTCCCCCCTTGCGGGATCACGGCCATTCCACATCTGATTTTCATGTCCACCGGGCGGGATAGCGGAGGCAAAAGTACACGCTACAGGTAAATGCGCTTAAAAAAAAAAAGGAAATTTGCATCTGCAGCTGTTCTAACGGGGCCAGCACGCAAAGAAATATTCTTTCCAGGAAAAATCTACCGGTTTGGCTGTGAGCTTCATCTGCAGACACAAAACAATGAAACTCAAAATACAAACACTCCCCCCCCACTTCTTTTTCTGTTCCTATATAATCGCTCACTTTGCTTCTAACTTCACCGACCCCGGCCGGGACTTTCCCATGAACAGAGCAGGCGGAGAACTGAGGAAACTCATAGTGGGAGGCTCCGGCTGTGTGGGAGGGAGCATGAAGGAGAGACTGTCATCACTAATTCCTCGCCAGGCAGCCCCAAAGAAGTGTTGACTAACTAATGACCGTGTTTAACAAGAGAAGTGTATCATGCTTGAAGAAACACAGCTGGATATGAGTCCTGAGCACTGAGTGACTCGGAGAAAACAATCCATTGTCTTAAAAAAAAA
>CAESWR010000183.1:194718-205924 GCA_903171835.1 Mullus surmuletus | reverse complement strand
CCCCCCCCCCCCCCCCCCAACATACACACACACGCACAAGATCACACAGCGGTGTCAGCCCGCGCCTGAACTTTTGCACTGCAGCGCGGCGCAGGTTCTGCCCCCGCAAATCCGGTTGCTAGACAATGTAAGCCAATTACAGTATGAGGGCAAATGGTTAACCTCCATAATATACATTTCCCAGCCTCCTTCTCTGAGCTCGCTTGTCACCCCCTCCACACACACACACACACACACACACATACATACACACCCCCGGAGGAGAGTTATGCACCAGGGCCCAGTGTCCCAGGCGACCCAGTTTGAATTGGCTCAATTCATTAAGCCGGGACCCGTGCACAAGCCCGAGTTCACACGGCGAAGACACTTGCAGCAAACAGCTGCTGCACATTCCTGATGGGAGGGCCAGGCAGATGTCCAAGGAAAATCAAAGGGAGAGACAGGGGAAAGTTTATGAGCCAGCGTTTGCCAACCTCAATGAGAAGCTCTCCATCCCCTCCTCAAAGACAGGGTGCAGCTGGCGGAACTCGCGGCCCGGGTCCTGTTTGGGGCTCCCCTGGTTCTCCCACTCCCACTCCAAAGAGCGCTGCAACAGCTCAACATGCTGACAATATCAGTTGTCTCCTCATTGCTCTCTGTTTGAACCGCCGGCCACTTTGGCACCGGCGGACGAGCTATGGCTGACGGGCCGGAGGTGCCGTTACATCTCATTTCTTTGACGTTATTGCACCGAAAATGACAGATTCTTCAATACAGAATCATTTATAAGAAAATAAATTAAAAAAAAAAAAGGTTTGAATTTGCTGCCTGCTTCTGATTTGATTTTTCTTTTTAGGACTTTTGGACTTATTTGTATTAACTATAGAGATGGCGTTTACAGATTTCTGCCAAGACTCCTGGGAAACTTTGCACTAAATCCAAGCTATTCAAGAACATAGCTGTAACATTATGACATTTATTTAAAAAAAGGAATTTTATACTAAACTTGATAATTGTGATGTCATACAAAATATAAAATCCATGGCTTTGTTATGGCATGTTTTCGGGTCACGTCGACTAAAAGTGTTACAGATTGTTCCCTCAATATTATCACATTATGTCATAGCATTTAATTGATCATGACTCTTACCAATATCAATTTATTGTGATACCACTGGAATTTTACTGAGGTAATAATGTCGAATGAGGTTGATAATGACTTTAAACATCCAGCAAGTAATTATTTTGGCCATGTAACAGATGTGTTCATATATTACTGAGGGGTTCATATTCTTTATAGGAAATCATAGATTTTTGTGTTAGTCATAAATGGAACCACACTGGAAATGCTCATTTACAAAAAAATAGCAGTGTAAGCATGGCCCGGAGGACGTGAGGCGATTCTGGAAAGTGATAGCGGGCTCCGTGGCTGCGGTTATGAGGGTTTGCGGCGGCACTGTTGCTGTTGCTTTACACTTGTGTCACGGCTCGTCCTTTTGAAGACGACTCCTCAAATACCAGGGTGCCTCCAGCGCTGCACCGTACTCTCATTCATCACTTCACCAACAAGGGCAGGAGCACGGTCATGCTTCCACGTCTCTCTATGTGATACTTTTTCTTTGTCCCGCTCGCCACCTCCCTAACCCACTACTGTCTCGGCTCGATCCCTCCTCGCCGCTCCGGCTCGGCTCTGCCCCTGCTCCGCTGCACACAAACACAGCAGGGCGCCAGATGTAATCACTGTTGGACACAATTTCAGGGACAATTTGAAGACTATTTGTTATCCTGGGTCAATAAAAAAACAGGAGACAAGCATTTTGTGGATGTTCATTTGAAACACATTGACAGCTTTATAAATGGATCAGAGACGGGGTAATTACTGTATACTGAAAAATATTTGAGCTTCACTTGGGAGGAGGGGAAGCAAAATAAACTATATAGTAAACTCAATATTATTTCAATAAAGGTGGACTTTTACGATTTTATCAGCTACAGACGAGAATAAAATAATTACGAGTCTGTTGCAGCAAGAGTCTGAATCTGCATCTATCAACACTACTTAATCATCACTAAAGTGTTGATAAATGCAGATTTGTTATCAATGTTAACTGGCAAAAACATAATAGATTATGTATCAATAGATTATGTGTGTCTTAATAGAATTTTTTTCTTATTTTCTCAAACTTTTATTATTGCGTTAAGACTCATTAAATGTAACTTTTTTTTTTCTGGAAAACATGTATTCTTTTTCCCTATTAATCTGTGGCCATTTTTTGTAACTGTTACAATCTGCTATAACTGTCCTTTTGACATTTTGTTGTAGATTAAGTGTAACTTTTTTATTTCAAATGAACATATAAAATGCTTCCTGCTCTTCTTAAATAATAATTGCACACACCTATTACGTATAATAGAGGCAGGCTGTACAGTGGGTGCACGCTTTAAGCTGAAGCACCACAGATAATAAATCTGTCAAAGTTAGTCCTGCATATAATCAGCATTGTGTTGACTAAACTCCTGCCTGTTGACTAAATTGAATAGGAAGCCATCGAGCGTTCCCCTGGGAAAAGAGTGATAAAACTACCGGTAAATGTTGCTGTATCCATTCGTGGCCTCCTCAGATTAGGTGGATGAGACAAACTCCCCTCCAGGGGAAAGTTCCTCAGCAGGGTTCCAGGTAACACAAACCTCTTAATCACACATGACCTGGCAGCTAAGAGAGAGTTAAGCAGCAGCATGGGGCCTCCCATAGTGTTCCCTCCCTTCCTACAACATCATTAGCGGAGGCACACGGCCCGCCTGCGTCCATCCCACTGTTTACAAACATTATCATCCGCATCATGCCAGGAAAAACTGTGGCTTAATTTAGAGATTTACTTAGGACGCATTGGAAAGCATTACATTCTATACTTAACTTCACGAAATTCCGCACTGAAGCCAATACTTTGCCGCAAGCGCTCACTGTAAATATTTGTAATCTGCCATGCCAAATGTGTTTAAGCAGACTACCACCACGGCGTGTGTGTGTGTGTGTGTGTGTGTGTCAAACTTGATTAACTGCCTTCACATCTGAAAAATACGGCCTGTTACACGTGTTTGTGCTGGATTACATCGTATAGATCTGTCCTCCGATGGCTGCGAGTTCATTTGTCAAACTGAACCTTTAAGGGGAAAAGGTCCTGAGCAGCGGTTGAAGGTTTTTATGTCATCAGCCATTAGCGCGACCTGCGGCACCAGAGGAGCTGAAGGAACTGTCTGTGTGCCCTTGTGAAAAGCTGACAGCGGTTTCTACATTATTTTGGCACCAGTGGCTCTAAATATACTGTGAAGCAGGGAGTGGCAGGCTTTATCATAGCTTTCTTACCAACTGTTCAGTGTTTGTCTCCCTTTTATTTTTTCATATTCTGGTCTCAAATTGGGTGAGTTTTTGTTCTCTGATGTGATGATGGCTGTGTGGTTCTCAAACTCTGCCAGTCTGTCAGTACAGCTCTAGTTTTCTCTTTTGTTTGACATGTCACCAGTCCGTTACCTGAGGCTTGGAATGCCACAGTCTGGCTGAACATGAGTACATGACACCCGATTTGTAAGAAATTCAAGAAAGTCATTTCGAAGCTGGATTATAGACTTATAGAAGAGGGTGAAGGTTTAACATATTACATCCATCCTTGTAGTAAATTCATTTGTATAATTTATGTTATTATGCAGTTTAGTCAAATTAAACTGCATATTCCCATTTCATAACTCCATAGCGTTGGCTAACTGACAGGGCAGCAGTGGCAACTGGTCTGAAACTAGGAGGGAAGTTTAAGTCTCAGATGTATCAGGACCATATGGAAACTAAACAATCAGTGAAGCAAAAACCTGTAATGATCACTGGATGTGTGCAGGGTGCATTGATTGCTAATTCATTGCATAGGTTATTGTAAAGATATAATAAAGCTCGATCAAGATAATGTGAAAGTATCAGTTACATGTGTAATGTTTAACTCCCCCCTTAATTCAATGTATTCGTTTCAAACTCGCCGGCTTTAGCAAAAACGCTGCTTGCAGTGGACGAGGAGTTCTTTAAGACCTGGGGCAGTAGGTCCATCGACTGGAATGCAGAGGGAGGCTTGTAAATTAGAGACCTAATGAAAACTCTCTGGTGTCCAACTGAAGCAATCATCTGGTTAGAATCAACCAGTTATTCTACTAATTTCCCAGCCGCTCTCTGCGAGCCCTCAATGCCTAATTTAGAAGAAAAGTGCATGTTCCATTTTACACACCTGCAGTTTGAACTCATGATGGTGATCTTTTCAGTACAGATTTTTTTTTCCCTCTCCTGTTTTTAGAGACTGATTTGATACCACAGATTCTGCAACTTTTTGTTTAGAAATAACAGTGAAATAACCAAAAAAAACTCACTGCAGCAGTGTGCTAACTGTGCTGGAATGTCTTGCAATTTATTTATCCCATCCCCCTCCCAAGATTAAGAACATAATTTAGAGCGTGTGTCTGTCTAAATAAAGGATGGCACTTTATTTAATGCGACTTTAGTTAGAATGAGATGGACCACAGAAGAAGCAGTTGCTCAAAGGAAGGTCTAAACGTCTTCCCAGAGACTTGGTCACTACCTTCCTTGGAGTTATTCAACCTTTCACCCACTGGGCCCCTAGAATCTGACCTTTAACCAGATGCCATTTGCTTAAAATCTCCCAGCCAGTTTCAACCTCTGGAATCTGCAACACATTATAAGAGGCGAAGGGAACAAAAGGAAGTATATTAGAGGCCGGCCCGGTTATTACTTTGATATAGTTTTTACATGGGTCAAACGCAATGATAGGGATAGCAAGTCAAGGAAGAAAATGTGTGCAGAATCTTTAGGGCTGATAGAGATGGAATTTCCAGATATGGGTGGAAAATAAAGCAGCTGTAAACCGAGGTCAATGTAGAAAAAAGTGGTCATATCTTTAAAAAAGCAAACAGCGGTGTATATACATGGACATTTGCAAGTTATACAATGACAGTAAATTGTCTTCTGCATCACAATTGCTTCATTTCCTGCTATTTTCAGCACCTTATCCTGTGTTGCGCGCAGACAGAAGAACAAATGATCCATTTCTCCAGTTCGAGCGTTCCGTATTTACTCGCTTTTCAAAGTCTTTGTGGATTTTTGTCCCCCTCAATCTCATATTATCTCTGATAGAAAGTGTGTTTTTACCAGGGAGGGCGGCCGCGAGTGGAGGTGCTGATGTATTGAGCAAAGTTGCTTGTCTTTGCTGAAAGCTTTTGTTTCCTGGGGCTCTCTATTCATCACAAAGCCTTTGGTGGGAAGAGGCATAAAGACAGGCTCTGACCCTGGTGTGAGCCCTTTGACCCCTGTGAACCCAAGGGGACAGATTTTCAGCAACTGTGCAATCACTATTAGTTGACCGCAGGGGCTGTAGTGGAAAATGGCTGGAGCCAGACCAAATGAATGGGGGACATGGTGGGAAAATCTGGTAATTTATAGAAGTTGGGAGTCTATTTCAAAAGAGGGGATGGTGGATCAGCTGACACGGAAGGTCAGAGGTGATGTTTGGGCATGATTTCCTGCCGGTGTTACTGTAACATCTGCGTGTTAAGAGACGTCTGGGACAAAAGCATTCTGACCCCCAGGGGTCTGATCGTGGAGAGGAAGAAAGGAAAAAAAAAAAAAAGAGGATGCAGTTTAGATTGCTGATGTCATTGACTGGGTTTGACATCAAGCTCACCCAAACTGCTCGTGACGAAACCACATCTTCTTGGAAAAAAAGAAGTATGGCTGCAGATTTGAACGTCATAATGGCAGCATTAAATCATCATAAGCCGTCTTTAAAGCAACTTAGCACCCCAACTTTCCGCGGCACACTTCATTAAATTCACTTTTAAAGACAAAAGATTCTCCTCTCAAATGGCCCCAGTCATGCCTCTCCTATGAGACCGGCTGTGATGAAGTGGATCGTTTTGGCTCTCGCACTGTCATCTACAAGTGTCCGAGTAAAGAAATACTGGGAGTCCCCAGCCTCGGGGCTAGCCATTAAGTAAATTGGCCTCTCTAGACCTATAGCTGTGTCACTGTCCGTGACGAGCTGCCACCTATTTGACCCAGGGATGGGAGTCCAGTGCTGACCAGCAGCTGCTCTGTGGGCTTGCCTTTTCCAAGCCTGGGAAGTGGCTCCTAATTAGCCTCCCACACCCATAAATGTGTCCAGTAGGTCAGTCACTGCACGCTCATTGATCGCACTGATGTCTTCCTTGCTGAGGTTTGACTTAAGCTGCTTCATCAAAATGAATGAGAGACAGTGGGTGACACAAGCAGTCTGTACGCGTCAATAAGTCTCAGAGGTAAACTTCTCAATGGAGCGAGCAGGGAATTTAAGGTGCATGTGTTTTGTTTGGGTTTTTTTTGGGGGGGGGGGGTTGACAACAGCTTTGGAAAAAAATGATTTATTTAACACGCTGTAAGATAAGATCGCATAGCAAAGGTGAAGCAGGATGAAAATAGAATATTTCTTGCTTCTGTCAACACCGGCGTTCTCCTTAGATTTATTTCTAAGGTCCTCTTACAGACATCACGACTGGGTCAATACTTCGGCGGTAACAACGGCCGGTTACGAGGGTAATGATGAATGGATGGAGTTGCACTCAGTCCCGAGCACAATATCATCTCTGGTATGTCAGACACAGTGTTCTCTTTTAGCCGATTCGCAGGAAACAACTCCTGTGAAGTCCTGCCCCTCCACAATCACTCCTCCAGATATTTTTTCTCGTCCTTCCCTACCCTCCGTGAGTTGTTTTTCTTTCATTTAGCCGGCCTCCACCAATAAAAATGCAAGCCAATTTTCCAGCGCATTAACCCAGGAGATCTTTAATACACAAGAGTTTTGGTGCAAAGGGGACGGCAAGGCCTCATGGAAAGATGGATGGGCCTGCCGACTAAGAGTGGGCAGTTTTCCCACTGCCCTGGTCTCAGCCCGGGACAAAGGCCTCATTGAGTGTGATGCTTGACATCAGCATCATAAACTAGTCATCGCTACAAAGACTGTGACACTTTAAAGTACCAGCTACTGCCGCTTTCTTTTCTCTCCCAGTTACAGCATTGCTTAGGCTAATCACGTCACTGACAGTTGTTCCTCTTTCTTTTTTTTTTTTCCTTCTTCTTTTCCTTGCAGATGCCAATACAAAGACTTTAAATGTACAATAATGTCAAGAGAGGAATTGCTTCGGAGAGTTTCCATTTTCACTTTCCCTTCCTTTGGAGCGCCTCGCAGAATATTAAACAGACGATCCCGCTCAAGTTTGTGTGACACCTCTGGCGAGCAGCAGCCACTGCATGCTTGCAATCCTTTGATAAATATTCATATTCATTCCCCTTATTTCCATATTTTGGAAAAATTACTTGACCGTGTCAGTCGACGCAAACAAGGCGTTTTTGACAGAGAAAACCTCTTCAACGAGGCATGAAAAATAGGGCTGTGCACATGTTCGAATCCTGCTGTACGAGGTCAGTAACTGGCTTTTGAACTATTAATTGGCCACTTCATTAGTTGCACCTGCACAATGTAACACAACCCGACACAGCAGCTCTTCTGTAAACTCTGCTTTTACGAAGGTTGTAATTTCTCAGTTTTTGTTAACTTTAATACCGGAATACACTTTGTACCAAATGAAGTAGCTGTTGTTAAGTATAGCGTTTAGAGCTGCGAGCAAATGAAACCCAGCCCAGGATTTCCTAAGTGTACGTCTGAAAAAGCGGAGCAAAAAAACAGAGAGAAAAAAAGCAGCCCAATAACCTTAAAGTCACGGCATCAATAAGACAAGGAGATATGAGTGTGCCCATGTCAATGGCAGACTGATCCTCAAACATGATGTCAGCTCAAAGCCAGTTTCAGACTCTCAATGTCATGGAAAAAGGCAAGGGTGCACTTTAATAGATTAAACACCGAGAGCCAGACAACTGTGCTGCCAGCGAGTCGCTGATGGATGCAGTCAAATTTAATATGAATTCACGTTGGATTGTAACAAAAAGTTAAGAAGCCACAGCGAAGGAGACAATATGTTTTATAGACTGAGCAATTTATCTTTTCTTTGCAATTGGCAGTTCAAAGATTTAGCGCAATAATTAACATTTGCAAAAAAAAAAAAGAAAAAAGAAAACATAAATTATTTTAACTATGTGCTGTTTGTCCTTAATATCCTTTTCTGACTGCAAACTGTCAGCTCTGTGTTCCTGTAATTAACTTGTTTACATGTATAGATCTACACCGTCTTCATTGATCAGGTCATAATGATGTTTGACTTGAAGCAATAATTGCTCTCAAAGGGCCGCGAGCAGCAGTACGTTATGAGACAAAGCACCCAGACAGAAATGAGTGAGAAGGAAAGAAACAGTGTGCTTTTTTGTATGTGTTTGTGTGTGTATGTGTGTGTGAGAGAGGGTGGGAGAGTGAGAAAATGGGGGAGGGGAGTGTGTGTGGTGAAGCTCAGACTGAATTCATATACAGGGAAACAGCTGCTTCACATTGCTAACCCCTGGAACAATGTGAAGATAGTGTGTTTGGACAGGTTTGGGCAAGAATGGAGGTCACCAAACCTTTAGGGGAGACGTCAGTCCGAGCTGTCAGCCACTGGAAACACAGCGAAATAACATTAGTCTTCGCCGGCATCCATGCCGCCCGTGTTACTCTAATCCTGTGGGGTAATGGGAGAGGAATTTTAAAAGAGCGAAATGAAATTTTTCCCCTCCACTCGGTCCCCGGGTGAGCAGAGATGCGATTCACATTAAAGAAGCGGGGCCACCTGTCACTGATGCTATTCTGCATGGATACAGGGGGATCCAAGTTGGTCTGATCACAGGCCCTAAAGAAGCTCGGGACCTCAAAGAAGTGTGACACTATTCATCGCCGTGACTGACAACCCCGCAGCTGCCCCGTCGATCTATAGGGCAAAGTACTCCACTGTGTTTTTGTCACCTATTTACTCAGGCATGTGTAATCGATCCTTCGTGTGTTTGAGGAAAAAAAAAAAAAAGAGGGGGAATACTTCAAGGTCTGAGGATTATCACCCTTGCCAGCTGGCTCACATGTGCCGGCGGCTCTATATTTAAATACGGCAAAATTATGACGAATGAGTTGACAAAGCAACAGCGGGCCGATTGCAAACAGCAAACAGTTTAAAACAAAGTGTCTGGCAGTGTATGCTCGCCTTTTATGTGTGTATTTTCTTGTTCATTAGAAAAAGAAGAGAAAAAAACTCCTCATATTCTAAAAAAGTTGGGTGACGTGGCGACTGATGCCGCGATAAACCGACAAAGTGAGATAATCTCCCGAGATGATTTGCGTCTTTGCGGCCCCCCGTCCTCCAAACGACTGAGGCATTATTCTGTTAATAGTTATCTGTCCTCAAGTCCTTGACCTCCCTGAATTGTAAACACGTTTTTTACACCACTCTCAGCACTCTTTGACCAAGGGAGTTTTGTCGACAGTGGGGCCCAGAGATAAGCGAGCGGGGGCTGGACCTGTTCCGGCCTGCACTGCCCTCTGCAGCACCTCTGCTCCGCGCTCAAGTCAAATTTCTTCCAGCGCCGCCGGATCACACGGGTTAATCTCTCCTGACCCCGACTCCTCAAAAGCACAAGCCTGGCTCTTTTGGACTCAGTCCCGGTGTGAGTGGGAAAAAAAATAAAAATGCAGTGGCATGGAAGTAGACCCCACACACATCCCCCTCTTTTTTCTTTTTTTTTTTCACTGGCACCGGTTTGCAGACTTCAGAATAGCGAAGATAAGGTACAAGAATGTCAGGAAGTCTGACACCAATGAGCGGTATGGTAAACAAACAGTTGCAGACGTCTGCCCGCATCCCCTGCCTCTTAACGACCTTCAGTTCCACCCTTTTAAATGTCAGACTGTGAAATATGGCTCTTTGGGTTGGACTGTTAAACAAATCACGCCGCATCAGAAATCTGAGCGCTCCACTCACAACATTCACAAAATGCATCTTTAGAACTAAAAAGAAAAAAAAAATTTGCATTCACTTAAAAGCAACAATTCAAATTTTTTTGTTTTTTCAAATCATATCCTCGCATTCCTGGATAGGTTTTGGTAAAACGATAAAATTTACCACATCTGAAATATCTCATCTTTATACAATTCTCTCCCATTCAACCATTTTGGCAGCTTTTCTGCACAAATATCAACAAAGTATTGAGCACCAGCACCTTGAGACTGCCTTGGCCTTTGGCACCCGAGGCATAAATTGCTCAGGAAAGTTACATAATGTTGCTTTAATTAATATTCAAGCCTACATTTCAAAGCGCGCGTATGCTTAACGCTTATATGTGCAGAGTAGACCCGCTAACGAGAGCCAATATGCCGTTTATCGCATTTTAAAATAGCCGTTTAAACCAAAGGACAGGTATTAATTGGGTCTGAGCGTCCGCGTCGGCTTTATTTATGTACGCGCCGCACACGTAGCGAGGTCCCAGAGCAGCCACTTGCCAGGGCACTTTAACACACATCACACGATATTGTGTGTGACACGTCCACAGAGGTTTTAGGTTGCCGTGCCGAGTGGGAACGCCGACAATTATATATGCATGGAAGTTAAAAGCACAGAGCGAGATTTCTGCTGGGAGACTCCGATATCCTCTCCCCCTGGCGTTTGATCCCCCCCCCCGCCCCCCACCCTTCCCTTCTCAGTGTAGTGAAGCAAGAAGCCAATCATTCTTAACCACATAAAAGTTAACAGAGCATGGCCTGGTATTTAGCTTTATGTTTATCTGTGTTATTAATGCGGGCACGAGGAGCGTGGCCTGTCACTGCGGGTCAGATTGGCAGGTGCTGAGCTGTTCCGACGCCCCGTGATTTCACAGCCTCTTTGCTCTCGGCTTCAGGTGAGTGAAATGATCCTTGCTTTAATGGGGGACTTCAGTCTGACGCGCGCCCGAGTATCGTATGCCTCAGCGGCAGCGACGACGCCGGTCACGCCGGAACTGCCACCCTTTTTTTTTTTCCTTTTAATTTCTTCCTTTGTACTCTTACTACACCCTGGCCAAGAAGAAAATAAAGCTGTGATGAATCGCGATTATTGTGTTGAGGGTTGAGAAAAAGATAATTTTGTTGATCTGCTCAATAGGCAGTGCTCAGGGAGGAGATAGCATCTGCGGGACAGCGGTGGGGGGGAAAGGAAGATAAAGAAATGTGAGCAGATCTTTCTATCCCTCTCTCCC
>CAESWR010000183.1:174813-193922 GCA_903171835.1 Mullus surmuletus | reverse complement strand
AAAAAAAAAAAAAAGAAGAAAATGAAAGAAGAGGTTTAAATTTTCTTTTCATCTTTTAGCCGGATTAAACACTCACGAGGCGACGCGGTCGCATACATACAAAACAACTCCCGGCTGTGCGAGGGGAAGACACCTCTGGTGACGCTGGTGTGTTGACGCGTGACCGCGTGTGTGTGCGTGTCTGTGTGTGTGTGTTTCTGTGGGCGTGCATGCGTGCGGGAGCTGCCCTCGCCTGCCTATAGTGAGCAACTATCAGGAGTGAGAAAGCAGGGGGTAAGAAGACTGACACAAGGTAGCATTTGCAATTGGGAGGTTTTGGTTTCAGGCTCTCCAGTCATCAATCATCCCGGGCCTATTCTGTTCTTTGACAGCTCACTACAAGGCTTGACATTTAACACTCACAACCCTGGACCAGGCTGCGCTCGGACCAGAGACTTTAGAAACACAAAAATTGAATAGAATGACACTTTCCCCCTCTTCAGCGACTGCTAGAACTGAGGCAAAGCAGATACAAATTAATAATTCCCATCTGCAATACACTTCACTCTGGTGAAATTACTGCTTAAGGCCCTGTGTTCCCCCTTTGCCCCTTACTCTGACACACACAAAAGAGCTAAATGAGAAAGTCAAGAGGCCTCTAGGCCTATTAGACTAAATGCTAGTATGTTTGTGTGTGTGTGTGTGTGTGTGTGTGTGTGTGTGTGTGTGTGTGTGTGTGTGTGCGCGCAAGATTGCGTGTATGTGTGTGTGTGCGCGCGCAAATGGACTCTGTGAACTTTGTGAGACGGAGCTTTGAAAGTTATACAACTCACGAAATCATTAGCCTTGTTTTGCAAAAGTGAGAGCGGGGGTGTTTTCGTAGCCATAACGTTTCGGGTTTTGCGACGCGGCACGATGGAATTCAGATTAATTGTACACATTTCAAAAATTGCAGGCAAAAGCATTTCTCCATCCTTAATCTGCAGTCGTTCAAATTTCCAAGGGGAAATGAGCTTACATTTTGTGACCACATTTGGGTTTTCTGCCTTTTAGGGCCAGTAGGTCGCTATAAACAGAGTAATAATATTGCGAAAAAACCCTGCTCCGATGATAACAGACATGACCTGACATCAACTGGGTAATGCGGCACTAAAATACCAGATTTACCAAATTTCAACAGGCCATTTTTTTCCCACTAAGCACAGCTGTCAGTCTGGAGATGTCAGAGTGTGACCTCCCCAAAACTACAAAAAACTGGTTCAGCAGCATTATATAACAAAACCCATGCACCTATCTCCCTCTCTGCCTCTCTCTATCACGCACGCACGTCTGTGACCCATGACAACTTGACAGAGCGTGCTTTCCATTTACAATGTTTTCTCTCAGGCCATACAAGCATGAACCTCACTGTCTTGCTGCTTTTGTGAATTTAGTATGTGGATGCCGATAACATCTCCAGAACATCAGCCATATCCATTCACTCTTATGTCAGGGAATTGATAGCTTCTTTTGGATTGTGTGAGCCACGGAAAATCTCTTCCATCTTTGTGTGTGCGATACGCTCTGCTTGCTGCATACTAAACGTGTTGCCAGACAACTGGTCATGTCTTAACTGTGAAACTGGCAACTATTGTTCATGCTGCTATTGAACATGCCTCTAACGACTCCAAGGGCAACCTTTCATCTTGCACAAGGTGCTACGGCTCTTAAACCACTTCACATGTTTGAGGCCTGCTGCAATGCAACGTACAGTGAGTCCCTATGGTTGGACAATTACAGATCATCATAGACATATTGCAGTTTTTTTTTTTGGGTTTGTTTGTTTGTTTTTGTCCAAGAAATTGCAATCTTGCGAAATGCAACTTGCGTGTCTCGTGAGGATTTCTGTCACTCCCCGTAATTTGTCACGTCTAATGTGCCGGGGAAAGCCGCATAAATGCATGACATGCAGAATATGCAAGACAGCGCATATGCATATACACACAACACAGACACACTTGCAAACAAACACGCCATCGCAGATTGCTGTGCCGCCGAGTGGTCGTGATGTCATCATAGAAAACCTCTTTTCTGAGAAAGATTCATCAGATTATGACCAAAGCAAAGCCTTTCTTGCAACACTCGACTAGCTGCACCATATGGTTGGGTCCTAAAGCCACGGGTGGAGGGTTTAATGACAGAGCGGATGTGCAGTGCACATGCCGAGGGATGTTGGGGGGGGATGGGCTAAAAAAAACACTCATCAAGTCTTTGGCCTGGAAAGGCTGCACAAGGTCAGCTGTGCGGTGGGGGCAGGGTGAGGGAGCCAGACACATGTCTACAAGAAAAGGCAGGTGACCACAGCCAAACTTTGAAAATGAGAAGTAATTCCACAAAAAATATATATGCATTCCCATCTAGCATCTGTAAAAATTTAACTCATGCATTTCAGTATTTAATCACGCTGTGGGTCAGCATCACAGATGTTTAAAGGCAACAATCTTCCCTCAGACACGCAAGGTCGATAATATAGGCATATCACCAAAATATAGTGACATGGAGATCCAATCCTCTCTGCAAATATGCACAGCTGCCTGTGCGGGGTGTAGGGACGAGTAAACAATGATGGACTCATAATTAATGTTTACTGAGGCTGATGCAACTGCATGACATTTCTACTGCGGCGCGACTCCTCCGCTGACCACAAATGATCTCTATAAACACTTAGACATCGCTCCTCGAGAGCCGCAAACATGTTAAAACAGGGATCCCTAATTCTCCCGCCAACTGTAGCTGCCACTTCTGCAGCGGGATCGATCGGATGAAGAGGAAAGAAAGAAATATATACTTCTTGCAGAGTCGATTTCAGTGTGTCTGATTCTAATGCCCTCCAGCCAGCCAATATGTTTTGTATATTCTATTTGTGGTGGAAGACTTTTGTTTTTTTTAGTGAGTGCATGCCAGTACAGATGCAGCGTTAGATAATATGGGCCCAGCGGTGGTGATGTGCGACATGGGGCGGCCTGAGGAGCGAGAAGGCAGCGAAAATGATTGATGGAGTTGTGGTTGGTCTATAAAGGTCTGGAAAGAGTGCTTGGAGATAATCAGAGAGAGGGTGTCTGCAGGCCTCATAACCCCCCTCTACCCCCACCTGCACACACACCCACCCACCCACATGTGCACACATACGCTGACTCAAGAGAGAGACGAGACGAGACGGGGCGCTTCCGAATTATTAAGCAGACAGAAGCAGTGATGATGAAATTCTGAAGGTCGGGCGTAACAAGAGGCACCTTACAAGGTTCGCAACCTATTCCTCGCTGGGTGTTTTGTTCTCTGTACCCCCCTCCCACCCCACCTCTCGCAACATCACCTTCCCACCTTTGTGTTCGCTGGGGGGCAGGTGAGCGGGGGGGAGTTGTGTTACATCCCTGTTTATCTGTTCATGACCTCTAGCCGGCAATTCTGCACTTGATAAGAGGAGGGCTCGCCTCATAATGTGCGCGGCAGCTGATATCAGCCCTGTATCCTTGTGAAATTGATTACCGAGGCCCAGGGAGCGTGCAGAATATAATAAATAGAGATGACACATAAGGCACACATGGACTTGTAGGCTGATGGGTAACACCGCCTCAGCAATTACCTGCTACCCACTTAAAACAAGGGTCATGCAGGGCAGGCTGGCAGTGGAAGGAGTTATGGTTATTTCTTATTTTCTCTGCAGGGTGAGACACTGTGAAACACATCTCTCTCCCGCTCTGACCGTGTGTGTGTGTGCACAGTAGTGTGTGAATGGTCGGTGGAGCATTTGTGAGACTAAGACGGACTGCGTTTAAAAATATGTGAGGTTTTGAATGTAAAATACCCTCCCAAAAAGTGGTGGTGTTTATGTACTTTAATTGTCACTTGTTGTACAAGCGTGTTCCATCACCTACAATGCTGAGGTTTTTTTTTTCCTTTTTAATGTCAGATTTCTTTTCTTCCTTTGTTGTATTTTTTTTAAGTTGAATCTCCAAAACCCGAGTCGCACGTCCATTTTTTTATTTTTTTTTTAAAGGGGGAAAAAAAGCTGTGTATTGGCAAGCGCTGTTTGGTGGGAGTGAACGGGTCGCGATAAATATGCTGTAAAAGGAAGCTCCAGTCGTGTCCTCTCACCTGACCTCAGCACCGAGCCTAGACGGTTAAATCATTGGGGCCCATTTTTATGATGCATCCACAGCAGGGAGCTGTTTAAAGTTGGCCCATTTACATCAACGCATTTGGCCAAAGCTTCTGAGTGCTTTTATATAGTTTCTCGTGGCCTTAGGCCTAGTCTAAGTCCACTGATATTTTTTTATTTACTTTTATATAGATTTTCTTTACATCTTAGCATTTTATCCACATACAAACTGCTTCTTAGGTCACTGAAACTGACCTCTTATAAAACTTTTGTTTGGCTTGTGATGATGCAAACTTTCCATGTAGCATTGGCCTTCATAAAATGAAGTGTATTGCTACACTCCTACCATGTACTCTTAAAAAGTATTTGTACTACAAAAGCCTGTGGTTTTTACTCCCTTAGTTTTTCTGTAACGTACAAATATCTAATTGTGTTGTGGCAAAAAACTTGATATCAAGATGTGATCAATTGATGCACTGCAATCACTAGGACAATATTGTTATACGGATGTACGTTCATATTTTCTTACACCTCTAAAAGGAGATAACTGCTCTGAAAAGGTGCCTGGACGCTGCAAAAATTTGTTTTACAATCATCATCTGCTTGCTTTAGGTGATGTTTTCTTGCATACATAAAATCACTTAACAGCTGAGATTTATGGCGCCTCGACAGACAGGTTCAGTGTTGCTGATACAGTCATCAGCATCATTAGCAGTGCAAAACCACCATTTGTAACCGTTGTGAGGAGTAATAATCATCATTGTAAGAATATAACGACTTTCAGTATCGCAGTATCATCTCATTCCATTTACAGTTGAGACATTTTCTTAATCTCCTGTAATCTGCGTGCTCGTTATTATGCCACCGGCCATCTAACAGTTCCCACATCCACAGTGAGACCATAATCACTCTCCTTAGACTGGGGGTTGTTTTTGTTGTCATTTAATGAAACGATTGCATTATGTTACATTTATGATACTTTTTCCCCGCCAAATGTATTTATTCTAAACATAAAAAAATACATTCGGAATGTACATTATTAATTGTACTAAAGTATTGACAATTTTCATAATCAATTTATCATTTCCAATATGTAAGAAAGTGAAATTATGATTTCAAAGTGGCCATTGCATGTTCTGTCCAATCACCAGTAGTCTGTTGTTTCACGCAGAAAAATGAAACCAATAAACGCTTGCTTACAAAATTACTAAAACAATCAAATTGATGCAGTTTAATTTTCTGCCTGAGAACAAATCGATTAAACGACTATTTCAGTGTGCGTCCAGCAGTTTTATTGATCTCTATCAAACATTATAATTCATGCAAATAGATATGTCCAATCAACTCACACACGTCTGTGCATCGCCTGTCAAACATCGTCTTATCTCCATTTGTTTGTATGAACAAACAAAACAAAATCTCCCTGACGCCTTCCCATGTTCAACAGCAGACTATCACTTTAAATGACAGGAGGAATGTTAATAGCATTCTAAAATTACAATTGCACAACAGATTTGATGAATCACATCCGTGGGGTATGAAAAAAAAATGAAAAAACAGTCCAACCTGTTATGATAACACTACTTTGTGTGATATTCCGGCGAGGAGAGAGATGCAAATTTCTTGATTGCTAAAAAATCGGATTTTGGAATATAAATTATCAAAAGTCAAGGTGACACAAACACATTTATTAGCCAGAGCTGCACAGGCACATTGTGGTTTGTAGTGTTTTTTTAAGGGGGGGAAATGACTAAAATTGTGTACCCAGCAACTAATTGGATGCAAGAGGAAATATATTTATTCATATAGCTGTTTCTAAATATTGCACCTGACATATCAGAGCAAGAGAGCGCGGCTCATTTCAAAAACAGGCTCTCCAGTTGCTTAACGTTAGCAAAGAGCCGACCATGTAGATTCGCTGCTCGCCGTTTCAATGAAGAAATCTGAATGGCTGTAAGCTGCCAGGCAAACCTTTATATCTATTTGTTCCACTTGTCTGGCTCTCAATGAGTTTAATCAGCTGAGAAGAAGCTGTGAGGGGGGTGTTGCCTTACCCGCCCATACATTAGAGACCCCCTCCCTCCCCTTGCCTGCGTTTGCACCGCACACTCAAATACACACAAGCCCTCAGCCCCATTCTCTGTGCATCGATGTGAGAGTTGAGGGTCTCCCTCTCCCCTGTTGCCTTACGGATTATCAAGTACACTTCAATTACTGCCGATCGATACACTTCTGGCTGCAAAAGGGAGTGTGAGGGAAATTAGACAGACTTTGGGTATGGCCGTGACTACAAAGCAATGGATTAACACTGATATGCATCTCTTCATTTACATCAGGAATGGGCCCATTCTCCATCAGCATACTGCACTCTCCTCTGAGCGGACGCACATTCACATAGGCTTTGAGGGGACTTTTTGAAAGATTGCTTCTTTAAGTGCTGGGCAAGGTGAGGGCAAGCCTGTCATATACTGTGGGAGGATTAAAACCCTGCTGCAGTCGCTACTGGAAAAGAGCCACTGGAACCACCAAGCTTTTCCAACTCAACCCCCGTGAGAAGAGGTCCGAGTGTGACGGCAGAAAGTCATCCTGATAATACACCCCTTTGTGGCGGCGTCTTGTATGTAAATGTTCGTGTTGTGGCCCCAAATTTGCACGGGACTAGTTAAGTGACTCTAATCTCCCGAGCACCTCAGCTCTGAGATTTATCATCCGGGCCAGGTTCAAAAGAAAAAAAAAATTGCTGTAAAAAAAGAAGAAAGGAGCATTTCCAGTCTTCGAAAAATGTGTGTCAGCAGATAATACAATGGCTGGCGCTGGTAGGAAATAATGCCGGAGTACTCGTCCCCCCCAAACCAAGAGGAAAGGGAAATGAAAGCAGTACTGTGGAAGAGGATAAAAAAGAAGTAAAAGTGTAGGAAGAGATAAGCAGTGGCTGTATCCCCCCGAGGCGGGCTGTGAAGGTCTCCCAAGCACGGCCCCTGCCTCTGAACCCCCTCCAGGTCATCTGCCCTCGCTCTCCCACCCTTCCTCTCTACAGAGGCAGTAAAAACACTCCAACACCTGGGTTCCCTTCTCTGTATTTCTGCGCCGCGCTACAGCACAATGCAACCTCCGACCGCATTTTTTCATCCGACCGTGCTCACAAAAGAGAGAGCTTTTTGTGATTAAAAAACAAAATCTCTGGCGGGAGGCGGGGTGGGGGGGGGTGTTAGATGGGGAGGGGGAGGAGAGGGGGGTGTGGTTTGTGAAGGCCAAGTCGTAACGACCGCTGTCGCAACATCTGTAAAGAGATTATTATTGAGCGACCTTCAAGCATTCCTTATTTGAGAGGCTGCAAGGTTTAACTTTTAGAAAACCGTGCGTTTTCGCTCGCCAAATCAATTAGCGCAGCGCAAATATCATCACCCACCCCCCTCACCCACCCACGCCGCCAAACAATTTGTTTGGGTCGGATTCGTCTGTCGCCCACAGCCGCCGCTCACGAGGCCCGCTGAACCGCATCCACTCCTCTCATGTCAGGGTCAGAGTCACGTTACACATTACGGGAGTTGAGTTTTCGCGTCTAAAATGGCCTCCTTCTCCAAATAAAGATGCCTCTCTATTGAAAGCTCCTCACTCACCATGAATTTGGTCGCCCCCCCCCCGCATCCACCCTCAAACCTCCTCCTCCTCCTCCCCTCCCACTGCAATCTGTCCTGCCAGCTCCCACGGTTTGTCTTTGGAAGTGATCCGTCCCTGAGCGTTGAGCAGAGCCACTTCATGTTCACATCGGCCCCAGAGGCATTCCTGCCTGCCCACTACTCTTGCTTTCTTTTGTCAGCCAAATGGATACCAATTAAATCAACTGTTCTCCAATTAGAATTTGGAAGAATCTATCTTGTTCAGTGTTCTAAATCCCACCGCTTGACTTCTTTCTCTCATGTAGCTCCTTTCCTGGAATCAGTTACAGAGAAAATGAGGCTAGTTATTTCCTGCAATAGGATACTCCTGGGTTTCTTTGTTGTTTTTTTTGTGTTTTTTTTTCCTGTTTGTTCAATATGTTAATAGTGCATTTAGTCAAATGTTTATGGGACTGTACACAAGGGACGTTATTATTATGCTGCAAGTTAGGTTGAGGGTAATGGTCGTCTCTGGATTGAGACTGCTGGAAAAAACAGAATGATTATCAGCGACCGCTAGGATCTCTAACGCTTTTGCGGCGTTTTGACGTTCTCTCGCCGGTGGGAGGGGACAAAAAAAAAGCCCTGTTCTCTGCCCTCAGAAATGACACGGCAGAAGCACAGCCACTATTTGATTAATACAAGGAGGGGCATATTTTAATCTGCAGACACGCACGGCAAATGGCTTGGATGTGAGCCACGTCATTATTGCCTAATAGTTGTGTTCAGAAAGTATGCCCCCATTGTGTTTCATATAACCAGGCAACACCCCCTCCTGCCACTCGAAATCACATCCAGCTAAACAAACCAGCCGGCCCGCTTCCTGTGGAGCAGCGATTCAAATCCCAGGCGCTGGTTTCGACCTCTGCAGACAGCCCCACCGTCCACATGTGGACCCTCTCGCCCCCTTCTCCCCCTCCCCTCCTTGTTAGTGCACCGCGGCCCCCGTTGGCTTCCAGCTATGAGGGAGAGGGAAAAAAAATAAGATTTTTTTTTTCTTTTTTCTACGCTCTACCTTTGTTTACATCAGCCAGCTGTTAGCTTTGGAATAAAGTTAGCTAATCAGCCCCCCGTAGCGAGCCAGTAATAGAAATACCAATCAAGGCGGCGGCAATGTAAAGACAATAAAGCAGAGTTACCAAACGAGGCAAATGTGTTCTCCCTGATTTGCTTGTGATTTATAAACAGATAAATTATCCTGATGGAGCAGCATAGATTTCTATGAACGCGCACTAAAACCAGCAATGATAATTGAGCTCCACAATCACATCCGTCAAAATATTAACAAATGCGCCCTCAACTGACTAATTAACATTCTCCCCGTTATTTTATTTAGGAATGATATATAATTACAAAAGGGTAAATACAACCGATTGTCAGGAGACCCATTTTAACCAATACAACTTATTCAGCGAGCCCCCTGCATGAGAAAGGCTCGTATGTAAATAGTGTTGCTTGGACACTTCTAGTTTTAGATGTTTGACGGCCCCCTACTTTTACTTTGTTATGCTTATCTGCCTTAAGAATGGAGGCTTATTGTGTGGCAACAATGGAAGCCCTTTTATGTCCATCACCGAACAAAGCTGGTAACTGACATCTTGCCACAACGCAGTCGACTTACTATTTTCAAACTGTTTGCAGACTCGAGATTTTCTTCCCTCTCTCGAGATTAAATGATGATTTGTAGAGTCTGATCTATTTATTTATCCATTTTTTAAGTTGCGTATGAGCTATGTTTGCTATAGTTAATTACTGGTTAGAAGGGGTGGTTGTAGAGGATGTGAGGGTCTAAATGAGGACATCAACTGCACCAAAATAATTAAGTTTTCAAAATCGTATTTATATTACACACTGCTATTGTCCTCGATGAATATTACACACTCACAATAATTCTTAAGTTGCTATAACAAGAATGTTCAATCTTCAACCCAAGCTGTGATTTATATAAGCATACATGAGATGGAATACAAATGAAAACCACAACAGGAGAAGAACTGCATTATTGCACTGTATGTTCTGTCCCTCTTTCATTTAACACTGACTGATGGCATGAGTTTGACAAATCTGCATCCTCTATCTAATTAGAATTAAAAGGGGAAAAAAAGTTAACTGTATTTTATGCTCCTTTTTCTGCACTTTCCAACCCTCGACCTCGGAGCTGAACTTCCAAATACCTCCAGTCAGGAAACCATCCGAACCGCGCTCATAATGAACGTCAAAATACAGCACTTGTTATTCCAGCTGTTGATACAGGCAGGTTGCTTGGTGTATAAACACACAGCGTGCATAACTTGCGCTGTTCAAAGTGGCTTTGATTTATATCATACAAAACAGAATGAATATGCATAATTTGTATCACATGGAGAACATTTTCATACATTACTGGTCGGGTTACGTTACCTCCTATTTAAAGCAATCACTACTGCCTAGTTTAAATCTTATTGCTGTAAGGTAAATAAAGGAACAATCGGCTTCTTTTTTTCTACGGACTAATTCCAGAAGACGGGAGGAGAAGAAAAAAAAAAGAAAAAACAATTAAAAGTCCCTTCCCCTTCCCATCCAGACTATTCCCACGCATTTTTTGGCAGAGCTCTGCTGATGATCTCCAGAGGCTTTGCTTCTCGAGGAACTTGTCAGGAAAAGATCTACATTTCCCAGGGATGAGTGTGGGTGAAAGTGAGAAGGAAACTGCAAGAGAGAGCAGAAGTTTGAGCACAAGCCAAAAAGTGAGAATTAAAAGTGAAAAGAAGAGTTCATATAATGACAGAGGGGAGAGATGGGGTTAAGAATTTGAAGACTGGTCTCAGGGTGCCAGGGATTTGTGATATCCACAAAGAAAGGAAAGAAAAGGCTAAAGTGAATAGGGGGAAAAAAATGGCACCTATCTGTCAGTGATTCCGAGCTGACTTTTGTATGTTAAAAGAACCGCAGGCATTAAGGAACCAGGGAGAAATATAGATCCTTTAATATCACTTTTGTTCTTCAAACTGTGACCCGCAGAACACAAGTGCATTGCTAATCAGTTTAACCCCGTCCTACCGCTTCAACTCTGCAGCTTCACATGATGTGCGGCTGACAGACGTGCCAGGCCCACTCTGGAGGCAGCGTGGCCTAGAGCCCGGGCCAGGGCAAAAGCCCCGACCTCGGAGGCATGCTGACCTGGCAGGGGGACACCTCTCATGGCATTTTGACATCAGGTTCAGAGACAATAGAAATCTCTCCAGTGGCATCTCATAGACTCCTCAACCTGCCACTATTATGATATTATCCTTATTCAAATGAGGGCTCATTGCTTTTGTTTTTTGATTTGTCTTCGGTGACATTTTGTTGATGGGCTGGGTCAGCGCTATGAGTAGTGGGTCACAGAGCTGACAGAAATGTCAAAACTGGTTTCCGTGGCTTTTCAAACAAACACACACCATGCATATTTGCTTTATCTGCTCGAAACAAGGCAGCCGAGAGACAGATGAGTGATTGAGGCTGATATCTGACGGGGGGACAAAGATTTTACACTGGCAGATGCTAAAAAATGGTCTGACTACATTGTTTATGCACTTCAATATCAGATTTTCACACCATATTTTTTTTATAGTTGTTGCAAACCAGTAGTGTAAACCGCTAGCGATTATTCAAACACCGTTTTTTGGCCTTCACTAATGACTAATAGTCCAACTCAAGGGTTGCTATCTTGTTTTCTTTCGGTCAGTGCAGGACATGTTCGTCTCAGGGGATCTTGAAACTTCACAAGCCTAACAGGAAGTCGCTACTGTCACGCCCGCAAGGTCAATAAGCATTTGAGGAATCAGAGAGGCCCAGACTCTCAGCTGTGGATATATTTATACAACATAGACATGATTATTTAATTTACCTCATCTGATTTTCTTGCTTTGATCCGGGAAAGTTGTCCTTTTCCCCCCCCATCTTTCCATTCTGCAAAAAAAAAGAGAAACAAATATTAGTGTTTGTTTTCTGGCCTGTTGTGCCTGGGAATATGGCTGCCACTTAAATGCAATATGAGAGTCAAATCTTTCAGAGAAAGAGATACAAAAAAAAATGGAAGAGTAGACCTTGGCAAGTATGCACCATTTGTATTCTCTTCAATTCATGATTCTCCCTGAGATTTTTTGCGGATAATACACTAAGACTTGTTTAGAAGACAACATAGCCCAGATTTATTTTATTAATTGCAGTTTGACTCAAAATAATACATTGTACCGTTTTTGTTTGTTTTTACAATTAATATTTTTTCTTCTTTAGACCCATGTTGGAAATAAATGCTTACACTTAGGGGCTCAGTAGGTGGAGTGGCTGGCTCATATCGGATTGGTTTGGCCAAGGCCCATGTTAAAATGCAGTGAACCCCAAACTGCTTCTGATAAGCAAACTGCTCCAGATCGCCACCCTAAATGGCTGCCCCAACCATCAGCATGTGGGCAAATGAGGCACTCAAGAGTGGAAACCATATATTACATAATTATTCTGCTTTAAATTTTTTATTTTCTTCCCCCATCCTAAGACTGATATGCTTTTAGTTGTATTTCAGTATACAGGTGACGGGATGTCGAGTGCACACCGCTGCCAAAGCAAATGTAGCGACTAAGCTGGAGGGATCTGCTCTGAAATTTAATATGCCCCTCCATCTAGTTTGATAAAAATCGGGCTGTAGTTACATAATGCAGCAAACAAACTGACAGATGTGGGTCAACCGATAATCTCCCCTGCTAAGTATAAAATAAAATATTGTTAAGAAATAGTAGTAGTAACTTGCGGTAAGGCCTGATATAATCACGGAGCCTGCACGAAGCATTCTCTTGAAACAATGAATATTACATGAGAGATAAGTACATTTTTATATTGTGTTGTGCCGGAAAAGCAGGACAAAAGTGAAGCAAAATATTCACATTTGAACCAAAAACAGGGGGCAGCACCCACATAGTCTGTGCATTCAAAACAGATTATAACCAAAATAAACAGTTTTTCTTCTAACCTTAAAAATAAAAAGTTAAAGTTTATTTCTATGTGCCGTTTCACAAAATATGGGACTTATGTCTCCAGCTACCAAGGAGCAGTGCACGTCAGTTTGTCTTTATTAAGCAACAAGCAAGTTTAATCAATGTTGGGGAATCCGTACACCTTCTTCTCTCTAATGTGCCATTAAAAGCCATTCAGAGTGACTGAACAGTTGTCACAGAAAGTAGAGAAACACTAAGTAATCAATGATAGTTAAGAACTGTAATTTATCACCTTGCCACAACTGAGTGTTTGCAAAATGAGTCGTCCCGCTTGCAGGGTGGAATGTGCCGGGGGAAGCTTTGGTGATATGGCGGCGGAGGCACACAGGGGTCAGGGTCCAATTACTCTTCATCTACTGCTCCTCATCACCACTGGCAGAAGCACAGTTCAATTGCTGCATTATCTAAGCATATCAATAGTACAGAATTAAAAGTCATTGATTTTTTTTAGAAGTTCTTTTTTTCCCCTCTCCCTTGGTCAAAAGAAGGTAGTGTTACACCGAACTGATGTCTTGAAACGCTTGGTGAGGTTGAAAAATTGAATGGGAGGTGCAGAGGGTTTTTTTGTAATATAATGTTTAAAATATGTGCAGAGTCAGCTTCGTCAACGTTAACGGGACAAAACCACTGGCTGATGATAATTTAATCTTTAAGTATTAAAAGTTAGCTCAGCGATGTGATTCTGTTGCCACACCCATATTTATTTGTCTTTGAAGTCAGGCGAGTTCACTGTGGAGTCTCGACCGCGGCCAGGAGTGGACCTCTCAAAGAAAACGACCCACTACACATAAATAAAACTCCTAGGAATCGGGAATCCATCATGTGTTGCATCGACAGTCAGAATGACTATAGTGGTGAAGGGTTGAAAGTGCCAAAAAGAGGGAGGGAGAGAGAGAGAGAGAAAAATTTCAATTTCAAGAGCATTATTATTTTCATTAATCATAGCCCTGCCATCAACCTATCCTTATGTCTTAGCGAGAGATCTATTATACGCTCCATTTAGCCTCAGCCATATTACCTCATATGTTTTCCTGGCTGACCAAATAGGACTTAAGAGATAAAACAATTTACTGTTCATTATGAGCCATGTCAGTGGAATCAATCTATTAACCTGTGTTAACTGGGATGGCTGGCAAGATCCCATAGACTATATCGAAGTAGAAGAAATGGATATTTATGTTTTGTATGTGTATGGCCGTAAAATAGCTGGGCATTTAATTTGCTCCCTCCTGGATGGCTTTTTTTTTTTTCCGGTGGCCGAGGCGCCCTCCTCGCCTTTAAGCAGCCCCTGACCTGTGAAAGATTCTAACAAATTAGCTTCTATTGTGAAGCCAAAGGTGCCATCAATGAGGAGATGCTCCACTGCGCCTAAAGTATGATGGTCGAGGCGAGCAACAGAGCAGAGAACCTTGACATGATTGAATTAACCCTTTGTAGGAAACGCGCTGATAAGGACGGTGGTATAAGGTGGGTTAAAGGGCTCCATTGTTTGCCCCGCTGACAAGAAACATGTGCCACTTCCGAAACATACTCCAGCCAGACCCTACTGATAACTTCAAGAGATTCCCCTAGAATGTCCATTATTCCTTTTCAAATACTAGTGTGACGATGGCCTCGAAAGGGTTCTTGCTGGGATTTGCGCCAATCACATCCTTGCCATTGGAGACGGAAACACTGTTGTCTGCATTTGGTGTCATATTGACAGTTGAGATGAACCTGCAGGTGCAGAGCGCTGGCAGCCCTTCAAGCCCAGAGGAACCAAACATTTATCATCACTGCTTTGGTGTACTTTGGTTTACGGAACAGTTGGACAGATCTGGCAGAGAACATGTGATGGCATCTCTACTGTATCCCTAACTGGGTCTGAAGGTTCTGTTGTATTTCAATTTACCCAATGCAGCTTTTCCCACCAGGAAAACGAGTTGCGTTTCCCCCTGTAAGGAGCTGCATTAGTTGGCGTCTTTCCGAGGGTTACGTAATGCTACCAAAATCATGTTGTCTGTCAACATAATGAGAAAGTGTTGTCAGGCGAGTCTGTAAGGTGTCCACAATCTGCTTTTTTTATGCCCGCCCTCCAACCCGACCTCCTCTATTAGACTCCAGTGAGGTGTATAAAAGCAACATTCATTTGAAAGAACATTGCCTGTGAACATAACCCAGACGGCGATTAAATTTGTCAACCCGGTGTAATTGAGAAACAATTTGGGAGAACACAAACAAAATGTTTTGGGAGTTTGAACTGGAAGATAACCGCACCTGGTCTGAGCCAATATGTGTGTATTTGGGTATGCAGGTGGATTATTCCACATTTAGACAACCAGAGACCAGAGAAACTATTATAATTAGTATTACGAATCCTGTCTGAATGGTGCAATATAGTCCATTTTCTGCATTTATCGTCTGTGGTCCGTGTTTTACTGCTCATCACTCAAACTTCCTCCCAAAAGCAGCATCGTGACTCATCAGGAAATATGGTAACGTTAGTCAATTATTTTCTATATTTCCACAAGCGCTGAGCCTTGTCTGAAATCACTCTAATGTGAAAGCATGAGATCAGCAGCTTCAGCCTTTATTGAAACCACAATGTCAGCCATGTTATTGTTGGTGGCGCAAATATATTTTGGCAGCACCTCTGTAGCCTCTGTAGTTAAAAAATAAGACCTGAAGCCTAAAATGATTCTATGAGTCAGAGCCAGTGTGAAACAAAAGCCGTTATTGGTGTACAAAACCGTATTGATTAAAACTGAAGCGCCCACGAGACTGACGACTGACGATGAAACTCAGCTCGGGTGGTTTCTTGCGGCTCTCACCAAGCCCGATATTTCACTGGGCAAAACATTCCACTAACACCTACTAACATCTGGCTTTTGTCTCGAGTGAGAAAGGGCACAATGAGCGGTCATTCCTGGGTCAAGTGACTCCACAGAAGTCACGGGTATTTTCCCAGTTCCAGCTCCCACTGGCAGCGACAGAAGCATGACATCCGCGAGGGCACACCAATTATCGACCCTTTTCCGGCACAGCACTATGACACACACTTAAGTTCCGGTACGTGGACCATCCAGGCAACAACATAATTTATTGTTTTAGGCAGGCCACAATGAATGACGAGACAAATGAGAGAGATTCAACTGATTTGAGTTACAATGTTAAAGGCATGGATGTCAATGGCAATGGATGCTTAGTTATTTTTAACTTTCTTCTATGGGGTATTTCACACAATTTCATTTAGTTGCCATAGACCCAAACACATCATTTTAAAAGTTTTTTTCAGCAAATTCAGCTTTGGTACTTAATTTCAGCCAGTCTAAAAGTCCTCTCCTGAGAACGGGCTATTTCTGTGCCTGTACCTTTAAATTTCAATGAGCTGTGTCTGGCCACGCCCACTCCATGCTCCTATTGGGCAGGGGATGCGGCTTTCGCTGGTGTATGTTCTTAGCATACAATACGCTGTTTTTTACGGCAGAAACGCCATCATTCAAGCTTTAATAATTGAACCAGAATTGGACGCAGAAGTAGAGGTTCCTGTTCCCGAACATGGTCAGATTCTGCGGCTGCAGCAGGACGTTTCAGAGTGGTTTGTTAATTTTTTTCTTAATCTCTTATTTTGTTCATATGTGTTGTTGCAGTTACCACCATTTAGCTAATGCTAGCTCCAGCTAATAGTAAGGCTCATCTTATCAGGGGGGCTGGTCGACTGCAGCCTCCACTACAGCCGGGGGGGAGTGGCCAGTGACTTCCATGTCACAAGTTTCCAACGCTCAGATTCACTTGTCTCAGCTCACAATGAGCAAAAAGTGGAGAAAGCAAGTAAATGAGGTGACATAATTTTTTTCATTTTTGGGCCTCATACTCATGCTACGGGGACACATGACTGTTAGAAAACCTTCCGAAAATGAATTTGGCTCGGAAGGTGCCCTTTAACCCAACCTCACTGAACTACAAAGATACTTTAATGGTCTGAGTTTCCTCTGTTAAAGGGAGTTTTTCCCAGCCTCTGTTGCTGAGTGCTTGCTCTCGCACAACTAAGTGCCTAAAGATAACAGTTTGCTATGAATTTGTGACAGATTAGTAAAATTGAATTGAATCAACGCTCTTATAGCAAATCTGATATAGGTGTTGGAAAGCTGCCCAGGTGCTAAAACGGAGTGTATCCATGTGTAATGACACTCAAGGCCGAATACAAGGATCATCTAAGAGGTGTGAAAAGTAATCTCTGGAAACAGAAAGCACACAGAAAACAGGCGGGAATATTCACAACATATAACGAGGATGCAAATTGCTGCCAAGGAGCAAATTAGTAATTAACTGACTGCATCACGATTATGTCATTTCGACATAAAAACCCATTATGTTCACTTGAAAGATTACCTACCGAAAAGCAAGCCTCTACGACGTAGTCAGCGCAGGACTGAATGCAAACCAATTATTGCAGACATGTTGACGGATAAGATGCCTTCGACAGTTTTTAAAACTAAAACGTGTTTACCTGGGTGGCAGGCAGTAATGAGAAGTGATGTGCGACAAAATATTGTAAAGGCATATAATGGCGCACTTATGTAGATATGTAAGAGTGTACAGCTGCTTGATTCGCAAAGAAAAAAAGTACACAATCAGGTTGGTAGCACGTGTTGTTGATAGCTTTGTCAGTCAGAGCACAAATTAGTGTTGGCACACGCCACACAATGTAATTTTGGAGTTAAAAATAAACAGACACAAACCGGACAACAAAAGGTTCATAAAACTGCTTCTAAAAATGTTTGATTCTGTTTGTATTATTCTTATTCATTTTGTGGCGCCGTCGGAAGACGGAGCGGGGATGCCGACATTATCATATTTTTAATCAGACTTCAACACCTGTGACACTTTCCATCACAGAGAGGGAAGGTGCCGCCAATGAAAATATGTTTGGATAGAAAATTAAGTTCAAAGGTCACAAGCATGATCTGTGGGCTAACAGGGGGTGAGAGGTGCTTATTTGTTTTTAAGTCAGGACTGATTTCATTAAGACTGGGAAAGGTCAGCATGACATGAGAAAAGAAAAAAAAAACGGAGATTCAACCCGAGCCGCAAAATCGAACAGCCGAGTTGAGCCACTGACATGAAGGCGGATGCTGGTTTGTTGAAGAATATGCCTCTTCTGTCTAAAAACAAATCCATAAATGCACTCATATAACATGTAAGCATTGATATGTAAAGGGCCCCCAAAAAATCTGATTATTTTCCAAAAAAGTGTTGGCATTGACATTGAGAATCAACCAGGGAGCCTGTCCGAATGATTATTAAGCTATCACGATGGGTAAACATAATTTAAAATC
The DNA here is from genome assembly GCA_903171835.1 of Mullus surmuletus. Lineage (NCBI taxonomy): Eukaryota > Metazoa > Chordata > Actinopteri > Syngnathiformes > Mullidae > Mullus > Mullus surmuletus. The sequence goes on along the minus strand of CAESWR010000183.1, from coordinate 175,816 downwards.
AAAATGTTAGCTGACTCCGGGTCTCGGTGTCAGATGGTTTACCCAAGGAAATGTATGTACCTTATGGCTTGAGCGGGAGCCATACAAAACGGGGGGAAAAAAATAAATAAAGGGAAGAAAGGATCCCATACCACTGCATTGCCTTTAGGGGACGAGGAGTGTGGAGAGGACAATGGGGTCAAAGGAACTTGATTTGTATCTTATGTCCTGTGGGATGAGAGAATACACCAGTCAAATCCAAGTTACCTGGCCTTTGGCTACCCCCTTTGCTCCCGAACAATAAGCCGAGAAACTACTAGATGTCTGCCCCTGAGGTGGAGGAAAGGAAGGGACTAAAATTGTGTATGTAAGAGAGAGGAGATAGGGCAAAGAGAGCAGGGCAGAGCAAGGGTTAGAGGAGGTACAATTACAAATAACTGCAAAGCCACCGGGACCATTTTAACATCTTTGCAACCAAGGAACATTATAAGCATCAGGCACATTTTAAGCTATTTTGGAGGATTTTCTGAGTGTGAGGACGTTTCACAGATTCTATAATTGTACACGTGAAAGCAAGCAGATGGAGAAACCAAGATAAATTCTGCAACTTTGTTTTAATAAGCCTGAAAGACGCGCTTTGCTGGTTTCTGGAGATCCCACTCAGGTGTTTAAAAGGAAAACAGTGAATAAAACAAGTGGTCGGAAACTTATTTAATGCCATGCAGATGTGCTCTCCGTGAAGAGGGTAATGATGTCAAACTGTGAGGCTGCCATCATCATTGAGCACTTTACTCATCAGCGTTATAATCACTGGAGAGGCTCCGAACATTTTACTTGTCCACACAGTGGCTGTTTGATAGTATTCAGGATAACAACACTCGACCATTGTGCCAATAATTGTGGATCTAATTCCCCAGCTTACAGCCTTTGTGTTATTATATTCTTTTCAGGGAAGATTGAAAAGCGATGGAGCGACAATGCAAGAAAAAAAGATGCATTTAACTGTCCCGATCCTCTTTTTTTT
>CAESWR010000183.1:146707-166948 GCA_903171835.1 Mullus surmuletus | reverse complement strand
AAAAAAAAGAATAGACAGCCATGAGGTCTGTTTAGCCATGAAGCCAATCAGTTAAGGCAGACCCTGGGAAAGCCAAAGGTCCCTATGAGGGCTAATTATGTGCCTTTGAGGAATCATTTAGAGCCGCATCGCAAATGCACATACAGAACGGAACACAAATAACATGTTAAGTCGAGGTTGATGAAATCTTTGCAGTATCACATTCAGGTTCATTACCAGTGCTTATGTCAATGTCAATGACTTGATCATTTAATAGCTGCCTCCCATTTACATTTTACGTATACAGTAATGTTCTGTCTACGTGCTCTCATTATCTCATTTGAATTGCGGATTTGCCAAGTATTTGAAAGAGCGAAGCAAGGTAAGGATGTTTTTTTTCTCCATCTCATATCACAAAGTGGAGACTCAACAATGTTCATTGTAATAGCTGGCTGTATAGTCAGATGGATGAACCCGCCGAATTGAATATAAACTTCTGCCAAGGTTGAGCAAACTTAAACATCAGTCGAGCCATTTTCATGGAAAATAAGGAGCCGATACATTCGTGACATAGATACAAATGAGAGGAAGTAACTTTTTTTTCTAGTGTCCAGGGTTTTTACAACGCAAACACCAAAATGTTCAATGTCGTCTTGTTAAAGAAAGTCGTTCCAGAATGAATGGCTTATTGCTATTGGATTATTGTGTAAAGAAAGCTCCGTAAAAGTGGCTAATGGTCATAGGGCCCAAATTCTAATGGCCAAAACTCCTCATTGGCCAAAGTTTGTCGAAATTCGGCTCAGTAGTTTAGTGTATTCCTGCCGACAAACAAAGAACGGAAACAGGGTCCCCTTGGTGGAGGTAATTAAGGCTTTCAATCAGTGCACACCTCACCAATGATAAAGACGCCATTGCATCAACACTCAAAATGACTCTTTGCACAAAACTAATTATAAATGGGAATCTTTGGTTATAAGGATTTTAGCGCTCAATTAAAATGTCTTATTGCACCACCAGCGTCGCCGCCGCGAATCACCTAATCGTCTTCACAACACTCGCCTGTAGCAAAAGTAATGCTACCTTCTTACACTATTCAGCCCGAGATTACCAGCGGTGGCAAAGTCCCGTGTCAATTTTCCGCTCCAGATGTACTTTGTATAGCCTCTTAACTGTTCTGAGCATTTCCTAACACAGTAAAAATACACGGCGGAATCTTTTATCCTCACACAATAAGACACAACGGCTGATTTTGTGTTTCACTTCGACTGCGGCTTAATCCATTTCAACCTGGCAACTGCCTCTTAAAAAATGCATCAGGCAAGGAGTCGGAGATTAAAACTGAATCTGTGTACGAAGATGAGGGCAATTTTGGGAGATTTATGGGAGAATTTTTCATTTTATTCTTTCTTTTTTGTGCTTTTAGATGCTGAAAACAATACAAGGAGCACAACTGGAAGGAGATGAGGAAACACTGAGTGATGAGTTTTGTTTGAAAAATACTCAGTTGTTTTGATAAGACTCGGTGCAAATCAGTGAAACAAGCGTGGCCATTGTGCCATTGTTGCCGTGTATTCCATGGGTCTGTAGCCAAAAAACAACTAACGTAAAAATCTACATTTAATATGTGGATGTAGTTGCTGAATGTCCATGATGGACTGTCTCCATTCCGAGAATCCCGGATTATCTCTTATAGAAAACAGAGAGAGATGTACGTGTCTGCATATGTTACTTAAAGTTACAAGAAGAGATTAGTCTTATAAAGCATTCCATTTTTGATCTTCTGACAGTATGCATTTTTATTTCTATATTATTGAATTATTGAACTACTGCCACTAGTACTACTGTGTTGAGTTCCTTAGTATTAGTATTATATAAAAATGCATTTCAATAAAACCACAGTGTATTATGCCATTTTATCTATATTTTTCTTAATAAAAAGTAAATCTTAAAAAAAAACAAAAAAACCCTGGCATCTTTTTTTGGAATCTGTGAGAATTCCCAGTCAAAACACAACGGCGGCAGTGATTTTGCCTTCCTCTGGCTCCAGCACCATGTGAGTTCTCAACATTTATTATTCCGCTCTTTAATTTCCTTACAGCCCTTTTGTTTGCATGAGAAAAAGCCACTCGGGGTCAAGCCATTAAAGGACTACCCTCCGAGTGGCCGCATTTTCTCACAATTGAAAGCAAGAGCAAGAGATTAACAGACAATTGATTCGGGGGGGAAGAGGGAAACCAGGTATACAGAAATGATAACCTGCGCAGGTCAAGTATCAACATCAGCCGCGATTACGAATGTCCGCAATTGCGATGCCGTGCTAAACTGAAAGGGAAAAAGACAGAGCGTGTCGTGTTTAGACTACGCTGCTTGGACTAAAACAATTACTCTGCAACAAGAATGGTTAAATACCATATGCTCTTGAACTTTTTATCTGGATGCTTCTCATGCTCCGTGATAACATTGTCTGCAGCAATTGTGGTTCTCAACCTCTCGGCTGAAGCTACTGAAAACTTTAAGAAAGATCTTTATAGATGACCAAGATTTATTTATATTTGTGTGTATATTTTGGGCATTTATCCATTATTATTGTATGTGTGTGTGTTTGGCGGGGGGGTTCATGTTCCTCCTGGTGTGCTGTGAGGTTTTCTAGGCTGGAAATAATAGTAGGTCAAGTCTTGATCTGCGCCGAGTGGAGCCTCAAGTAATTAAGTGGAGACATTTTAATAATCCAAGTTATAAACATCAAGTACATCATCTTACAGGACTCACAAACATATGGTAATTATCTTTTACTAGACTGATATAATATATTGACCCCCCTCGCTCCCCTCTGAAGACAGACACACACACGCACGCATGCAACACTCATTATCATATTGCACAAGAGGGATCATTTGCTTGATTGGACATAGCTTTTAAATACTGAAGAGGTCCAGGAACTCAAATGAGGTCTTTTAATTTCCTCCATCATTAACAACGACAGATTGCTATCTATGAAAAATTCACAACATGTCATCAGGAGTGTCAACTTCAAGTGCGACCAAAAGGAAAACATATCTAAGCCCTACTGCAAGATATTTAAAGGGCATGTTCCACCCGAATGTTTATGAAATATTCCAATTTTCTTACCAGTCCAGCACAAAACACTTCACTTCTGAATTGGCTCCATCTAAACCATTGAGGGCACTTGCTGACCAGAGGAACGTTCTCATAGTTCCACCAAAAGTTGAAGGAACTGCCCCTTTTTTGACCCGCTCATCCAAGAGGAAAAACATCTATATCTTCTTTTGGTTTAGGTCCCTACACAGAGTGCTAGAAGACATACCGTATTATTTTGCTCATATAGCAGTATTAGCTCATCTTCAAGACCCCAAGTGGGGGTCAGTTTGCTTCGAATAGCATCAACTATGTGACATTTCAGCTAGAAAATTATCAAAGCATTAAAAAAAAAAGCATTATCTAACGCTTTATACTTACTTTTTTAAAGTTAAATTCACTCAGTTAGTCATAAGCAATGAGCAACTTTACTTCTATATGGCTTCTTCTACTACTGCTACTTCTATATGGCTACCCTCAACCTTGATGAATGAAATAGTGAATATATGAAGACATTACTATTAATTAAGATGATTTGTGTTCTCTGGAATTGCAATATTGAAGTTTGAGTCTGAATAAAGTTAAAGATCCTTGACTTACTAACAATCTAAAACTCAACACTGGCTCGCAATTTTTTTTGTTGCCAAGGCGACATCCCATTCTCAAACACTGATTGTAATAGTACAGTACACCTCAAATAAATTACACTTACAATAACCTTCGAATACATTGTAAAAGCCTGCCACTGATTGAATCGTTGATACAGGACCTTGTATTTGTTTTGAGGAGCGTGTCTGTTCACTTTTAATAGGGCAAGCAGGCGGCACAAGAGCTTCCTGTGTTTTAGAGGCGCTGGTGCAGGCCTTCTCCATCTACCCAGCTGCTATTATTCTGTCAAGAGCGCCTGTGTTTTCCAGAGGAAAGGAAGTCATTTCATTTCCACCTTTTGTCCGCGTCTGAATGCGAGCGACGCTCTTTCAGCAATATTCGCTCGATTCAACTCCCCTCTCCATCCTAACCAAAATATACAGTGTTTCTTTGGCCTTTTACACTTGTTGGTCCCTGAAAAATAGGAATTTCCTCAATTGGTGTAACTCCCCTTGCATATCAGCAGCTTTTTTTCCATCCCAAGTACAACGGGTTTCTGCCTTTCTCTCAACTGAATGTTTGCAAGATGATAACAAGTATCTCTCGTCATAGGCACAAGGTTTTAAAAATCAGATTTTGACAAGTGTACAAGGAGTCTATGCCTATTAGAACACTGCCTTGAGTATATTGATGGGGACGAATTATGGTTGAGTGGAGTCTTGTAACTATCTGGCACTTCTACCGTCCTTCCCAAGTAGTTCACTGGAGTTGCTGTGTTATCGTATCATTTCTATCCAACTTTGCACAAGTCTTGATATTTGGGGGGAAATGTATTTCTTTCAAAACGCTGCACTACAGCAAGGCCGTCCCTGTTGTAGGAATCGCTCAGCTTCTTTATATATGAGCCAATGTACTCCAGCACCTTTGGGAGATTAATTACACCGAATTACTATTCTTTGAGCAAAATAAAAAAATATTTGACTGAGAAGTTGGGCTTACAAATGCAGTTGAAATTCCAGCCCAAGTTCAGTGGGGAAGAGCAATTAAGCAACCATATGCTCAAATCCAACCTGAATGAATACATTATCAGCAGGTAAAGTGTGCGTGAGCTTTAATCATGGCTGATCAAATCAACTCTCTATTATTTTTTTTTTTCTACCTTACAGCGATGGTGAAATTCTCACAGATGCGGACCAAAGACCAAAACGGATTTATCTAAGAAAGAAACTGTCCTTGTCAAAGATGTGCAGAGTGCAAAGCCGCACAATTAAGAGGTGATATCCTGAAATTATACAGCTCTGTGCAAGGATGTATTCAAGGGCAGGTGATGGCCCTTTTAGTTTAATTTGTGATACAATGTGCAAAGAAATGGTTATATCATTTAGGAAGATGCAATATTTGTGTTATCAAGGCCAATGGCAGTGCAAGAACATGTTCAATACGCACTGACATTAATTCTTCTTCCTTTGTGAAGCCTGTGGTACTCAGAAGAAATGCCATATCTGACCTGATTTAACATTAAATGGGCAAAATACAAACAATACTACTTGGCTTTTGTGAAAAAGTGATAATGCCGATGTACTGTGAAAAGTGGCAGTACATTGCAATAAGCAATGGTGTTTCAATACAAAATGAAGCTACTCTTGATCCCCATGTCAAAAAAAAAGAATCTCATATATTCCTCCCAAAGCCTTCATATTTAACATAATCTCAAACTGCAAGAAAAGCTCTAACCTTTTACATGGGAAAAGGTAATATCTATATACATAAAAACAGATATTCAAATCTGCAGTTTGCCATTATAACCATAGAAAAGGATCAAATGAGACTTCCATAAATAGGAAAAAAGCCTATACAGGAAGTAACTCGCACAGATTCTCAAAACACTGGACTTTGTCATGTGAGATTGCAGTCTCTTTCCCATTTTCAAATTACCAGGCATGAGTCAAGACTTAAAAAAAAAAAATCTATGACAAAGGTCATCGACCCGTGTGGAATTACCACAGCGCTACCCTAAACATTACCAAAGCCAAATATCAAAAAAAGCGCAAAGATGTTGTAAAACAAAATTCTTATTGGCAACAGTGGACCATGGTCAGGGTCGAAAATTGCTGACATGGGTGGTGAAATTTTCCAAAAATACCCCATATGCCTAATGCTTTGAAAAGTCATTGGTCGCTGAAAGGAAGCAGCTGTTGCCATCAATGACATCACAACTTATAAGTGAAACAGCACTGCCAAGGACGCGCACAACACTCAATATTTCCTCCCACTGAACCAACATTTCAAGCTAACATAGGTGACGCAAACCTCTTCGCCATTGGCACAGCAGTATATCTCGTACTCTGCACCTGCATACTCCTCAGAGTCATAATTGAACTTATGGGTGTCCTTCACATCCCACCACTCCTCTTATTGTTGCAGACTGACCTGGATGGCCTCTCCAAAAGACATTTTGCTTTGCAGGATTGCGGTTAATCCTTTAAGAGAAGTATGAGCTTGCCCATCTGCTCCTGCATAACCTGCAATAAAAACGCAATGGCTGCTTTTCTTAATGCCGCCATCATCTGAAATGTCATCATTGCTAACCAAGCGGTATCTTAACTTACTACACAATGGTCCTAAGTTAAAACTATCTAGTTCCTCTGAAACTCAATTTTTCCTCTTTTTTTTTCTACAGCAAAAAGGCATTCATCCAGTAATCTCCCGTTCTTGGCTTTTCTCCACTGATGTGCACAATATATGACCTGTCCTCCTGCTGGGGGGAGCAGACACATTAGGAGCAATGAAGCTAATGATATCAGAGCACTCTATAGAGCACATCAGTGCACAGGGATGACAAACCTGTCAGAAGGCATAATCTAGGAGGAGGTCGTAACATCCTGAGAAAAGCGTAGCAATTTGCTCTTCTTTCTTTGCCATCCCCTAATAATGGAGCACCAATAAATTCCTTACCTGCCACGAAGCAGCGAGTTCACATGAAAGAGCCAATGGCATTAGGCGATGAAACATATCAAAGAAAATGGTGGCCTTGCGAGGAGCTCAAGGCCACATCGGTCTTAATTTTCAGGATGCTCGAAGACTCTTTATCACTGGCTTGTTTTTAGCATCTTGCAAATCCCAGTGACAATAAGAGTTTGCATGTGCAGGTGTCCTGTAAGTAAAGAAGACTTCTAATCAACATGCCAGATGATGTCATCAACTGAAGTTCAGATTGCGGCATGTGTAAACGTCTGTTTTCAACTAATTTCAGGTTTCCATAGACTTCTAGATCTGTGCCTGGCTGGACGTCTGGTCTAAATGTCACATAGAATTCATAAATAGTCACATATAATTGACTTCTTTGAGGCATACATGGATGTTGCTTGCTCAGTGGGTTTGTATGGAGCTGCTACTTTGTGCCTAAGCGGTTGCGTTTTATCTGGCTTTTGTTTGTGTGAAAATTGGCAGCACAATTCAAAACGAACACCAATTTTTAACCAAAGTGTACAGTCAAAAAGAGAACATTGGAGGAGCTACAATATGTTTGTTTTTTTATGTTTGTTTTCATTGTAATGATGGAGGTGCGGGATGAGATGACCGTCTCATAAGATTTGAGACTGCGTCACATATTTTTGTTGTTAACTGACAATAAACCAAGCTTTGGTTCTGGACCAGCTTCTGCCACGTAACATACATAAAGAATAACACACCAACAGGATGTTAATGTGGTTGTGTTTTTGTTTGTTTCTTCTCCCCTTCCGATTGATAAAAGTACGAAAAAAATTAAATTAAATTAAAAAAGCGATTGAGGATTCACAAACACAGTGGATGTCTTTTTTTCCAGGTAGAAATCAGAAGACGTAAGGACCAAAGACAGCAAATGTGTTCAAACAATCTGGTAGAGGAACAGTTCATGTTTTATGTGCAGAAAGAGAAGAGAGCAGTCAATCGTCTATTGTACAACCTACTTGAAATTACATCAAGCAAATGCCTCCTGAGCCCGGCAAAATTACACTGAGCAAATTGTGGGATGGTGTTGATGGGCCAATTTATCACAACAAAACCTCAAACATCACATTCAAAAGGTAAACTTAATTTTTCTTTTCTGTTTGTGCAAAAAAAGAAAAAAATGGCTACTGTTTGTGTTGCGGTTTTCTTTTTTGTTTTTTTCTGTAGCTGGATGGTGGTTTATTACAGGGTGACAGCTTTAAATATTTCCTCATACACTCCGTAATATCACTATATAAAGGGACTATAGTTCAGCGAAACAATTTTCTGAATATATTTCATTGTTATGCCTGGGAATACACTTTGTACACTATTTGTTTTGTTTATGAAACCAAACAATTAATGATGTCCGCATTGCCCAATGCTAAATGCTTACGAGACAAAAACTCTTCATATGTTAAGAAAATTCAATGCACGTTGTGTTCGCCATGTCTTGCGTAAGATGGATTGTGACAAGATGTATGCGTCTGCATCAGGAGGAAGGAGAAAGGGATGTTTCGTCGCTCCGACATAAGTTGGATGTCAGAGATAATAGAAAAGATTGGTGAATAGGTCTGAGTCCTGAAGCACACCCGTGTTAATCCTGCTCTAGATTGCTGTGCTGAGACTGCTTGTATTTACATATGCAGAGAATCCCGCTGTTTTGAGCACACCATTGACAAGACAGAGCAATTAATCATCCCCAAATACTCCCGCCGTGCAACAGACGACCCTTGCAGAACATGCTGCCATGGAGGGTGTGCAGGTGTGAATCAAGCTGCAAGAGGAATCCTCAGAGCCAGCCTCTTCCTCAATCTTCCCCTGTTTGTCGAGAGTCGCTCTATATTCAACGTAAATCATACATCTAATATTTGCTGCTTTCCCGAATTTGATGAGAGAAGGTCACGGATGTCCTGCCGTCTTTCTTAGAATGTGATATTGAAGATTAAAGGATATTTGATTAGCAGAATTTAACATTTTAACGCGGCACTGATTTCTCATACCCACATACATAATACATCAACTTCACTCCTCATGGAAGTGTAAGTCTGTTGCACAAAAAAAAGAGAGAGAGAGAGAGAGAGAGAGAGAAAAAACAAAAAAGATGTCTCCTCCTTTCAAACCAACATGCTCCAAACAGCAGTTTACCTTCCTGAGGTTACAAAAATTCAAGAAACCTGCCTTCAATGATGTCTTTGAGTGTCTACATACAATGCTTGAGGTCTGGCGAATGGGGGAAAAAAACCCATTTCATTACAGTTTGGCTTCGTTTTAAGTTTCTATCGATGTACTTCCTTTCTTTCATTGTCATGGTTACAATAATAACCTACTGTCAGAAATCCAATGACATGCATTTGCAAATGGGACATGGTACAAGTGTGGTGTTTATCGATTTGACAATTTGGGAGTGAGAGCACTTTGGTAGAAGAGCACCACAAATCAAATCCCGTAAAAAATGTTTTCATGCAACTGCAATGGATCTGGTCAGTGCCAAAACAAAATAGCCTATACATTAAATATAATCAATAACTCCACAGACTGAAGTTCATAACTGCATAAGAGATTAGTACAATAGGGGGAAAAGTCCTTATGCATATTTCTCAAGATCTGGGAATATCTAAAAATGTAATATTGGATTGTCTGGTATCACACATATTAGCCTACTCTCTATAAATATTTTCTGCCCAATAAAAAACAATACAATTTGAAACTAATTGGGTTTAGTGTTTCACGCCCGCAGAAGGCACACTAGGTTTTCTTACTTCATACCAAGAGGTAGTGCCTCCCGATCGTTGTCAAACCCCTGGAGCAAGGGGAAGACTGTTGAATCTCACTGAAAACCATCTGCTTGTTTTGAACAACAGGGGATAAGAACCTGCTGAGGAGTTAGCTCTCAAGATAGATTGCATTGGCTTCTGATTCTTTTGCCTTGAACGTTCCTTCTGGCGTCGCGTCTTTGGAGATAGCGCATCCTTCGGGGCCTATGGTAGAGTCGACTTGTGGATGAGTGGATGTATCGGCCATCCACACTTTGTACGTGGAGGAGCATCTCGACTGTGGAACTGTCTTTGAACTGAATCTTTCACAGCAATTTCTTTTCCTCAATTTTAAGTCCAGGTAGCATCACGTCCAGTTTGTTGGAGGGCATGTTAGACCAATTTTTTACAATACTGCCCCTAAAGCCAAGGGCAATTTGAAGTAGAGAAAATAACACCATTGGTAGTATGAACATCTGCTCCCTGGATATTTGATTTCGTAGGCAGATGTTAGACCCCAGCTGCTATCACAAGATAATTTGTGTGTTTGTGGAGAGCGCTCCCATTTGGCTCTTCTGCTGATGGTTATGCTCCTTTTGTGAATCAGCCAGCATCGTTGTTAAACATATTTTACAGTCTCTCCCACCCAGATGCCCTCTATGCCCCCCGTCTGCAGGAATCCACCCAGAGATTTAGTAATATTTTTGTTTGACTTAAAGGGGTAATTAGATCCTTCCCTCCTATATCCTCCGCTGTGTGTGTGTTTTGTACTGTATTACACATTCTCTCATGATGAAGTTGCAATCGCTGGAGCTTTTTTTTTTTTTAATCAACTAACATGTATTTACAGTCAGCATTTTTTTGCTGAGTGTTTTGGGGGTTTGTTTTGGTAGTGTGCCATTTCTGCAGTGTATTAGGATTGCAGGAGCTAATGGTGTTCTTCATAGTAAGAGCATTAAATTTGTAAACACAGCTTTTATTGTGAAGCAGTTGGGGGGAAAATTGCATCCAATTGCCTCTTTTCTCAACTTTTAATTTAAACTATAACACTTTCTTTCAAAATTCAGGATCCGTTTATCTCAATGAATGATTAAGACATGATACATGACTTGTATCTGCCAGTTAAGTTTTGTAAATGCATAGTAAAAATCATCTGATCATTCCATGACCTTGTTCAAGTCACGATGACAACACCAGGGTTTCAAATGACACTCCCAGTGAGACAACAAGCACATATTATTGATCCGGTCATGTTTAGATCAGTAGAAGAACTAGGATAAAGGCTGTAGCAGGCTCCCCGAAGCCTGTAACGTTATCTGCGGGCATTTATTAAATGTGTAGATGAAGCAAAAGATCCGGTAACAGTGTTTTCCTAGATACAGTGATCAGACAATCTGGCTGCTGCATTTCATCCACACTGAGAATACTGTCACTGTAAAGTGAAATGGGAATGGAGAGCAGCTATCGACAAAATCAATGAAATATAGAGGGAGATACAAAGACCCAAAATCCAAACCAATTTTCTGCCATTATTAATACAGATTATCAAAACTCTCTTACCCTATCTTTACTCTGACATCAGAATCGCTGCACTGTCCTTCATACTGTGGCTGCACCTTAGCCTCAGACAGCAGTTCAGGTCCCGGTAATGTCATCATCTCTGACATATGAAAGAGTAGGCAGCCTATGAAAAGATAACTCAAAAGAGATTAGTCCCACACCTGACCCAGAGGGAGAAAAAGTAGCATTATCTGCTAGAGGAGAAGCATGTCAGAGTCTCAAAGGTCTTAACTGACCCCACCACTCCCCACTTTTGTTGAAGGCTTTAAATTCTCCCCTCCCAAGTTCAGAGTCGATTTGTTATCAAATCAAGCGTCGAGCGCCTGATTCATTGCTATTCAGCACTCTGGCTGATTTATATGCAGAATGTAAAACAGATGCCTTATGCGATACATATTTATGGTGAGCCCTGCTCTCGCAAGATTTATTATAGGTTCTTTCATCGGGGTGTGCATGAGCTGTGCTATGATGACTTGTATTTCCTCTCAGCTGCCAATGCCAAACTCATTAAAAAGAGGTGTGACTATTAATATACATTGTAATACTGACAGCTCCTAATTTATAACCCAACTACATGTTTGGGGTTTCTTCTTTCCTTTCCTCTCATTGTCGGGGTGGGGGTAGTGTTCTTTTTGTATCTTCACACCTTCGCATACGTGTACATCCCCATGTGTGTGTGTGCACATGTGCGAGTGTTTGAATGGCTCCTGGGTTGCATATGTGTGCCATGCAAATGGAGACACGGTTTTTCGAATGCCTTTTTGTTCTCTTATTATATACCATATTGATTTATTAGATGTAGTTCCATGACCTCTGCTCTCCTGGCCAATAAAAAAAGACTGAACAGCATTGGGACCAAGCTCACTATGAGGTTTTTTCTCAACCAAAACAGTAGGTGAACTAAAGCAGTCATGTAATTGGATTCTGTGCATCTGTTTATAGCCTCAGTGAATAGTCAGTAGTCTTGAAATGATATATAGAGATATATATGAGTAATGGATGAAATGATTGTTAGACATGCAAGTGCTCTAACGAAGCACATGCCTATTTTGCTGCCACTTTGGTCCATAGAATAATAATATTGACAAGATGAATAGTCATGACATAACTTGATAAAATATATTTTTTTCTAATCATAACCCCCAAAGAACTCCACAGGCTTTGGAGAGAATCTCTTTCCTCCTCCAGCAACATCAAGATGTTCTCATTTGAACAGACTCCCCTAAATAGACCATCAAAGGTTTAAGTCTGGATATTTTCTTTGATCCTCAGAAGCCTCTTGTAAACTAGGGGACTCCTCCACCCCCCTTCTTGAAATATGAGAGCTGACAGACATAATAACCAACAATTTTGTAACACAAAACAAATTTCAACTTTTCACAACTGTAAGTGGCAGCTGAAAAGAACAAATAGGGATAAGGTTTGTGTCCTGCACAAACATTGGGTATACAATGTGGACTCCTTTTTCTCTGAAATAGGAAATAACAATAGGATGTAATTTAAATGTAAGTAAACTTAGTAAATGACTTAATGAGGCAATGTACATTTACAAAGTGCATTTTCTTACTCAAAATGTGATGGGTTCTCCCTCGCCCAAACCTAAAAACCTTACACCAAACTTTAGTGAAAGTCAGCCTAACCCTGCTGTCTAACAAACAAACAGCACTAAAAATGTTGCCTCCTTGGTAAGGGGAAAAGCAAAAAAAAAAGAAAAGAAAAGCTAGTCATCCTGGGCCCCCAAGGGCACAGAGGTCAGCGAACATGTGATTTTCCAAGGGGCACTGAGGCCAGGAGGAGAGCCAATGATGGCCATGAAGAGTGTGCTGTGAAGGAGCCACTTGCGCTTGGAGGCCACCTTTCTCCTTCTGTATGTGCTTACAAGGGACCGATGAAATAACATCAGCGACAACTCACTATAGGTCCTTACATATACAAACCTGAACATCGATGGACACAACAAAGGAATGGAGCTGCTCATATGAGAGGGTTTAAACATATGATAATGAAGAAAATGTCTGAGAACTTAGATATGTACAAAGATAAACAGGAACATGATATTTTGACTGATTGCCAATTCATATGGTTTAGATACTGTATCACTTTACAACAAACCTAAGCTGTGCTTTCAATAAGTTTTATAATGTTTTCCTAAGTATTGGAACGATTAGGCTTTGTATTGTGTGAAAAAAAAAATTTGAGAAAGAGAAACAGCGGTGGCTCTTTTACGGTACGAACATACAAAAAAGATATGAGTCAGTGCTTACTGCATGACTCAAGGTTGGTCTGTTACAGCAAAAGTCCGTATCAACAGTGGGATTACGTAGCTTCAGTAAAGGCAGGTCTAGGGAAGAAGAGACAAAATATATATAGCCTACAGTTTGTTTAACCTTGGATCATCTGTATTTTGTTGTAATTTTCGAAGGCTACACAAACAAGACTGTGTGCAATTATATCATAACCTTCACTGATTGACATGATGGAATTCATCAGAATCGCAGTGGGTGATTGATTAATCCCAAAACGGGATCAAATAAAACAAAAATCCAGAAGCTCTTTGAGTAAGTGGTGGTCATGTATTTGCTAACATATCTATAATAATGGGTATTTGGATCTGGACAAAATCAGTGCCCTAGCAACTGTTGCTAAGCACCAGCTTCGGTAGTATATATGGGAGTAAATGAATAGCAAAATAACACTGATTACTGAATAAAATACCCATTCAAGGTCAAAAAGCTAATTAACACGGACAGTCTGGCATAGTGGCTTAATTAACGTCTTTTCGTCAATAACATGTTATTTGCAAAGATATCTGAATGTGGCAAGCACAAATGTAAAAAAAAAAAATAAATAAATGAATAAAAATCTTGCATTCATATAATCTACAGTATATTACAAATAAATACCTTTTTCATTTTTGGCACCCTGCAGAACCCTGGACAAACTACCGCTGCACTCTACTTGGCATACAGATATAAATGGTGTTTTTCTTAAGCAAACACTTACAGACAATATGTCACCTGGTGAGGCAACACAAGCCGGTGAAGAAAAGGGCACCATGATTTTGTGCTCTTATCCCTTCACGTGCCAAATGCATCCCAGCCATCTATCCCCATTTCTGGCTCCCCGCGTCTCTCCCTCGGCCCACACTTGTGGTGCTTTTATGTTACACAAGCAGACGAATTTGAGCCCAGGGGGACTCTATTGGTCCCCGAGCGAGAAAGCCCCCCAAAAAATCTATAGACCAGATGTATGATGTTATATGGTCAAACTGGCAAACACAAAAGGTCTAAAAACAAAAGCCATGAATTAACAGAGAGGCTTTCAACAGTGTGTTTTCAAAACAGCCCAGCTGAGAGCTCAGATGCCTCTCCTCCCTCTCAGTCACTCCCTCGCTCTGGTCTTGCTCTCAGCTTTACCACATCGCTCCTTTCTCTCCCTCGCACTCTATTTCCCCCTGCCTCTGTCTCCTCCTCTCTGTCTTATTCTCCCTGCCACCCCCCGAGACTAAATGCTCAAAAAGAAAAGAAAGGACACCATTTTTGCTAATTAGCCGAAGACTTAACAGGCGCAGGATATGCGGCCTTAGTTTTTCATCTGCTGTCCACGGGCTGTCGACTGTCTTGTGAAGTTGAGCCTGTGTGGCTAAAAGTAGAAGAAAGGAGTGGGGTAGACACACACAAATGCCTCAGTGGAGATCCTGAACAGGCCTCCAGTGGGGGTTGAGCTCAAAATGGGAGCCAATCATTAGTATTTAACATTTGGGAATAAAGAAGCCTTAAATTAGAAGTGTAAATGGCTCAGTGCCCCACCCCCCTCCTTAGAAATGTTCACAGATTTCTTTCTTCCTTTTTTGGGGGGTGGGGTGGGTGGGGGGGTGGGGGGGGCTTGTTGGATGTTTATGTGAGGTAAGCATGTGTGGTAACAATAAACTTAAAAGAAGGAAACACAACGTTGTCTTTGCAAAGAATTTGAAGTAAAGATGCACTTTAACAGAACACATTTTTGTTTGTAGCTTCAAGTATTTTATTTTGCAATAGGCCCCGTCGCAAACAAATACCACTGCTGGTATAATGTAATTTATCATCCTCCTGTTAAGCTTTATACAAGTGTTTTTCTGGATTGCTTTCATTCAAGTCGCAACAACAGGCACTTAAAATGTCAAATTGGCTAAATATACATACAGCGGGATGACTACGTATTGTGGTTACATATCATGTTTTAAAGAAAGAAGATGGTACACTGTGCTGGCACGACAGGACGTGAGGACAATGATTCACGTTCAATTCTAAATGTTACATAATCTGGGTTTATGTTGTAGTCATTTCATGGATTGATCTCCTGCCTTATATACAAGGATATAAACACAGTTTTGCACCTTTTTTTAATGAAATGTGAAGCTTCTATTTAGGTAAACACGATCAACATCAGCAGTACTCAGCGCTGTGCATGCCAGCTGATTCACCGTATCAGAGTGTCCAGGAAAGTGAAACATGAAAGCACAAAGCAGAGGACTGGAAAGAAGTCCAAGCATGAATTGGATTTACATTTCAGAAACTTCCAGGTCAGCTGCAAGAGTTTTTCTAAAAGTACATATTTGAAATTCACGATTGTCCCGGAGCTTTCAACCCTTAATACCCATAACATATTTCATATCACTAAGTCAAGGGAGGGGGGTGTGGGGGGTTAAAATGGGAAAGCCCAAAGCCTCTGAGGGTTTGGAGAAGTGCAGCAAAGTAGAAAATTAACAGCGTGGAAACTTAATAAACAGTTGTTTCGCTGCAGCACAAACTCAGGGTAATTCCCGCAGGAAGTGAAAGGCCAAGAGCGAGAGGATTGGCAGAGAAACTCGCGTCAGAGTCCTCTTCTGTGTTAGGACAGGAAGTCAAGGGTGAGGAGAGGGAGTCTGAGAGTCGGAGTTCAGCAATCGCGATTAAAGAGGGGCAGGGCGTCCCTGACTTGGAGCAGGCTTTCAGCATTTCTGCCTAAAAGTGATGGTACAAAACACTGCACTCGCTCTAATAAGAGAGGCAGGTGAAGCAGGGGTCAGGGGGAGAATTGGCCCTTTTATTGTCACGTCTTCAAACACTTGCACCGAGAATCTCAAAGTGTCTGTTATATCGTGCACTAAGAGGATAAAAACGGCTGCTAGCATTCTCTGCTACTTTGCTCAAATGGGTGTATTTATCAGAGATGTAAGACACACACCCTATTAAACCAAGGGCACCAGAGAAATTCGTCACATGATCACTGCAGCCCCATAACTGTCCGGGACAGAAATGGAGGCTGTGCCGTATGTCAGTTATATGGAGCAATAACCAACTTAAAGAAGTGTGGTAATAGAGCCATTTACCTGAGCTTGAAAAATGAGTGCGCGTACACACGGGCGCACAAATTGTTGCACGTGCACAAAAACACTCAGCTAAAATATATCTTTTTAAATTTTACTTTAAAATGCTTTAATAAACTACACAAACAATTTGAAGTTCTAAACAGTTGAATACAAAATACATATAGAAAAAAATAAATTATAATTACTGGGGATATAATTAAGTGGTACCTCTATAAAATGAGTTGTAAATCTGCATATTATAAACATCATATGTATTGTCACGTATTGCTGAATAAAGTAAAATAAATATAAGACAAGGGTATGTTTATAATATATTACATATATACAACATGTAATAAATAATAATGTAATTATAAGTAAGTATTAGGGCTGAAGACACTAGATTAATACAATATCTGCTGATTAACTTATTTTAATTACACTCGCAACTTTCTTCTTTAAATAGAGACGTATTCATTTTCAGATTTTACATTACGAAGATTTGTAGAATGTGACTTTTGGGTGCAAAAAATGTGTTAATTTTGCAAATTCCGCAGTACTTAAACTCTTCTCAACTAAATATAACTGGAAATTCCGGGTATATGTTAGCTGCACGGATACTGTAGGCAGCAGTGTATAGAGTGAGTGTTACGTGTGCTCCAGCAGATATGAGCAACCACTGATGGTTACTGCCGCCAATTGACATGATGTATTACAACCGAGTGGATAAATGTTTTGTTGCAGATGTTGTGGTTTGTCTTGTTATTGTTGCAGTCGTTGCGGCAGCAGCTCCTGTCACACAGGCGCGTCTGAGCTCTGCGCATGGACTTGTGTTATTGAAATTGTTGAGGGTTGCTGATGCAGGGAGGCAAACACACAGTACGGTAGTTGGGCTGATTGTGTTCCCGTCCCTGTTGGATGGGTAGAATTGAAGTGCTGAGTAATCCGACTGACAAACACAATACAAGAAACAGCACTAAAAAAGATGACTGAAAAGTGGAGTAAAAGCTACTAACTAGAACACTGCTGTTATCAGTCTGCACTACATCTGGCACAGAAAGCCTTTCATCAGCTTAAAAATAACTGTGCGGCAGAATTAGCGATGATCAACTGAAAGAGCTTTGTAGTATTCGCAACTTGGCAAGATCGAGTTTGATTCCATCATTGCTGACTGTCCAAGTAAACGCACAGCGCCGATTTTTACAACTGCGCAGCCTGGGAGAGTGTGTGAACAAGCATGTTGTTCAGGAGTCAGACAGGATTATGCTCTGAAATCCTCTGAAACAGGAGCAGCGGGGGCCACTTGAGGCAGGGCAATTGGGCAAACTGTGAAGCCCAGCTCCAGTAGAAGTGTGCTTATTTATGTAATCATGCAAGAAATATCTATTCTATTGCTTGTAAAAGCATCTAAAATGAGAACTAGAGGCTCCTGTTTTCTTCAATTCAGTATGAAAATAGCAGTGTAACTGCTCCCCCTGGTGTGCTTATCACTGCATTGCCCGAGAGAATCCAGAGTGTATTAGTACGCACCCTGAGGTCAAAACCGACTTGGTCAGTGCCCCGTTTTCCCATTACGCTCCTTCTCAGCAGCCACTTATTCACCTTTTCGGACAGCTGGAATTTCTCGCTGTATATTCCAGCAACTCATTGAAAAACAAATTTAAAAAAAGGTCTGACAAGCCGCTCAATTCATACAGTATATTACACACATATGTAATGTTAAACCTTAAAATGGAAGAATTAAGATTCTTTTCTTTTAAAGAGGGAAAGCCCCACAAAGTGACTCACTTTTTTTCCCCGTCTTTCTTTGACTTTACACACACACACACACACACACACACACACACACACACTATACAAGCTCACACACAAACTTGTGTGAAATGTACTCCTCATAATTCAGTCGGCTCATAAATCACTGCAGGTTAATGCTCCACAAAACCCCTTCACCATCCTTTAAGTGTTAAATCATCACTTTGCGGCGAGAGGAGGAGAAAAGACAGGAAAAGGGCCAGGGGAGCAAGCGAGATAGCACTGTACTTTTTCAAGTATGAAGTCTGGGAGTGTGTAAGATCGAGCCCTTCAGTCAAATATGTTGCCATGCAAGGGATTAGAGCTCTGTGAAGCACTAGGTCTTGACCTGTAAGCCTTGGAGCCTGGCTGTAACCTGACCCAATACCAGGTGTATGCCTGTGGGTCAAAGGGTTGCAAAAGCACGCAACAAAAGACAGCTCCCGCAATAAAACCCTCACTGCTCCAATTAACCGTTTTAAACCTTGTTTTTCGAGCCCCCGTGTAGCTCCCGTGTGCAGGCATGTGTCGCAATGTGCGGTGAAAAGCCTCATATTTTCTTAATTGTAGAAGCCCATGCAAATGTCAGCTAAATGAAATGTGTAGTTTGTATTTCCTAATAGAGAGAATGTTAATGGCATGCTTACTCCCTGCGCCCGCCCGGCTTTGCTTTTACTTTCAAAATAATTTACGGCGCCTTTAAAGCACCCCGTCATCTGCAGCCAGAGACCCATAACTGTCATGTGAGTCGATCATTTACCCGGCGATCTCCTAAGTGTTACGTGTTAATGGGTGGAAGCGGTGGAAAACATAGGGAAATAACTAACACCTACAGAACCAACAGATCATCTTTGCAGTAAGGAAAGCTGTATCATTTCATAACACATTCAGGACCGCCGCAGTTAAATCACACTACCTGCCAAGGGGACGGCCATATCTCAAGAGCACGTCAGCGGAGAAGTCTTAAAGTATGCTCGTGTGTAACTGTGGAACTGGGTGGGATTCTACTTCATTTACATTAGTTGCTGACACTGGGGAATTGAGAACAGTATATTTTGATATGGCAAGGTTAATGCTTATCTTTGGCTCTATAGAATACCTGATTTTTGCAGACTCCCCTCCCTGTTTATTTGACACATTTATGTATGTCTACTTGCTGGATTTGATTTTAAAAAGACAAAAAAGATGAACTATCTAAGGTGACGCCATTTCCGAATGTCATGGATTTTCCGTACGCGCTCTGAAATGTGAAATTACACAAACCTCCCCTCAATTATCGCTCCGATTGTTTCAATATTTATAAGGCGTTCCAGAAGAGGGTGACCCCACCGGCTGGAACTGACCACACTTGAACGGGGCTGCAACTGGGCCGGCCTCGGAAGGGTTATTAATTGCTCCAGCATGCCCTTGCACAATGTGTTTGGATAGGTGTTTCTTGTAGCTCACAAAAAAGCCCTTTGTGCTGCTTCACTTTAGTCTGTGACTCAATTAGGGAAGGAAACGAGAGTAAATACAAAAAGCCATTGTCTCTCCTCAAGCCCCAACACGAGCTGAAGACGTTACATAACTCTACAGTTACAGTATCTTGTCTGTGATGTGCGCTTGCAAAAAAAAGAGAGAGAAAAAAAGTTTTGTGGCCAAGGCCGAGGAGATGCGCTCTGGGTCGAGGAGATGATGCAATGCTGGTGGCACGTGGGAGGGTAACCCCGCCGCTTTGTTGCTACAACACGCACCGCCGTGCTTTGCTCTGCCTTCGTTTGTGTGGAGCTGTGACCTAAATGTGACATAAAGCAGGTATGTGCGTTTTTGAAATCAACATCTGAACTTAAAGGAAACACATGACCTTACACGGTAGAGACGGGCTGAGATGCAGCACTGTCGGTGTGGGCATCTTTAAATCTTAAAACCTTACAAGCCTTTCAGTTTTTTTTGTTTCATTTTTTGTAATACTGTCTGCTTTGTCTCTCCCTTTCACCTCTGTCTGATCTCTCCGCCCAGCTCCTCTCGTTCACTCAACTAGCCTTGGAAAGGGGGTTTCCTAGTGAGGCGAATTCCAACATGTACTTGCCAAGTGACCCATGACCATGAACCAAGGTTACCAGTCCTGAGTTGTGTGAGAGGGATTTTTTTCCTTCTTTTTTTTTTTTCTTCTTTTTAACAGCCATTTCTGCC
>CAESWR010000183.1:125709-141437 GCA_903171835.1 Mullus surmuletus | reverse complement strand
CCCCCCCCCCCCCCCCCTGCTGGAACCAGTCAGAAGCCTAACTGCAGAAATTTGGACCAGTAGAAGATGTGGCTGACTGAAATCCAGTTAACAGACTGGCAGAGGGTGAAAACAAGGGTAACTTTTGTTATATATATATATATATGTGTTATATAAAGTTTTGGTATGTAAATTGCATGAAATTGAAGGAAACAGACTAGCAAGACTATTGATCAGTGGACAAGTGTGACTCCATCTTTTGATTTCTCCAAAGTGCTGTGTAATGTGATGCACACCTTAGACTTTTTTGTTTACTCTCACAGCAAAAAAGTGGTGAGTTTTGACAGTGTGGCAGTGGTAGGGGAATCCATGAGTGAACGTATTCAATGGCAGCATGCAATTGGAATGGTGCCATGGACTGAGCCTTGTGGTATTCCATAGAACAGATTGTCTAGAAATGTGGTAAAGTTGTTTAATCTGTGTTCAAATCTATTTGTAAGGAAATGTGCTCAAGTATATTTAACCAGACATCTTAAAAATCCATCGTGGAGAACAAGTACTTAAAATCACATTACAAGACTATGACAACTTGGGTTTCACTCACAAAAAAAAAGAGGCAACACTGGTGGTCTTTGTGATACAGTATATCATGTCACGAGGATCATATAGTATTACTGGAGTAAGTCATACGACAACACGAAGGGCTTGAGCCTTGTTTGACACCAGCAGGTGTTCTTTAACACTGGATCGTGTCCAGTCTTCCCTCGACCCGTGCCCTGTTCTCATTCTACTAAAGAGATGATGGACAATGTGGTTTCATCTCTGAAGGTGGTCACCGAGTGATTCGGGAACTCTGATCCGCGTAGCAGCGTTCAGAGAGGTTATGGATTTTTGGTGCCTTTGTAAGACAAGGGCACAAACATGCACACAATTGTTCAACCTCTCTATCACCACTTTGCCTTCAGCTGTTGCATGTGGAAAAAAAAAAAATCAATGGGTGTACACAATTGTGCTTACAAGTTCATCTGAGGACATATTGCCACAGAGGATTAACCTGCAGACAAGCAATCTTTAGAGTAGTGAGTATTTAAAGCAATAATATATTTTCTGCTAGCAAAATGAAATGAAATGAAATGAAATAAAAATAAATCAATTTGTGAATTAGAAATTAGAAAAAGAAAAAGTAGGAAAATTCGTAAATAAACAGATGCATCTAAAGGTACTGGAAACAACAAATGAAAACAAACGGCAAAAATATTAAATATATGCATAATAGGTCATAAAAATGTAAACAACAAATTAATTAATAATCAAAAAATACAATCATATTTTACAATACATTCTTGATCGTGGTAAGAATAAAGCTGTCTGGAAGCCCAGCATATTTTGATAGGGAACACACAAAAAACAGATAGAAAAATGTCCCTTTAACTAGTTAACAGCACTTTAAAAGTCTCAAAACACAGTGCACGTCGGAGACAAGAGGGGGAAAACGATGTGGCATGTGAAGGAGCAGAGTGCAGAAGGCAGACGAGGAAAAGCAGAGACAGATCAATACGAGTCAGGAAATAAGGTAGAAAAGGTTATTTACTTGACATTGATCCGTTGTAGCAGCAGCAGAGCTTGCCCTGTTTCTCTTTTGTTAACCTCTAATCCAGAGTATACTCACAAATGACGGGGGAGTCAACTAACAGGTGTAAATTATGGATCGAAAGGGGTCACAGTGCCCCCCTGTCACTGACTGGTGGCTGAATAGTTACAAACCATGGAGAAATTTACACACCAGTAAGGACAACCTAACTAGGCACTGATGGTTAGACTGTTCTCTCATCAACTGTTCCTGGTCCCACTTTTTCACATTTTGCTTCCATGAAACGCCGACTCCTGCATCAGCCAAGTATTAGAACAAAATTATATAATTTTGCAGTATTCAAAGAACCGTCTTTGTTTTCACCCAGGTTTTTTTCTATGCTTGCAGAGAGGAGAATGCAGATGGAACAGGTGGATGGAAATACATGTGCACATGGCTCCATCTGTGTCATCTTTCCATACACAAACCCAAACTAAAGTGCCCATTGTGTTGTTTCTACAGCACTAAAATGTGATCTCTGATGGTTTCTGCTTAGTCAGACCAACATACCATATTTGAAATCTCTGTCCAGCTGCGCAAAGCCAACGGAGTGCAATGAGCTCGACTGTACCGCGACTATCTAGCCAGTGCCGCTGGAGCGACTGGCGCGAGCCTGTAGGGCATCATTAAAGAACTGGCAGGAGGCTGAGGAGTCAAGCTAGTGGTCGTGGCAGGGAGATGTCCACAACTGGCCAATGCCCCCACGCTGAGAGATAAACTGGGCAGGGGGCTAAAGATCAGTGAAAAGATCCAGCTGACAACCCTGGTGATGACCCAGAGTGCACCGCTGGAGGTGCGGCTGCCACATGGGAAGAACTGTAAACTCACCATCTCTGGGATTTGGCCTGCTGGACGAACAGAATATATATATTTATATATTTTTTTCAAAGGATGTTAAGATTTTGTTATGGAAGACTGCACTCAACACTGTCTTAGATGATACTCCCGTTGAGGTTCACAGACGCTCAAAATCAAATAAAACTTGAGCAAATTTAGTCCTAAGGACATTTCAGTTAAAACGCAAGGGTCATGCTGTACTCGCGCTGCACATCAGCAGCATCTGGCCGCAGCCCAGCAAGCACTTCCACACATCCATCATGTCTCGCCTTTTTTTCCCTCCTCAGTCCGTGAAGATGGCACAGACCTGATGCACCGAATGAGGAACTATTTGTTGATCCATATGCCAGCACTTGTAATCGCTTTCTGAGGATCCTGCCAAATTTTGCCCTTTGCCAACAAGGGCCACATGTTTCCACAAAGGAAAGTCTGGCAAACGGCAGGCTGATGATTTTGTAGTTTGGCTTTGGTCGGGGGAGGGGGGGGGATCTAATACCACACGCATATCACTGTTGTGCTGTCATTCCTGATTTCAGTTTATTATAACAATGTATATAGAGAGATGTTTTCTTATTTATATGTCCAAGTTTGCTTTCACATTTGCCTCCATTCTTTGTGGCCGCCTGTAAAGAATGCCAAGCACTTTGTGACTCACCACTGACACCGATAACCTCACACTCCCTTCTACTTTTACTGTTAAGGCATTGTAATTCCAAGAAATTGGATTTCCATTGGTCACACTAACTGACTGAAACTCATCCATTCTCACAAAGTTGGCAGGGCTGCTAAATAAACATGCATTGGTTGCTCAGGATCACAACCTTTCCACAAGGCACAACCATGCTCTAATGGAAACATTCAATGTTGCGCTAAAGGCTGTTTTTTTTTCACCCTTTGTCTCCCCCCCCCCTTGGTTACACTCCTGAATTCCATTTAGGTAGACAAAAATGACTGCATGCAGAAGGCAGGTAAACATTTATGCTAAACTAGGAATACTTCAGTAAATACATGCCTTGCCTTTTAAAACAGGTCGTGCAATCCTCTGAAAAGAGTGACGAAAAAAATGTATACATATTTTAATGGCGTGATACAGCTGTATGTGGATGCACTTCTCAGGAATCAGTCCATTGTGTATTCTGGTGACTCATTTTCTGGAAGAAGTAGACCCATGGGGTGAGTTGACCCTAAAAGAGCCAGGAAATTTGTTTTGGCTTTTTTTTCCCCCCCATCTGAACTTGGCTATATCTCACTTTCTAGAGGCGCCTGTCTCACTCACTCACTCTCAAGGACCAAGCCAATCTCCCTTTGTAAATAGAACTATGTTTTATAATTCCCCCTCTCTCTCAGATGACCATATCAATAATGCAGAGGAACCGCATCTGTCCAGAGCCATGAGATTATTTCTCTGATTTGGCCCGACAGTTATGGTAATAGTTTGGCAAACAATCTACTCGAGCAACAATGACCACAGATTACAGCTGTTTTCAGATCAAAGAGACTGCAGCGAGAGCCATGATTGATTGTTCACCTGGAGACAGAGTCAGGCAGTTCAGCCCCCCACATCTCACTTTTGCCTCTCTAATCTGATAATGGAAACATTCTTTTATTTTCTAATCTTCCTTGGAATTTTGTTAAATTCAAGATGCCGAAAGGCTCATCTATGTCCTCAACAGGTGCAATAGTGCAACACTGTTAAAATGTGTGTCAAATTACGCGAAATACACAGGGGAAAAAATATTCGATAGAATTTTAAAGGGCAATTTACAGATTAAAGAAACAAAAAACAATTCTCAAATATGTATACTATTCTAATGGGTGCAGGTTAGCGGCGTGTTGGTTTTGTTTTGTTTTTTCATCCATGTTTGCTTACAATGTTGTTAATGCAGAAAAAAAAACATGCGGCACAAGACCCTAGTTTACATATCAAATATCAATAAATCAATATCATATTATATTATATCATATTATATTATATTATATTATATTAAACTCTCTAATCAGCTACATGCTGATGCGACGCTAAGCATTGTCAACAATACATAATGGGTCGATGATGAGCCCGGCGCGTATTTTTCAAATAACTCCACATTCCCTTGCATGAACAGTCAACCAGCAAAGCCCTGTAGTGTGAAATATCAGTCACACGCTCCTACTGCACATCACTGTTTGCTGGTTTGTATCTAAATACCTCAAACATCCAACAAAGAGGTTCATAATTTATTAATGACACAAAAGCTGTAACACCATTTGGCTAATATAAATTTGCATATTTATTAAAACGGAGACATTTGTGATTAATGGCATCCAGCCATGTCACATGTGGATGAGGGGAAAAATCATGGATTCTTGATTGTGTAAAAGCCCCTTTCAATGCTCTAGTGGTGTCTCCCACCAAACAGCATGCTGACTATTTTATATTATTTCAGAGGGGTTTTTTTCTCCAGCGTTTCACAATGCCTGTTATGAAATACTGTTATATGTAAATGACTGTTAATCAACCACATATCGTGTAATTTGAGCTGCACCCCTCGTGACACGGCATTATCAGGGAGGTGTGATTTCCCACACTAATTACAAGTTAGTAGACTGTATTGAACTGTAAAATACTGGATAAAAATACTGGCTTGTCTACCCTTGATTCAAATGTAACCTATAAAAAGGGGAAAAAAATCAAAAAGAGAATAAAAGGGCAGTCAGAGAGCTATTTAGAGTGACGGTAAATGGCCTTTTTACCATTTCAACTACCCCTGCCTCCCTTCCCCCGTTAAGGGATGGCATTAGAGACTGCAGACTGACATACATTTTTTATAGCTTCATAAAGTCGTCCAATGACCAGGTCACCCTTCTCATAACTAGGGAGCAGAACGCTTGAAAAAAGCCATTCATCACCATGAAAGGGCCTGCTTGTCCAAGCGCCTTCAAACATGCACACAGTCTGGCAAGAGACGCTCGGCACAAATGCTAACGTACTTCTGCCACTAATGCCAGATGACCTTCTCACATCTATTAGCAGGCTGGCTGACGCAGAGGGCAGACACGAGCCCCTCTTGTCTCCTGCAAAGATTTCAATGACAAGGAACAGAAAATATCATGCATGATAATGGCTGTTGCCACCAACAAAGCAATCTTAGGGCTACACTTTTAAACAATGCAAGGTAATGTCAGGTGAATAAGAAATCCGCTGTGATTAATTGCGTGCGTAGGAATTCTTTGTCGTCAAATATATCGCCCCGTAAATTAAGTCATTGTTGTAGAGGTGCAGTTAGAGGTAATATAACAGCATAACATGACATGCTTTTTTAAATGTGTCCCCTTTGATTTGGTGAGCCAGAAGGACCCCCAATGTAGAATTGGAACGCCCCTCACAGACAAACCATCAGACCACCAAACCCCATTAGTGGGCAATTAGTGACAGCTGGTGGGTTGTCAGCTTGGTAATGGCCTCAAAAGGAGTACCCACGGAATACGAAAACTACCAGCGGTGCGGCGATTCAAACCTAGCTGATAAAAGTCTAAACTCTATTTGGAATATGCAAAACACACAAAATAAATAAAAATCAGATCAACAAATTTCTTTCTCCAGGTGGGAAAATGTGCAGCAACTATCCAATGCAGCATTTTCTGTCGTACCCTATGCCAACAGAAAACATATAGGATGACCGCACCAATGTAAGCCCCTGGTGAAAACGTAGATCTATTCGGCTAATCTCGTTCCAGCCAAAGGTGTGCTATTTTAGAGTTCTACCAGCCCCTCCGCTTGTTGGCCTTTCATTTCAAAAGCAAGGGCTAAGCTATGAGAGGCACAAGAGGTGGACAGGCAGAGAAGAGGGAGAAGGAGGAGGAGGAGGAGGAGGAGGAGGAGGGGTGTATAGGACTAGTTTAATAATTTATTTAAGAGGGAAAGAAGGCAGCCAAGGGGAACAAATAGTGTTTCTCCCAGAACCAAGCCCCTCTGACCCCAGCCCTGCGTACCTGAAGCCCAAGCCCCATCGCATTAGTGAAATTCTTATTTGATGGCATTTTAATATTCTGCCTTGATGACTTTTTAGCAACATTTACTTTCGGAGGTCTCGAGCGCTTCCCCCAGAGGAAATGAAACATGTCAAAACCCATTACGAAAAAATCAAAATTTAAATACCTCAGCCGTGTTAGCGGTAATACACACAATCCCCACCGCTCAGAGGCAAGGCTCACAAACACTCATCTGCTTGCCGGCTCGTAATGAGTCTGTTTGATGGGTAAGCGATTTGTGGGTCACCGAGCATACGTTACAGATCCAATTTAACCCTTGATTGCTTGTACTCTGGAGGACCTGGGAAAACGTGTTATTGAAATTTAATACCAGATCATTTCTTCTTCCTCCCATGCAGGGACAAAGGTATGCTTACATGACTCCTTCGATGGCCTGTGCAAAACGGGGGAGGCGGCGGCAGAAGCAACCAAGGAAGAAAATGGAGAGACGAGACGCCGGTGGTGGAAAACAAAGACGTTTTTATGCTAGAAGGTAATCTCTGCCTCATCGGCGGGTCTTGCTAAACACCAATCCAATTAGCCCCCGAAGACGAGAGCGGCAACTCAATTGAGTATGTGCTGTGTATATGCTTCTATCATACAATATATCATTCTCACAATAGTGTTTGTAGCAGCTTCTTGTTAAGTACCCGTCTGGAAGAATATTATAGAATGGAATTACCAAGGTAGGGTGCCTTGTGTAGATGTCTTGTAAACAAGTAGTCACTTTTAACTGAAGCACATTATATGTTTTAAGGGAAAAAATTAATCGGTGTAAAATAAATAAAATAAAAAAACAGATGGTCTTTAATAAAACCCAGATTATTTGCATCCATTTTTTCAGTTGTTTCAGCTGTCAAACCAAGAATTAATTCTAAATATGGAACAATTACAAATATGATTTTTAATTTTTTTTTTGAGTAATTAATACAAAAAATTAGCTACAACATTAAAAAGGCTTTTACAGCTGTTCAGAATTGATTGAAAAGCAGCAACATTCAGTTTCCTCATATGATTTTGCATATATTGATCAGATGACACCTCTTATTCAACATCAGGGGATGGTTGTACGTCCACCATTGTTCCCTTAAGCAAGAAGCTATTGCATATTACTATTCAGTTGTCATTCGTCACTCTGAAGAACAGCCAATGGTTTGAACCAAAAAATTCTCAGAAGTTCAGAGTTGACAGTCCTTAAAAAGAGGCTACACATTTATTTACTTGCCAATCCCATCTGAACCTCTGTGGTTGGGCGGTCCAAGCGGTACCTGAGCTCTGAGGCGATTGGTGGAGGGAACCTACTTGTTCCTCAAGTGAGCGGTTGGTGGGTCGGTCGTGCTTGTTCACAGTGTTTATCATTAGCCCCGACTGGAGAGAGAGAACAGGGAGCACAGCAGCACTCGTGTGTAACCAAGATTTATGCTAATGTCTCCCTGCATATGCTTATTCTACATATCTATATTAAACTTAATAGACTGTTACATTGCTTCTTAACCTTGCCTTCCATACATGATTACCTTCTCTGATTTCTTTGCAAAATGGCATATAAACACGGGGCAGGGATTTTATCAGCGTGTCAGTGAGTTTGTTTCCAGTGGCAGCCCATGGTTTTCATAATCGTTTTGATACTTCAGGGACTCCCGACAAGAACGCCTGCCTCAGAGGCTGCAGTTAACATGTCACTCTGTGCATTTCTACCAAAAGGCAAGTAAAACCCTAAGCATTTTGTTTTGTGCTTTGATATCTTATACACTCAACATATGTCTTGCAAATGTATGATCAGTGATTACATATATTGAACATATTTGAATGGGCTGTTGATAAAGGTATTTGCCGAAACAACAAAAGCACTTGATTTGATTATGTTAAAACTTCTCTCTCATATATGTATTTCGGTTTATAAGTCACTTGACTTTGTATACATCTGAAAATTATATATAATTCTGGATTAAATATGAAATTCCATTTGGTTCTTTAAATCAATTAAGCATCTTTGAATTGTTGAGTGCGTATGTTGACGCACTACCAAAGCATCACATCTTGCCTAAAGTCCAGTAGGACAATGAACAATCTGCTGTAGAGATAAATTCACACTTGTTGCTATGCAGTAGAAAAACTCTGATAGCGGTGTATATGAATACTGGAGACATGAGATATGCTCCACGTGTGGTGTCAGACACTTTGATACCCATGCTTTGCCATCCTTTGTGAGCCCTAAGTGACAAAATCTATTTTCCTTCACAATGGAGCATAAAAGAGCATCGAAAAAGCTACATTCGGAGCATGACCTGAGCTCTACAAGGCTTTCAATGTGTCCACATCTTGGTCTAAAATCATGTAGAATGTCATAAAAGGGATCATAGATAATACAGATTTATTGTAGGAGCATAATGTTTGGTGAAATAACATTTTCTAAAGGTACAGAAAGGAGGTCATCACTTTTGGCCGCTTGGCATTTCTGTGATTTTTTGCTGGAGTGGGGAGGACCATGGCGGGCACATTAAGAATGACAGTGTTTTGCTTTGTCTGGGTTTCCAATTCTACAAAATTACCAACATCGAAAGTGATCGCAGACTGATTCACAACATAGCATTTCAAAAGGCTCTTGAAATGCTATTATAACATCTTAGTTAAGAGGTTAGACCGTCTGACTTAATATGCAAGGGTTTTTTTCAAGGATGCAATACAACAAGTCATAGATAAAAAGAGCTTGTACAGTGTAGGTGGGGGTCTACACACCAAGTTCCAGGGAGCTACTTGCCCTAAACAGACCCCCGGTTCTCACTTTACACACCATAGACTTTCAACTCCCTTTACCCCCATACTACCCATTCTGCCAGGCTCTTGACTTACAAATTGCTGCTTTAGACTCAGTTTCCTCGCAATGGCCCTTCCATGGAGAAGCGAAGAAACGTTTTGAAAAAGCCCACTCAGGACACTTATGTCCCCCATGCAATACAGCAAAGCCGTTCCTTGGCTAACAGTCAGCACATTGTTTCCGCTTGTCCCTCAAAGTACAACCTCAGCGCTGTCAATAACCTCTCTATCCATTCTCTAACCTTCCCATCTTTTCAATCTACTTGGACGACTTCCAAGAACCGAGGAAAAAAAAAAAAAAAGTTAAAATGCCCTGGACAGAAGCCCTCAATAGCTCAGCGTAATTCCCTATTTAAATGTAAGACAAAAATATCGCGGGGGCTCTTTAGCATGCCAATGAGACTGTCCAGAGAGCAGTGTTCCCAGTGGACGGGTGACAGGAAGAAGGGCAAAACCTTCCCTGGCATAAAGAGGCACTTCTGGAAAAGAGTAAAAGAGCCATTTGAGCTCAGAGGTGATGCACACTATTACCTACAGAGTACACTATGCACTGAAACTCCAAAAACAAACATTCCTCAAAAGCCATGTGTTCTATCCATTCATAAATGCCCCATAAATAATAATATCCTTTATCATATAACATATCTCTGTGCTAAAAGTCAAGGTCTCATCTTGTAATTGTCCTGATCTGCTGCCGAACATTTACCCTTTGGTGCGGATCTACTAACATAACAGCCAGGTTTTTAAACTCCAATCTCATTGAAAGCAGCGCAAGCCTCTTTTTTTTTATTTTTGTCCCATCTAAAACCTAAAATACCACTCCACTCAACAACCCTGCACAATGCGTCACACTCACCGTTGCTTAGAATTAAAAGAATAATCCAATGAAAAATTAATTAAATTATTGTGGGGTTTTCACTTAAGCGGACCATTTTCATAATTGTTCCATAAATTATATTTTCCAGTACATTTGCTTTAGATGGATAATTAATTTCTGGCTTTACCCATTTTCAATTTGATTTCTGGAGAAGGCAAATCTTTGTTTGTGTGCATGGGTGCATTTTTAAAAGCACAGAATTAGTGTTGATTCCTGCTATGACAAAATGTAGTAGCCAATGTTTTTTTCTCTTTATAATTGCCAATTGAATTTCAAAGAATGAAAAGCCATAGAAGTACCTGCATGTCAATGGTAAATAAGATGTCATCATAATACTAGTTGCAATTTGTAATTTTTCAGATAAAAAAAGATTCTTGATTGCAACTTTTATGTTACCGGAACCTGCTGGTCATTAGAAAGAATGTATGGATAAGACTTTTCAAAAAAAAAAAATTTCATACAATTTATGGTAAGTCATTGTGTTAGAAAAGCAAAAGTCAAAATGCAAGAGAGAAAAATATTATCTCATTCCAACAAAAACTAAGCTAATCCTGACACGTCCCAAGTTCTCCAACTATTGTGAAAAGCTGACAGTCAAGGATGGACATCAAACAAATACACATGTATAAACAAAGAATATAGCTTCCATTTTTTTGGGCTGCTAAATATGGCCACCGAGTACCTTCAGAAATTTTGTGTGAGGCCACATTATCATTTCACAAGGCAAAGACAGAAGGCAGCATATGCCCGGTGCTGTCCTTTGGTCCCTCTGACTCAAAGTATTCATCAAAAAGCTGCGCTCTCCCATGAGCTTGCTGCCATATGCCGCTGGAAAATGTCACCAGTAAAAGTCATAATAATTCACTGGTTTCAGAAGTGCATTTGATATTCCTGTTCTTTCAATATTGAGACCAGAATTTCGTCCGGTTCCATTGCATGCTGCTCTGTGGTAAAAACCAGACGACTGGAATCATTGGCATTTACCTCAAACACCACTTTTTAGTTTGTGCAAGTTTCATATCAACGTTGTGTGTGTGTTTTCCCCTGCACGCCCACGACATGGGTCCTTATCTGTATTCGATTGTTTGACTATCAGTGGCTTGCAGTGCATTCATTTTTACCTTATCAAAGTACCTAAAGAGGCATCAGGGGCATCATATGTCTTGGATTGCCAACCAGAATATGCCAAGATGTCATGGGCTACGTTTACATGCAGTCAAATAATCCTTTCCCAACCGAAATATTAGCAATAATCTAGTTGCGCGCAGTCATGTAAAATCCAATTGAATAACCGGAATATTAGCAATCATCTGATTGCACGTAGCCATGTAAACACCAATAACCCAATTGACTAACTGAGATATTAGCAAAAAGCTGGTTGCATACGGCCATGTAAACAACAATAGCCCGATTGAATTACCGGAATATGCTCATATCCCAGTATTTAAAAACCCTAATAATACCCCTGGGTTACTCCTTCTCTAACCTGAACATTTAATCATGTATGCCGATTGGAATATCCCCATCAAACGAACATGAATTTGTATTCTAAGCGTATTCTATTCCCAAGAATCTTGGTCATTGAGTGCAAAGTTATGCCAAGCAGGGTTTGTACCAGACGTTCTCTGTGCGTCACTGGTTTGATTGGGATATCCCAAGTGATTATAATGACCATGTATACAGGAACAACCCTGTTTGCTCACGCATGTAAACGGGTTATTCCCAATGTTTCAGTAACCAGTATATGTACCTTAACCCAAATGCTGACTGCATCTAAACATAGTCAGTGCACTGTCGAAGTCAGTGTCCTTTGATCTGCTGCTTCCTGCAGTAAACCTCCATCAATCCTCTGTTGTAGTTTGTCCTTGTCCCAAAGTATCGCCTTGATACCATCAGATCTAAAATATCTGCTTGAAACATCCAAAACCTCACAATTGGAGGCACTTGGTAAAAGAAGGCCAAATCACAAATAAAATGTCTGCAGCAGCGTCCTACTCTCAGAGCAACTGGCGCAATCATGTGCAATTCACTATAACATGGATTATTATTTAAGCAGTCTGTTATCCTGGCCCACGTATCATTTGGGGAATATATGAGCACAAATACTTCATCTAAATAAAATGAGGTGAGAAAACCAATGAGTGATGCACGCCAATAAGATATCCGTTATATCCTACACTGTCCTTGAAAAATCCCCCTGACACAAGTGTAAATGCTTGAATAACTGGAAAATTTAAATAGGAGTGACACCTACAGATTATCATTCTATAATTGGTTTTGAATACCAGAACATGGGTCCTCTGTGGCCACTCTTCCCAGATAGCACTAGATTCCGCTTACATTGGATAAGAGCGTTACCGTTTGCACGATGGCCCGCTGTGGAATATGAAATTCAGATGGGAGGGATAATAGTCTGTTTTAATTACTAAATTGAGTTCAGACACCGGAAAGCAAAAAGCCAGTGGAATGTTCAAGTTAAACAGGTAAGCTGTGAACTGTATTAGCTTTGTGATACAAGATGTTGTGGCTGTAAGGGTCAGAGTGTATCAGTTCTGATCTCATAAAAATGTAATTTATACACCAAGATTTTAGATGTGGTCAGATGTGGCCATTTTGCAGTAGAAGCACCCTATGATTTTTTAAAAAAAAAATTTATACTCAAAATCGTCATTTCCTTCATTCATGCAAGAACAGAGGGCCTGAGCGTGGCAACACTCTCCTGCGTGTCAGATGAGGGAGCTGCGCTGTTATCTGCTGATCCCAGAACTTCCCTTGGAGCACCGGAGTGGGTCTGTATCACGTAGTGCACCCTGCACTGGGACTATGCAGCCTGCTGACAGGAAAGCTCGATTAGCGAGCCACAAAGAGGCCAATATAGAGGAGCACTTCCTCAGCCAAAGGGGGTTCGTCCGGAGAACACGCTCCAATCCTCTTTCCTGACAGAGGACAGTGACAAACACACACACTGGCTGGCCCACCTTGGGGAATGCATGATAGATTGGGATTTGGTTACTCTGACACACACGCATACACGGCTCCTGACACACAATATGACAGAACATGCACACCGACAAAACCAAGTGTAAATAATTACATACACTTTTCTTATTTTGATTGTCGGGTAGCCTGATTTTTTTCCCGACCACGAATGTTAAATTGATTTGGAAAGTAACAAAGTTTACATTTTTCAAAGAATGCTGGCAACAATCCAGAGAGAGAGATGAGTATGTTTGGACTGGCCCCAGCCCTGCGCGTGCTGCCTTCACTCAGACAATGGGATGTAGATGTGGAAGTGGGCCTGGGCCAGATGAGGAAAACGAGATAGCAAGGGTGGGATGAGGGGTGGAGGTGCGCTGAGCACAGACTGGTAGGCTGTTATGGGACCCTGTGGCGGAAGGGCATTGTTCAGCAGAGGAAAAACACAACAACAATAAAAAAACAACTCTTCCTGAATCTTTTTATATGATTATGTCGAGAACAATTGAGTGGGTGGGATCCGCTACTTTGAGGATATTGAAAGAAGCCTCTCCTTTGAGACTTGGAATGATCCTTTCACACCTTACCCTGGAACACCAGCAGGAAAATAAAACAATGCAAGCTGCTGAGCAAGAAGCATATTGATCAAGAACAGTGTGTCCATTGAGAGAGATTACAATGGCCTTTGGCCTGTGACACATTAAGCAATGAACCAAAGGTTAATGAGGGGAAAATTGAATGATAATGGATCTATTTTTTTAACAAAATTGCACATTATGCATTATACTTTGGCAGAATGCAAACTCAATCAGTAGTAAATCTAATTCAATTTAGTTAGAAGAAAGAAAATTGTGTTCTGAACTGTAATAGAAAATAAAAAAATAAAAAATCTCTTCAGCTACCCAGTGTGTCCTGTGTCTGTAAAGGAGCGGTGAAAAAGAAATAACCGCCAGTGGTGCGTTTGTGTGTGCATATGTGTGTATAATTGTGTGCCGGCCACAAGATGTCTAGTTCTGTGTCAGACTTTTTCAGCTGATACAGCTTGGCGGTGGATTTCACTAACCCTAAGGTCATGCACCTGATATACCTTTGAATCCTGCTGCTTGCTGGAGTGTAGAATCCTCTCAAGGGAAAGATGCATCCAGAGATAAGAGTCTGGTGTGATGTTGCGCATCTTTTCCCTCAAGGTCTAGACATTGGCTTTCTCTTCATCTTGTTTTCACAGTTTTCGCAGCTCTCCATTGATTTAATACCAGTTCAATTTATGGGCTGGTCAAATACGGGTTGTATTAGCGAGTGCGCTAGCGTCTGGACGGACAGGTGGGGATATAATTTTATCAGCGTGCTGTGGGTCAGTGTAGACAGAAATTCTACCTGTTATCTCTTTCACATACGCGATTCATCTGGATTCCATTATGATATGTTTTCAAGATCCGAAACAACGGCAATGCTACTGAACACACTTATGAGAGCAATTATCACAGACAGCGTGATAAGGTGCTGGGAAAACAAAGAAATAGAGCCTCTAAATAGCCTAAGGTTTTATCATCTTATATTTTGATGTCTGCTCTCCAAATGCCTCACTCAAAACCATTAATTTTTCCCTTAAGTAATGTTTGATTGGAGAGATAACAGCTTGCTTTTAGGGGAAAAAGACTTAGAACCTATGGATGTTATTCTATTTGTCTTGCACATCATATTACATTTTCATTTTTTGCAATGTGAAGTAAAGTAATGGTATTGGGCATACATTCATCCATTAATATATTCTTAGTTTTTCAAGTACAGTCCCAGGATGTTCTGTAATGTCATTATATAGCGGACCGCTCATATCAAGGAAAAGCTAATGATGCCATTCATCTAATTTGTCATTTAGCTGTACTGCAATTTTAAATACACTAAAAAAGTAATCTGTGGACATGAAAGACCTAATATGAATGACAGCCTTTTTTAACTACATCTCTATGGTTTTGAATGATTAGCTGTAGCAAAATATATTCATTTGTAAACCAAGATTTTGGAAGCAAGAGGAAAACATCAGCCCGGTGTGCAAATGAGCCTCACATAAAAAATGAGAGGCACTGAGCCCGGAGACCTTTTTTTTGGTCAAAGGTAAACATTTATTACTTGAGGGGTGCCTTATGGGCTGGGAGGCAGTCACTTCAGCAGGCTGTAAATGTCATCCTCTCTTGACACGTTACTGACAAATGAGTTAAGACTCCGGTGTTGAGAGAGATGCTCTGCCCTTCTTTTTCTATGGTCCAACCAACTAGTGGGCTGATGTCCCAAAAACGGCAAACGGCAACATGCTGGTGGTGTTTTCAGGTAGAATTTCAATGTTATATGGGAAGGAAATGTCACGTGCAATAGCAATTTAGAAGTAAAATGTCAAATAGATGAGACACTATATTGATGTGACAAAGAAACATGTATTAAATTAATTATAATACATAATTCAAGTAGTGCCTTTACAATGGATGGATTTTTTTCCCCTGTTATGGGGGTACTTCTGTTGGTTGTATTGGCAGAGCCAAAACTAACTTGGGTATGTCCGGCTCATTATAAAAAGAGCACAACAATCTCTGAGGATTTTTTTTTTTT
>CAESWR010000183.1:95244-117414 GCA_903171835.1 Mullus surmuletus | reverse complement strand
ATATGGAAATGGGGCATAGAGTAGGCTATGTCAGCTAATAAGAATTCAAGTGTCTATAGTGTCATAAATATACATTTAAAAAAAAAAATACGTATCTGTAAATATTGTGCAATGGCAACTTTCTGTCCATAGTCAAAAATGAAATAGGCAGCACATATCAAAATACACCAGCCAATACTGTTTTTTAATGCAAATAGTCATAAAAACTTGTGCATGAGACAAAATACTGCAAGTAAAGCCTAAAGAGAATAATAAAAAATCCACCTTGGTTCCTATCATGTCAAGGGGGGAGGATTTCTTTTTATGGTTTAATTCAACAATACCATTTGCGATTGGGGTTTTGGGCATCTCAAGGGCATTCCTGGTGAAATTACTGAGACTCTGCACCATTTATCACAGCCTGACATGTGTCATGTTCCAGATTCTGGTGCAGAGAGGTTACAGCTGAAGACAGCTCTCTCTTTGTTGAGCAGCCATCAAAGACAACATCTCGTATTTATCAAAAGGAAAAAAAAGGGTGGGAGGGGGAGAAAGAGAAAACCTGACATGAGAACAGGAACTACAAAAGTACGGTCTTATGTTCACAAATGCTCTGGTATAAAGATATTCATCTGATAGAGAGAGTCACAGACCTCTTTGCGTAATATCAACACAACACATTAATTTGTATGTTTACAATATGTTAGGAAATACACTACATTTTTCTGTCATGCCTCAAAAAAAGGTAATAAAGAGGACTAATGCATTTTTAATGGGATATAACCCATACACAATAGTGGAGATTCTAGATGGTCAAAGGTGCCTCCTCCTGTATCCCTACTGCCAAAAAATCTTATTTGAGCCCAAACCCTGTTCTTTCCCCATATCTAATCCAAATGTTTACATCATTAAACAGAACCACAACTATACCTAGCTATACCACGGATGCACCATAAAACACTGCTGATGCACTATGGCATGCGATTATTTTCACAACATGTACTGTAAAGATTGAACCCATCTTTTTGAAAACCTATCCCAGAATGATTATTATACCCAATGCCCATGAATATTATTTAAAATCAATAATGATTTACAGCTATAACCTGTCCTTGTTTGGATGATTTGTTCCTTTGCTGATGAAGGTTGAGCATATTACACCCTCTTAATGTGTGCAGCTACCCAGATCAAAATTTAAGTAATTAGGTAAAAGTTGTCATTTACAGATGTAAGGCAGCATTTCATCAATCCACGATGACTTGATTTCTATGGAATTTCTGTGAGGAAAAAATAACATAAATAACCCATTTTCATTGCAAATTTAGTTCTCCCCCATATAATTTTGCAATCAGCACCTCACAAAATAGCTGCTTTTAAAAGGCATGTAAAATGTCATTGTTTAAAGAGTGCATCAATAACTGCTGACATAGTTAAATGTAAAGTACCACACAAGGAGGAGGGGTGTGTATAAAATTAATTAATTCTACCGGCACATTATTTATGACTTAATATGATATACTGGTGTGCTTTATAATAACACTGAATGTGCATATTTCTGGATGAGACAGTGGAGTAATTATGCAGAATGCCTTTTACCATGAATGTACAATATTAATTACAGGCACGGTTGTTTATCAATCGTGAAACACTGTTTAAAAGCTGTTTGGAAGATTGCCATGGCGACCCAGGCTTGTCTACTATCTTTTACTTTCAACTGTTAATAATGTGACACCAGACATCCTTTTCCAGGGCGCTGATACACGGGTTAATAGAGAAGGGAGTGTTGAGGCATGATTGTGTAGTAAAATAAATCAGGATTCAGTCAAAGATTCCCGATAAAAAGTGTATGTGACATGATAACCTGGCTGTTTGTTGACCACAGAATGTAGCAGACAGCCAGCTGACGGAAAGGGAGTCGGCACACTGCACATGTTTACTCCACGCATGCACTCGTGCAGCTCTTATCTGTTGCTGTTTAATTGACTACATTACTCTAACATTTCTCTTCAATATAAAAAAAACAAAAACTGCAAGGTCTGGACAGTATGGTACTTTTATGTCATCATAGCAGTGACTCACAAAATCATCTGCATGTTGAATGAGAATAAAAGATAGTAAAACACCATGAAGGATTTGATCCCAGGACCCTGTCTCTCAGAGAGGCCTGTTATAATCATCTGGTATAAGGAATCAGGCACTGATAAGTACACTTGTAGGATTGCATGTCCTCTTGTATGCGATGCCGAATGGTACATTTCTAGCAACCCACATAATGAACACTACATATGGTGTGTTGAGACACTG
Source organism: Mullus surmuletus (assembly GCA_903171835.1). Classification (NCBI taxonomy): domain Eukaryota; kingdom Metazoa; phylum Chordata; class Actinopteri; order Syngnathiformes; family Mullidae; genus Mullus; species Mullus surmuletus. The sequence continues at coordinate 115,131 of CAESWR010000183.1, read as the reverse complement.
GTTAAGGCAAGACCACTGCTGCTTCAAGAGCTGTGTGTTTCTGTTTCAGAAACATTAAATGTATTCATAAAATGTAGTTTTTGTTGCTATTTTGAATTGCAAGCATAACCTAATCTTGATTTGAATACAAGCCTCATTTAGTACGTTCTTACTTCAAGATTAAACCAAAGCTAAAAGTCTCATGTTTTACTGATGTGTTTAAATGTTTCAGTCTCAGTAAAACACTTGGTGACATTTAAAAAGTTGTAAAGGTAGAAAAATGAAAAATGAAAAATGTCTAGCTTTGACAAGAACTCACAATTTACCAGGATATGACAGTTCCTGCTTGCAAGAATTCAATGTTGTACAATTAATTCTATTTAAATACTTACCTATCTTCAGCAAATGGAGAAATGTTCTAAGAAGATGCCATAGCATTACTGTGAAACAGGTGCTATTACTACTAAACCACTGAACCAATTAAAATGCAATCAGCGGCTGCAAATGGACAGCTGCCAATATGGTCAACTCCTGAAGGTAAACTGAATGGTTGCTGACCAGCCAGAGACGAAAGCAAGGGACTGTAGCCACCGCTGCACCTCAGCGCTACACCTGTAGCCTACTCTTAGAGCTCGTAGGAATTTCATGATATTAGTAACTCAGTAACTATATGACCACTTTTTTCCCCCAGAATACTTCAACCAGTGATATTGAGTTACCAAGTTCTGGTGTGACTCTCCGGCTCGTGCTGACGAAGCTAGCTTTCCATGTAGTGTTATATCTCTAGCCTTTAGGCATCTGTTGTCCCATTCATGATTCTGAGTATAGAAATTAAGACCAGATTTGTTCAGATAGTCAATCAATAGGATCTTTGCATCAAACAGGCCCAAAGCAACCAACAGCATCAAGCAGCAAAGAACCCAAGAGGAATTATGTTTGTACCTAGTACCAAGTTTTAAGACAGCCTCTTACCAGTTCTGGTAAGAAATGCCCTTTCTTGTACATGTAGTAAAAACAATTAACTAATCCACAAGACTCATTTTCTCAAAATTATGTGCTGTAATGAAGATAATATTTCAACAAATGACTAGACTCTAAATATGGAAAGGTTTTTTTTCTTGTTTTTTGTAAGGGCACTTGCAGCACTATTACCCGCAGTTTATGCTGATCGGTAGCTCTATAAGAGGTTTCATTTATCAAATGTCACTATTGTATGTATTTGTTGTGCATCTGTTCGAGATACCACACAGGGAACACTCGAGTGGAGCATGGAGGACAGGATAAGATCCAGGCTTTTCCACTGTGCCATGTGTCGTCACTGCCCTCTACAGGATTGAGAGGACCTGCTGATCTATGGTGTCTGCTCATGCCCTCAATGCTATTTTCACACCCGACTACCCACCTATTGCAGCAGTCAAAGCCACCTTTGCATAGCAAACTGTAGTTCCACGACATTATACCATACCATACTAAAACATGCAATGCTACAATGAATCATCTAACGTATGTATCATTGCAACGTAACAAATGTAAGAGTCCTAATTAAGGTGACAGGAAATGACATTTCCACTCTGATGGAATGTGCTTTATAAATTAAGTGTTTTATTTCACTGGATTCCCTGACAGGTTTAAATGAGCTTCAGGAGTGTCTTAGTGGACAAGGTTAGCTGCAGGGTAGTTGTGTTGTCTGTCACCTGTTGTACTTCACAAAGTAGAGAGCAAGATTATCTGGAGCTAAAGTCATTGACCCGAGAGGCTGAGAGCTTAACCAGCCGAGCAATTAACTCGCACACAAATCCGAAACAGCCAGTTGTTCTGGGACATCTATACAAACCTGCTTATCCTAAGGGGGCAGGATTGGCTGCAGATTTCTCACAATCTTAAGGCTCACCTCAAAACCAACAAATCTGTCAATGGGACAGGAAATGGTACATAATAACTGAAGGCAGCCATGACATGGCCCCTGTTGTTAAAAGGATGATGATATCTAAACTTAACACTAACCTAAGTGGGAGCTACCGGAAGGTGGTTATTAGGTTTTTAACAACACAGAACATATAGAGGATTGTTAGGAAATGCTAAGAATGTACAAAATTAAGGGACTTGTATCACCATCACAAAGATCCTTGTATTATTGTCATCATTCACTGATATAGGTTTGCATTGTGTTTCTGATTGTTTCTCATGATGAGAAATTAAAATCAAATAAGAGAGAAAATGATTGCCTGCTGCCCCTTTAGGCTGAATAATTTTCCAAAAAGTTAAGGCTACTTAGCAGTAACTATTCTGGCATATTTGATGGCACCTTCTGTGATAAGGCATTGGTGGTATCAAGGGAAAGGACTGCATGCTGTGTTGTTAAATACATTACAGCTGCAGAATCATATCTGATGTAATCAATGCATCCAAATAAGTCGAAATTTCATACCAAATTGAAGTAAACTTTTGTTTTTAGGTTGTAGAAAATCAAAAGTGGGATCTTTCAAAAATGTACTTTACCCTGACCTTGGCTCATGGGTTCCATCACTATGACGGTTCTAGATAAAACACAAATATCATGCAGTCAATATTATATTATGTATCCAGTCAATATTTCCCATTGTGACCACCAACACTCTATCCCCAGTAAGTGGCCAACCTTTGTCCATGCTGTATTGTGGCAGTGGCATTGCCAAATCTGAGACTTTAAATGCCGGATTCCTGCTGCCTTGTTTTGCCAACATACAAGCAACTTATAATTAAACAGAAGCGACAACACGTGTCATGGAGTCACGGAAGTTGGTGTCTGCTCATCCCTGCAGCAGCTAACTCCGATGGGTGCCTTTTTTGGAATACTGGAATCAAGATTTATTCCTGGCAAAAAACGCAAAAAGTGACACGAACATTGTTAACATTGTTAAAAAAGAAAATAAAAAAAAAAGGAAACCACCGCTTCTGTGTTTTTTAGCCACACATCTCTAACAGTACACGTATCCACTGTGGAGCATAGTTGGGATTACGTGACAATCTATTGTAACATTTTAGGATACAGATCATGACAAAACTGTTTAACATGCGCGTTATTGGGGATGAAGGATTACTGTAAAAAGTAGCCTTAGTTCGCCTCCCCATGATGTTTGCCAGCATGTGCGTGTTCCTTCATGCTGGTGAGCCAAATCTCAGGCTTCCTCCCTCCCTCTCTTGCCATCCCTCCTCCTGAATCACCCTCTTGTCTCCTCTGCACTCTCTTTTCCCTTCCTCTGTCTCGCATCTCTGTGCGCGGGGCAACCAAGGTAAATGTGCCAAACTGCCCCTATATTTAGGTCACACTAACAACACAGCACAGCTCACTTGGGATTCAAGCCGGCCAACTTGGAGTGCATTTGTGGCAACAGTGCAGCCCAGGACACAGCCTCCCCTCCAGATTTGTCACCATGTGTAATGGGCTGACTGCAGGACAAACACGAAGGCGCCACGCAGACTGATGTATCGTAGGCTTCCGCACCACCTTACATCTCCCCTGATTCAAAGAGAGACGTACAAAATTGGATGGATCACCAAGGGTCATAAAGGTACGAGGGCTCTTGGGGTCAATCGCGCAAAAAGTGACCTGGTGCTTTAAGAAGTGGCGGAGGGAATCGCTGATACCGTGCACAAGGGCGGATGGAGCAGCTGCTGTCATGTTCGATGGCATCATAGATTGCTGCTGCAGCAGCATCACCACTGGCTTTATGTTGGTCTCCAATTGTGAGGACAGTGGAGCTCGAGCTTCGCTGCTTCGCTGCACTCTCTGCCAAAATGGGTGTCAGCCATTGTCAGGGGGTAGGATGCTATCTGGTGAATCTTTAAAAATAGACTGCACAGAATAATACCTTCCCGTAGCAACACCGTCCCAACAAACACTGATAAAAACGTATAATCCCAAAGACTTTTGATGCATATATTATCTCTGTGTACATTTATAATTTAATTTTGCTTTTAACAAAAATTTTTTTTTTAAAAAATCAATATTATCTTGTGAGTGTGTGACAGGAGTCGAGCTGTGCCTTTCTGCCAGTCATTCCTTATCTGTCAAAATATACTTGGTTCCATGAAGAGGACAGCAGTGACAAGCCGGGTAATGTGCGTGAGAGAGTGGGGGGGAGGGTACGTGGGTGGTGGGGGTTCAACCACCAAAGCAAAACAAGCTGCACTAATCCGCCGTGATCTGTGACTCTCCCTCATCATCTCATTGGGTGTGAGGTCTTGGGTGTGGTTATTAAGGACACTGATCTTAAACGTGCCTTCTGCTTCCTTGCTGATTATTCCCTTGCTGGGCAGCTGTGGGGGGAAAGAAAAGAAAAAATCCCCAAGCCGCTGCAACCTAGTCACATGATTAAATATTGCATGGAGTATGTTTTATGCAAAAATGATTTGAAGAGAAACATTAAACCATCCACCGCATGTGCTGACCGGCACCGATTTCAACAAGAAGGGTGTTTAAAACTGCATGGTCCTTCTCAAATATGTGTTGAAACAATTTTTTTTAAGGATATTATATATTTATACTCAACATTTCTCAACTTTTAATTAGCTTTAAGTATTCGCCCTGCCCAGTTAGTTAATGCAGGGCTTACTACGAAAGCAGATTTAGCTTGAGTGAAGAGGTGAGGAGTCAGCAAGTGAGTAAAGTACAGTAACAAGTTATCCGACGCCTGGAGGGAGGAAGCAGACTCGCGTCTTCGAGCTCCGAGAGTACGCAGGAGCTGAGTGTCAGGAGCTGTTAGGGGTTTAGGAGTGCCCGTCCATGCTTTACATGGGGCTGCCTGAAGTCCCAACCTCCAACCTACCCTACCAGCAACCTCTGCCCTATCCAGTTTAGCTGTCTCTGGGGTTAATTCCATGTCCTGGAGCTGAAACAACAGGATCACAGCCACAGCACTAATTCTCAATAGACACTGACCTACTTTGTTGGATTATATAGGCAGAAAAAAACTGATCCGCTGCCCTAATGCCAGCAATGAAAACGATCTAATGGCCCTAACTGCTCCGTTTAATCTGAAAGCATGCTCATATTATTAATTTCTCATTATGTGAATGCAGTTCTGCTGATGGGATTAAATGACTTCTCCATCTCCCTTTCGCCCGATGACCTCGCCACGGGAGCACAAAGTCGAATAAAACATCTGGCCCGACGCTCCTGTCGTGTCCCTTGTTTATTTGTTTATGTCTCTCGTGTGTTTGTTTGTGTCTGCAACAGGAGGGCGGTGGTTACTCAGCCATGTTAAGACTTCACAACAATTCAAATCCAAGACAGCAGAGTGGCTACATCTCACTGATTGTGTTACAAGAGCAGTAACAAAACAAAAAAAACAAAAGCAAAGATGTTCTCACTCATCATCTTTTCAATATAATAGTTTATCTATTTAAGTATTAGTCATTTATCCATTTGGCAGATTAATACAAAAATATCAATTTCAAACCTAACATTGTTTGAGGCATGTAAAAATGAGTTTACAAGTTGTTTCCACACATGCAAATTAATGCTCAAATGGACATGGAGCGCCCTTGGGTGGTTCTACATCCAATTTGAACAATCAAAATCTATTTTTCTGGTCCATTACATCACCACCAGGGGGCACTTGATTCTTCAAGCATGCAGTGTTGTGTTTGACAAATTGCCACAGAGGTAACACATGTATTCAGCATGGGAATTAGGGGATATGGCTGGGTGTGCAACCAACCTCCCAACGACCCACCCACCCTTTATTTTTTGTGTGTATAATCTGCTATATCATGACAGCCACCAGCTGCAGTGTGAGAAATGTTTCAACAATGTTAGTAACAGCATTATGCCGGGCCCACACTGCACATCTTTGTATTAGTGATGTATTTAGATTGTTCAAGCTGCTTGTGATGTAAACTGTATTTTTCTAGAAATGAAAATACTGAACCAAGACAAATGCTTAGCCATAATATTTTCTGTTTGCAAGACTGAAAGTAATGACTGGTAGAATAAAAATATTTCAGGATTAAAACGACTGCAAGTGACCAGTTTGCTAGCCTTGCAGTGAATTTATTATTTAGGGATTTCGGCCCATATATTGAGTTAATTGTGAGAATCAAAAACATTTTTATCACTGAAATACACTTTTGCAAAAAGCAGTGTAACTTGTATCAAAGTATATGCTTCTCTAGAGGTGAATGAATGTGCTAGGGTCTACTTATAGATGTCTTTATCAACAAAGACGTCATCTTTGATGAGTATATGCAGAGAAGCTTGTAGTCTTTCAACAATCTATCACAGCAAATTTAGATATGAAAGGTAGCAATTCAAATGGCTGAATAAGCATAAAATATGTTCAAACCTGAATCTTTCAGTATGCCTAATAATACAAATATGACATGTAATACATCATATCAGCCATTACCAGATAGCTGCATAAAACAAGAAGAAAATATGTGGGCTGTTGACCGATCAGAGGGCATTTGCATTGCCCTGTGGTATTTTCTTTATGGTCCCACTAGCAGTAGTTTGATGCATGTTTCAAAAAACACCATGTGTTACAAGACCATAATCTCAGCAATTCGTCCCATTGCAGTTCCGTTGAATGAGGAGCTTCATGTGGAGGACCATTTGAAACTAATTTTATTTCAAATGATGTGGGCTCCTCGTAAAATACACAGAAATGCCAATTTGCCGTGGCAAATTTCAGATGTGACATTTTTAAAAGCATGGCTACAACTATATTTAAAGCTTGTACCTTTAAGTTCAAAGAGTAATCCCTGCGGGGTGAGTGCTATAAATTATTTGCAAGGGAAAAGGCATGATGCATCTTTTAACATGTGTAGTCATTGCAGAGTGCAAAACCTACAAATGTCATGTCCTCTTAAGATCAAAAGTAATTGGTCAGGCTGCACAACAAGGCACAGGGGTAACGAGGCAGTTTGCCACTGTAACAGACTCAAATGACACACTGTGTAGGATGTCGGCGAGCTAATAGACCCCACTGCACAAGGAGAGACCACAGTTTCATTCTGTCTAATCAAATTAAACTGAAGAGGTTGGCTACTTTTTCACCCAGAAATAACATCATTTCCCCATGCTACCTGAATTTTCACAGCTGCCATGGATGCAAAACCACAAGTAATTCCTTAACTGAATTAAATTGTATGCAAAACACACAAGTATTACATAAATCAGTTTTTTCACTCATTTCATAGATGCCAAAATATATGCATTAACTTAACATGGTGCAATGCCGTGACCTGAAGAGACATGTCATTGCATTCCAGTGTTGTGGGTGAGCTGAACAGAGACACTGAAGTGTAAAGGCCATTAAGGGGGTAAACAGGGGGATGGTGTGCATTAGCGTTGGCTCACGGAGCACTGACCATCCCCTGTGGTGCCTGGGAGCTGCAAGGAAGTGGGGTGACAAGGAGGGAAGCAGGTGATGTGCTCCAAGTGGCTCTCCAGCGCGCCGCAGCCTGCAGTGTGCCGCCTCGTAGCCGCAGGAGATCAAGTGTCAGCTTTGATGAATTTGGCTCACATGACAATGCAAATGTGATTCTGGGTTTAAAATCAGGCCTGTGGTGACTTTGAAATATTTTAGAAATGTAATCCCACGCAAGCATTTCTTTATATGGTGCACATCTAAAAAATATGTTAAATGTTGAATCTGTCCAATTTTATATTACGTGAAGGAGCGGGCGCTCAATAGTCATTTTACATAGCATATTGTATTGCAATTGAAATGTATATACTGTAATAGCCTATGGTCATCACTTATATTCTAAGACATGAACTTGGAATTAACATGGAGGAATCTTCTTTTTAAATATATGTTCTTCTACAGGATAACTTAATAATAACTTTCATCCATGAATTATAAAATGAGATCTTATATGGACAGGCAGATAGATGGAATGATGGATAAACAGTATGTGATAGGGACCCGGGGGGGAGGGGAGGGGTTCATACATGAGTCAATGTGAGGCAGGTCACCATTGTGGACCTTAAATCGAAAAAGCAATATTGGATCCAGTTTTTCGATCCCAGGCACACAAAAAAAGAAAAACATTTCTTAGCAACATTTGTGCATCACATTAAATAGTTACATCTGCAGCTGAAGTGGTGGGACTGTTATTTGGAGGTGAAGTTGATGCCGCTTCATAAGAACATGACTGTCAGACTCCCATCAGTTGGTAAGTGGGTCATAGGACTGTACATGACCCAGACATGGGTCTTGCCCCTCAGGGTCATGGGCCAGTCAGGCATGAGGTGCCAACTGAGCGCCTCTGATTTGACTCCCAGTTAGGTGGCCTGAGCAGAGCCCCTGAGTTCAGCCCCTGGCTCGCTCTCTGACACAAGGCACAATCTGAGAGGAACCGCAGGGTTCACACAGTCACAGTCACATGTCTTGGACAGTTCACTGCTATAGCATGCTCGGGCTGACACCAAAACCCTCCAGTTTCTCCCTGCTTTTCCCGTGTTAAATCTTAGATCTTTGCACATCTCTGCTCACAGAAAAGGAAGCCAAACTATTGATTTCTCCAGATCTTAAGAGATACAACTCTTCCTTTGTAAACGCATAATAATGTATCTACAAAGCACCCAGGAAAGAAACCTTTTCTATCTAAATAAATGTTACTGATGAAATCTATGATTTATAGACACTAATATTGATATTGTATTTCAAACTGTAGTATTAATGGTCAAATGTCGGTTGCCTTTATCCACATGTCTTTTCTTTATGCATCTTCATATTCCATTTGGTAGTGATCAAAGAATAAGGCTCCTCTCACCACATGTATAAAGCAGCCTGGTAGGGACCAAGAACAAAAATGCCCCAGAAAAGTAAAAAAAAGCAATTTTGTTTACCATCCCAGGACCTGCTGATTGAAATCACAGTATTACAAATAGGGCAGTCTGTTGTGGAGGCCTCCTGCGGTGACAGAAAAGCTTTTTCCAAAGCTGGCTGATGGACATGATTTATAAAGTTGCAGCAAGAAAAGGCAGGTCCACAACAGAAAAAAGGCACGACATAAACAACATCCAGACTACAATATAACAGTAGTAAGGCAGTCTTGACAATACCTGCACAAAATCCATACAGATTTGACAACCACAACACTGCTGTATGTGATGGGCAACAGTTTTGCTTCTCATAGGGTGGCTCCTTAATGAGCCTACCCACAGAAAATAAAATTAGAGCCAGAGGGTACACACATCCAGCACACAAACAAACGCTGCTTGGTCAGAAAGTGAACGGGGGGGATATTAGAACGCAATGCTAATTAATTCAAATGGCCTATGTAACCTTAAGACAGTTTGTACTCCGGCATGCAACATCTTTATTGATCTTGGGAATGCTTCAGTAGCCTCCTAGTCCTTATCTTACCATTAGAAGCATCTCTTGTGACGAACCACAATTTAATTAGATGACAATCACAGTTAACAATGCACAGCTAACGTCACGAAATTTGCACATTAGGGCTGGCAGTGATAAATTCCCACATCCCAGCAGGGACGACTCTCATTCTTCACTTAACCCTTTTCGCACAATATTGTATCATGTAGATAAATCGTGGCTAATCATGACTTCAAATCTTTGTAGAGCTGTAAACATGTGCCACTAAGTTCCCAAATCCCATGCCAGAAAAATGAGATTGTAAACGGCTCTCTCATATGTCTAAGTGATGGTTATCACAGAATTAGATAGATGGTTGAGTAAAATTTATACGAGGGCAAATCCCTTTGCTTCCTCTTCACCAGCCAGTCTTGCCACAGGAGCAATGTATAGAAACAACCACTAGAGGGCACTATATTTGACACAAATGAGAAACAATGAAGGGAAAGGAGTGTTTGGATATAATGCAGTAAAGAGTGAAAATGAAGTGAAAAAGGGGGTTTAATCATAGAGAGAGAGACAAACTTCTGTTCCAGTTCTATTCACCGGATGCTGTCCGCAGGATGATTTCTGACACCCTACAATCAAGAAGTGGGAAATGCTCAGGCCTGTAAATCGAACACCTACTACAAAGGGTGATCAAGGCAACAATGGAGACGGGCTTTTTGGCAAAGGGCGTAGGTGGAGGCCAGGGGCTAATAGCAATGAGGGATTTGTCAGTCATCCCAGTATTTAATAATCCCTCGCTCTCCATTTTCTGCTGTTTGTTTATATTAACCTGTGGTTGAACCCTCTTTAGTGGCAGCCTCTTTTGCCAGAAAGTTCAGTGAACATTCAGCACGGAAGCGGAGAGCATGTCATCTCGCATCTATTAGCCCACAGGGGAGATTGCAGCATCCAGCAGTCTGTGTGTGCCTGCCTCTCTCTCTCTCCCTCTCTCACACCGTTCCATACACAAACATGCACACAGACCATGCACGTCCGCACACACTCAAACGAGGTGTGCGGAACACACACATTTTCCATACTGATGGTGCATGTAACTGAGATTATTGCATACAGTGCCCTGCCTCTGACCTCGCCTTTTCACTCATGCCTAATAATCTCATCATGCCATGCACTATATCACTCACTTCAGACCTCCATGAGTGAAGAAACTAAAGAAAAAATAGAAGATAAAGTTTGAATTTTTTTCTTTTTGTGGCCAGATAGATGACAAAATAATGATATATGACAAACTGTGCAATGTCGCATATAGGTCACAAGCTATATTTAAATACCCGAGACACAAAAAGTGCATGCTTGTTTTCCACATGTATTATATTTTTCTGTGTGCCAATTACATTTTTTTTAAGGGGAGGTTTGTAATGAAGTGTAGGTGAGAAATAAGGCATCAGAATTTGACAGCAAAAGGCCAATTTTGCACAAAACACATGTATTAATATGCATAATTCACCGCTCACATCGTCACAAACTACACCATGAATAATTGACCAAGCACAATTCCTTTTTTTAAACTGCTGGTTGCATAAACAGCGGCAGTCACGCAGTTGGTCTTACCTTGTGTGACTTGGTGCACTTTTTGCCTCTGTCATGATGGGTGTTTCTTTTTTCTCCCCCTTTGGTTTGAATTTACTGAGCTGAGTGCCGAGGGCCCACGTTACTATTTTTTTCCCTGCAAGAATTTTATTAATTTAATTTCTGCTCATGATTCCAAATGTGAGACACCATTGCATTTCAGGTTCAGTGAAATGTATATTTTGGCTGTTATTTTACGCAGAAGATAAGAAATTACATTATCTCCCACATAGCTTGCTGTATGCTGCTCAACAGGTAGAAAAAGAGGAGCCCATATATATGGAGCCCATGTTGCATACACTCTTGGGCATATCATGCTGTAAACCTTAGCTGTGCAGCTGACATATTGTGATCCATATGGTCGAGCAGCTTTAAGACATATGACAGAGTTTGGCAAACAAACATTGTTGAAGCAGCGAAATCTCTCTTTACATTACTAGCCGACACCTGCATCCTTGCTAGCTGGTGCCTCCAGATTAGACCAAAATTTTTAAACGAAGCGAAGTTAACCATAGATAAATAAACAGACAGGAGCAGAAAAGTCTCCAGTGACTCGAGATTATGGAACGTCTGGACTTGTATTATAAATATTGACTTGTTTTAAGTACAGCATCCACTGTTCGTGACATGTTCCGTCAAAAGTTGTCACTCCTTGTTTACAATGTTAAGTACGACTTGCTTTGACTTTAATCACAGCTGCCGTCCTCCTGGACTATGAAGCGGCCTACAGCCTCTTTCTCAACACACAGGCCTCTCACTTAGACACCTTAAATCATACTTCACTAAAACATTTGACTGGCCTATTATTACAAATTCACAGAACTGCCAAGAGAATTCCTGTAAATCTTCCTTTTAGGGGTTGGTGGTGAAACTCATTAAGCGTGAGTACACTTGTGGGAAAAGTCAGTTTCATCCTCATTAAATACATTTTAGTGTCTCCATTTATCTTGCTGGCCCATTTTCCTCAAAAACACCCTGCTTAACCTGGGCCAGCTCCTGAGCACGGGAGGACCTCCAGCAAATACCCAGAGCGTTTTCTCCGCTTGATCATATTTAAGCAGCCAATTCTCCACCTTCATTTCCACGGGCATCTTCAGATTAGTATCCCACCAACTGCTTGAAGAATCACACTCTGGGCCACCGGAGATTTAAAACAGCACCTTTTTATAAGATCAGCATTAAGATTCATGAGGGTGGAGCAGGCTCGAGTGGTTTAACATACGCATGGTTAACATATACCCTCCAAGGCTGAGGGAGTAATTAGAGGAGCTTTCTGTGCATCTTCAGGTAAAAAGGAAAGTTTACTATCCAGGGGCACGGCTTTAGGTAGAAAGGTTAGGAATGTTGGGCGTAGCTTTTTCATACCTGTACTGATCAATTTACAGGGTACTAGTAGGGAAGCAGCAAACCACTAAAACAAGCTGATAAATACATGACTGCCAGTATAACATTTGCTAACCGAGTTGTTCACTCCACTCCCTGATGAAGACACCGAGTTCCTATAAGTGTGCCAAAATTTGTCGTTTTTTATTCTAGTCCAAGTCTCAGTAAAGGACTTAACTTTTTCCCCAACATCACAGCACCTGGGTTTGCATCCGTCTTGGTTTGGTAGAGTTGACTATTGTGATTCTTAATCTCATTCACAAGCGCTAATGATGTTCTGACATGTTTTGCTTATCGAAGAGTATAGGTAAGAGATGCTTATTAGAGTAATGAGGTACAGCATTGGATATGGTAGCTCTCTGCAGTCACTCATGATGCCAATTAATGTCTCCATTAACAAAGAGATGACAAGCAGTGAATATACAGTATACCACTCCAGACTCTGCAATGGCATCATATACAATCGCAAATCCGGCCAATCTTAATGCAATCCAAAACACTATTCAATGGGCTGTTTGTCATGCCTATAAGGATTCAAAGAACCCTTTTGAGGTGAGCTTCTTGTTCAAAGCCAAAGTGTGATGATACCTGTTTGGATGCCTGAATTTACCACTGTACACTGTACAGGGAGCGCATTAAGTGAAGGTAGTAAAGGTTTGTTTGCTTCTATATTGTTCCCTGGCGTCACCAATAAGCATCTACAATGTGTCTTGAAAGTCAACTTATAAAAGTTTTATGAAACTCGGAGAGCTTAAGTGATCTTCCCCAGCTCTGCAGTAGCCTGCAGCGTGCAGGATGTCTGCTTATATTAATTTCATGGAGTTTAAGAGGTCAGCAAACTCATTTGGAGAGTCTTACTCATTTATGAACTCTGCAACCCTTCTGTTCTGCAGTGCTCTAAGCTACTGGTGTTGAGATGCTTAAATTTACATGGAATATTATATGGCTAGGTGGCAAAAAAGTATGCTGCATTTGGAGTTTAAAGCACATGGGGCTGACTGAAAATTCCGTCTGAAATGACATCTACATGCGTGTTAATCAAAAGTAAGGTGAGCAAGCTGGTGTTTTATCTACTTTGTGCATTGGGAATTGGGTAGGTGGAGCAGGAGAGGCTGGGTTTCACATAGGGGCTTTGGGGAAATTGGTTTATCCAATATTCAGAAGATTTCCAATAAGACAATGAACTTCTCTAAATGCAGCTTAGCAGGAGAGCAACAAAGAGTGATACTGAGTAAATGAGCTCACTCTTCGGAACTCCAAGAGACGGCGCGCTGACAATGAAACAAATAATTCCTTTCAATTAAAAATGAAGTCAGACAGGAAGTGGTTAAGGCTAAGCTCAAAGGTTAATCTGATGGTGCTCCCTCATGCTGACCTCCCCTTCCGAGCAGTCTGACACACTGCAAAGAGCCTCACTGTCCACTGAAAGCAAGTTTGCGGTAGTCCTACATCCACGGCGGATCTCCCCGTGAGAGTGTTTAAAACCAATGAGGCCTCACATCTGTGCGGGGACCGAGGCTGGTCAGGGGGGTAGCAGGTGATTAATTGACGGTCACATCTCACTGACTGCTGCCCACATCGCTTTGATGAAGAGGGATTAGGTTGTGCACCGCAGGCTCAGCTGATAATAGGAGAACTGAAAGGAAACGCTCACGTCACGCTCCGTGGCAAGGATTTCAATCAAAGGGCCGCTTCATTCAGAGAGCCACCACAATTATTTTTTTTCTTTTACCATTAGCTTCATGACACTTTGTTTTTAGAGAGAAACTGTGTCACAATTAAAAGTTGACTTCACTCTAATCGGATTTATAATGTGGTGGGGCTTTTGTTTTTTGATGAAGCAAATAACCCCAAAAACTGCACTTCTTGCAAATAAACCTACATTTAAAACATCTACAGAAACTTCTAAATGTTACCAATTAACATTAGGGCATTATTGTTCTTTGAGGTCAATGTTTTGTGTTGCATAAACGCATGTCTTCAGTGTGTGGCGCTATTTAAAATAATCTTATGACAAAACACATCCTTTTTCAATGTAAAATATGTTGGTTTGCGCAAAAAACTTGACACGTTCTCATACAAAATAAGCATCTTCAAGAGGAAGGTGCAGGGGAAATGATTGTCTTGAGGTTGCAAGGTTTAGTTACGGTTTCATCTATCTGGTCCTTTATTTAGCCCCCCAATCCTGTCTTTGTACTTGCTGAACTAAGATCAGTCTGCAGTTTCCCCAAGAGGAAACAATAATGTCACATAGTGACTTGGCACACCAATATTTCACATCCAAACAAAAACCTATTAAGAATGACTACTTACCATAGACAAGATATGTCCTTCAAAGCAGCAACCTTCACATTCAGTGGAACACACACACACACGCACACACACTCACACACACACACACTTTCTCAAACATATCCACACACAGCGCTGTGCATATTTCTTGCGTTATATTTCATCCACTGGCACATGCGATGTTATTGTCCTCTACAAATATCCTTATCATACCCTTGAAATCTCAGATCTGTCTGTATAATTTCAGTGAAAACAGTAACAGTGAGGTATTATTACAGATTCCAAATACACTAAATCTTTTTAAGATTTAGAGACTAGAGACTGCTCGCCACAAAAAAATACCAACTTTTATTTAGTGACTGGACGTACCATATTTTGGCGCACATTGAACAACTATGTGCACCAAGATACAGTACATTACAGTATATTTCAGAGTGTATGTGTTCCAATGCAGAACATCTGAAAATTGCCTTTGATGGTGAACCTAAAGCAATGGTCAAAAATGGGGCACAGAATTCATGTTGGACATTTCTGTATATTAATAAGGAAGGAACTGTGTCCACATTTTTCTTGGTCTCCAATATATCGGTAGAAATAAACCATTTTTAACATTTCGCCTGGACAAAGCACGGTCGCCCTTGGCTTGGTTCCTGCTGTAACAAGTAAACACAAGCTACTATTTCAAGCATGAGCACCAGACGGTATAATGAGCTGCTCGAGTTGCATAAACACCACTTTGGCCGTCACTCCTCCCACCTGAGTTAGTCATCGAGAGCCATGAAATTACCAGGACAGGTGCAGAAATAGCAGAGCAGCACCTGACAAGACATCTTACTGCAAAAACAAACACTTTAGAACAGCCACCAAAACAATGTTGAAACCTCACAATTAATACAGTTTAGGGTAGATAGGTTATTACTACAAAAGCTACAAGAGATTTAAAATATCTCGGTAGAGTGCCACATCAAAATTCACTACAAAGTACACTTCATCTCAGAGGATTTCCTATTATGTTAAGGATTAGAAAACTCAATATATGTTTCTCGTGGCAAAGAAACGGCACTGTTTGATTGATGTTCTTGTTGTTCTGAACTATACAAAGGAACTCTCTACCTTGACCGCTCTATTAAAGTAAGAAGCCAAAGTTATCAATCGAGGTGGTGAGAGGAAGGGAAGTCTTTTCAACAAGCCATGCTTCCTCACCCTAATGGATCACATTGTACTGCAGAGAGCAAGAGAGAGAGAAAGAGAGAGAAGAGAGAGAGAGAGAGAGAGAGAGAGAGACAGACATCGAATGAGTGAGATAGAGAGCAAGATGTTGCTTCAACTGTATGGTTTTGACTGATTATGCATTTTTTTTTCCTTAAGCTATTCATAGAAGATAGATTCATCATTCCAATTTGTCAAGCTAGCAAAGATTTCAATTAATTATGTGCAGCGAAAGACTGGGTGTATTAGGCCCCTCTGTCAGCACCAGTCTGAGTCCCCATTTACCGGACTCAAAATAAAGCGGTATCAGAGAGGTGCTTGGATCCACCAGTAATTAATTTGATGAATGCCTTAGCGGCACAAATAGTGGCAGCCGTGCATCTTTTCATCAGACACCGGCAGCAGACTCTGTGCTCGGTGCTAATTTGAAGGGGGCAGCTCATCTGTATAGTGGATGTGTTCTGGGCTGGATCTATTCTTCAAGCCGTGTAGGCGCAGCCTCCTGCTGTCCAGGCGGTGTGTGGGGCCTTATGTTTTCTGTCAACTTTGTCCTTGTGCCATGCAACTTGCTCCACTTAGTGCCCAGTTTTTTGACTTTGTGGCCTGAACTTGATAAGGGAGGGAGGGGGGTAGCTGGATTAATGGAAGCTACCGTCATCTTTCTCATCCTGATCTGCTGCTCTTGCGGTTTCCCCCGGACACGGTGTTGAGGCATTATTTCGTCCGGTATCCTTTGCGGAAATGGATGAACGTTGTGATGAAAACCCCAATCAGAAGAACTACCAATAATCCATTACACCAAAATGTCTGATTACAACCTTAAGGAATAGGGTAGCGTCCATACCATGATAGATGGAGTTGATAACATGTTGGGAGGTGTGATTGGGCCAATCTAAAATGATGGATCATATTATTGTTATTAGGTGAAAGCCTCAATGGCAGGTATTTGAGATGCACACCGTCAATGTCGACAGGAGCCTCGGCCGAACAAAGAAATAATTGGACTGGTGCCACATAATTCAGGTTCATATTTTCACAAGTGGGGGGACCTCATTATAAATCAGGTCAGCCACTGATACAAGACCATAAATCAAAGAAAGACATAGCTCGAACAATTAGATAATTACTAGACCACCGTGTCATGGCGGCAGAGATGTTTTGCTGTGCCACCGAGCGGGAGGACAGAAAGTGACGAACAGTGTCACAAAACCATTACTACACTTTAAAATTAGAAATGAAAAAGTAGATTTTTGTAAAAATTAACAATCTGAAGTGATTTTTTGAAGGCTTAATCTTGTAAAAAGCTATTAGACCACAAAGGAATTAGCAATAGAAAATAGAAAAAACAACCTCCACTAATGTTACATTACTGAACTTGGAGAACATGTGTCAACTGTCATCTTGGGTTAACTTCAACAAACTCTGCCCTCTGATCGAACCTACGAGTGACAATATCAATGCTGGTAAGGGTCTCTTCACTCGCCAATTGCACGGACTGTCACTGACCCCTAGTGTTGCTCAAATGTTCAAACTATAGTTCCAAAGCCTGTTACTCTAATTATATCTACAGCTCTTGATTACCCCTAGGCAGAGAAGCTGCCTGAAATCCAGAAGCAGGGGTCCAATTGACCCCAATTGAAAGTGTCATTTCACAGAATTGCCAAGCTGGAGATGCTCTCGCGGCCTAGGATGAGCGCATGTTAATTCGGTGGTCCTGCTCAGCTTCATTGTTTGATATTGGAGCTTCCGACTCTGCCCGCCTTTGCTGGGATGGGTGGGTGCAGCACTGCCTGTGCCATTCTTGTTTAAAACCACAGTGCAAGGAAACTCCAACAGCAGTCAAAAATTGAGGTCACAGCACAAGAGTGAACCAACTGGAACAGATTGTTGTGCAACCTCCAGGCTTTTGCAGACACGTGTTGATCCCGGCACAGCATGTCCAAGCTTTTACCTTCCCAACCCCGTCTTCACAACTCCCCTAACAGGAGCTTATTGGTCAGGAGGAATGTCCAGGCTTTTTAGCTCTACCACGGCCTACTGCACATCTCCCGTCCTGTTTATATCATGTCACAAACAGTAACCGAATAATTTATATACCAACTTTAGATATCATTTTGTGGAGGCATCCTTTACAAAAAAGTATGATTCCAATAATAACAAAGGAATTGTAGCATTCCTGGGCAAAAAATACGAATTTTGACTTTAGTCATTTCAAAAGCAGTTTTTTTTTTAATTATATGAAAAATCTAATGAAAAACAGTCAGCTGTTAAGAAAGTATTCTACACTAAAGAATAAATTAAACGGTCCATCTGATAAGACTCATTTATCTATATTAGTTGTGTTTCAAAGATATTTAAGATGTCAACATCAGTTGCTTTAGCATGAGTTTTTTCAAATCCGCTGAAATAAATGTAAATGTCTCATTAGATCATTGTCTCCAAAGCACTTTAAATAGATATTAAAGCCGCTCTGCATAAGCCCCATCTGTTCTACTACATATCCCCGTGGTGGAGAGGCAATGTTTTAAGGCACAATTGATCCTTTAATAATGTCATGACCATTGTATGACCTCCAGCAGGGGGTATGTGTGTTTGTTCTGCAGGGGTGTTGCGGGGGGGTTGTGGTGTGGTGATGGGTGATGGAATAGAGACAGGTACGATATCTCTTTATGAACACTGGGGCACAACGTGTCGTCTTGTGTTAACTGACTACATTTGGTAACATTTATGACATTCTGTCATTATTGTCACTTTACATGAGAGCTTGGACAGCAAAAGGGGAGCACTGACAGCAGATTGACCCCAGATGCTGTACATTTGATTGATATTTCTACAGACAATGATCTTTTTTTCTGCACTGCAGTGGTGGTTACATAGAGAGGCATTGGGAGGGGGCAAATACAGGAGAAATGTCACACCAGGGAAGTCAGCGAGGCGTAAAGCCCTGCCTGACGAGCGCAGGGTCAGTGGCTCCATTCTGCCCCCTTTGTGCCCCGGGTAAAATGATCTAAGTGATTCTGGACCTCTGCCACCGATCTGCTAGAGTGCAGGAGTCAACCGCGTAGGCATGGCAGAATGAAGGCTTGGAAAGGATTTGCTGGTAAAAACGCATATAGTGTGCTATCGCCTAGAGGACACATTCATTCTTCTCTTATTATGCTTTTTCATAACTATTATAACAACACATATCACAGACCCACTACATATGCCTATCATTGCCATCACCAAATCTGAAATCTGTATTTTTTTCCGAAGCAAGTCTTATAATGCCAGGTCCATTGCAAACCATATGTAGGAGGACTTTTGATGCCTACAGTACTTATTTATAGCTGCAAAGTTGAGCCTCCCAGATGATGAATAAAGGGGAGAGGTTAAGATTACATTGTTCTGGTAAATTACTCCGAATGGCTGTGAGGCAGAAGCCGTATCAGTGGATACATCCTTGAAGACTGCGGTGTAGAATGCACAATATGTCTGGGCTGGATTCTAGTTGTAAGCTGTCCGTGTTTGATGATTGTGATCAACCTTAATTAAATGTGCTAATGCCGTCTTTGCCTGACTTCATTTGAGGAGACGAGGGCCTGCAATGAGCAGTTCTAATACACACAAGAATTTATCTTTGTCTTTTCTATCCAACATATACCGGGATGATATCCATACATATTGTTATTGAAGGCTTTAATTAAAATAACTTATCTTTTTTCTTTAAGGTTTATATGGTTTTATCATTTTCCTGTGCCCAACAAACGCTGTTAATTAGCAAAGGTACACTCAATAAATTCCGCCGCCTAATGTTTGCTTGGATGCTAACAATTAATAAATCCCATCTCCATCTACATGAGAGCGTGTGTTAAAGAGTCAGTGGGAGCAAGTAATGTGGTGAGCTTGTCACTGCGCAGGGTAATAAGGTCAATGCAAAAAATAACCCGGGGGCACATTTCCCAGCAAATGTGCAGAAATACACACATACACACAAGTAAACACATACACATGCACGGGTGCACACACACACGCACACACGCGCACGCGCACGCACACACGCACACGCACACACACACACACACACACACACACACAC
>CAESWR010000183.1:82205-95186 GCA_903171835.1 Mullus surmuletus | reverse complement strand
CACACACACACACACACACACACTGTCGCGGCCTTATGTTGCAGAATCCAAACCAATCGAGTCAATTGCCAGAAAACATGACATGACCTTTCAGATTCACTGAGCATCAACCGTGAGTGGGACTGGCGTGCTTTCCGTTTCAGCGCACCCTCTGCCCCTCCCGCCCACTTCGTCACCCCGAGGGCCCCAAACCCTCCACAAATAATTACTCTCGGTGGAGTCTGCACTCCACAAGACAGAGCCAAAAAAACTTGACTCTGATCTTGACCTATACTTAGGGTACTCTCACTATAAAATCGTCCTCTCGCTGGGATTTTCACTATTTGAACAATTCAGTCACCATAAATTGAAAATGAAGAAGGTCAAGTTCATGTTTAGACATATTCTGTTTCGAAATGTATGCTGTTGGCTACACATCACTCACAGGAAAAAAAAATACAACTCATCTTTTTTTTCCCATACTGAAAGATGTATGTGAAAGGTGAAAGCTTGTTTACGCCACATGGCTGCATGATGGGCTGGTGGTGCACGACCTTGAATTTGCCTGTGACTTTTTCTCCCGAAACCAAACTGCTTAAAACAAAGCAGCATACATAGTCAATATACTTATTCAAAAAGCAAATTCATTCAGAACAAAAGAAGGTGTTGAATCGCCATGCTACTATGTTCATTTTCTTCTAGGTTTTCATAGTCTTTGTCCAAAACTCAATCCAGTATATTATATTCAGTTATGTTAGAACCACTAATACCGCTGCACATCCAGGTGACATTGGAGGTTCCATGCAAGGCGTAGACCTCCTGGCCAGGACCAACTCTGGGTTTAGTGTCTCCAGCCAAAGACTTCTCAACATATGGACAGAGGATCAAACCACCACCCCTGAGATTAATGCTCTACTTCCTGAGCAACATCTGCCTCTAATCTTGTCAAAGTTACTGTCATGAAAGACATTTATATGTGAACACCAATGAAAAACAACTCTTTCTAAGCTCCTTTCCTGGGCTATAGAATACCAACCTTGATAGCACATCCCGACTAGATCAAAAGCAATGAAAATCTTGACAATCCAAACAGGTGAGGGCTCACATTGCCATTAAAGGACATTCCGTCCCATTCAATGGGACTTGAACTCTCTATGACAATGTCAAAATGTCAGGTTGAGACAGTGAGTGGACTAATTCATGGTTTGTACCATCGTTCTGCATGGCAGCACCTGGTAACATCATGGATCACTGAGGATTGTGGCTACTGACACTCGGTGGTGAACTTGATGTCACTGTGCTGTTAGTCACCAGGGATTGAAGAAAGTGCATCATGTGGTATTTCTGTGTACAGTATGTTGGTATGTAAAAAGTATGTTTTTACATTTTAAAAAATCTGAGTTTTACCTGAGATGTATGCGTTTTTGCTTCTAATTTTATTGTGTTTTCTCAAAGGAATACAACAGAAATGCCGGATAAGACAAATGATATTCTGCTTTTTAACTTAAAACGACGGCTGAATTAATAGTGAATTAATCTAAAAGCATCTTACAGTCCCTTGCCTGCAGGTTATTGAAACGATATCTCCAGCAGTTGTTGGTTGTGTTTAACTCTGGTGTCACTAAGTAGCATGGTAAATCCACAATAAATGTATCTGTATACTAATTAATAACTCATCATATCAAAGCAACTGCTTCCTTTGTATAATTAAGATATTATTAGTAAGTATTATTAACAACACAGGTGATTAAAAATGTATTACTTTTTAGAAAGTCGGTAGGCATTTAGATATTTCAAAATTCTAGGTTTAAACAGGCAAGATACTTCAAAGTATCTTTAGTTACAGAAGCCAACACATCCTAAAATCTATAAATATCTTACTGCATTAAGCCAAGACAAGCTCCATGACTCCCAGACAAAATATTCCAAACCTGTGCAAAGGCCAAGTGTCAGGAATCTGATCAGTGCCTTGACTTTGATTTTGACTGGCTCCACCATTATCCTTTCTCCCTAAATAGATGTAATGCCGGCTACAAAGCAAGGTCAAGCGCGTTTAACCCCCAAACGTCTAGCCTCTTCCACTGTCACATCCGCATCTTCAAATTAATGTCACACTGTAACACGTTCCTTTTCCTGTGAGAGGGTATAAACCTTTTGTGACACACAGCGGGGAGTATCCAACAAGTCGCTTTTAATTTACCTCAAAATGAGAAAAGCAGGATGATACGGGGCCAAAAGTCTTAATACGACGATCTTATTTCATGGAGGATACTGCCCTCTCCACCTCTCTGTGCCTGTGAAGTTGATTTGAAGTCATTGTTAGTCCTTTTGATTCGAGGTTGGGTCAGACCAATTTGCCACCTGGTGAGGCGGGGGAGGCAGGGAGGCACATATTTTAATTGTCAGGTCACTCGGTGCAGGGACGGAGAATCCTTTGGGCACATTGTCTGTCTTTGTGTGAAGGACCAGTCATCTAAAATCCCCCACCTCATTATGAGAGAGTGGAAGATTAATTGACCAGTTCACTAACTGGCAGCCTCAAGACTAGATCAACTTAGCCAAGGAACTCACCAATTAAGACTTGACGACAGCACCTTCTCTTATACTCAAAGTAATCCTTTTTTATTGTCATTAGTCTCTAAAGTCTAGTGAGGAGGATCAAGGATTAGATGCCCTTTGTCAAAGGCAAAAGAAAAAAAAAAAGAATGGCTATAGGCTGGCTTGACAGCAAGATTTAATGTTGGCAATCATATGTTTTACCCAGAGTACTGTAGAGGACTGCCCGCTAAGGTTGCAATAAACATGCACTCGTATGAGCTAATCAATTTAATTAACAACATGGTAATGGAAATGGTCTGAATCAGTTTTGCTGTAAATGTCAACGCACTGAGTTGTTAATTTTTCCCCCATGGGACTTGGGACATTTTTTTCCTACTAACCTATTAATTCCAGCAAACAGGGGTGTGATTTAAGGCACCTTTACAAAAGAGATGTTCTTTTCTTCAAACACAAGAAACAGTATGCTGTCTAGAGGGACTAGAGACCTAGATTTTTTTTTTTCCTGTACATCAAACTGTACCAGGTCACCACAAAATGTAAACCCATTACAGAAACCATATACAGCCACTCTTCATTTCCCAACAAAAGCCAGACCAATTTTCTGTGTTCACTTCAGGACTGATGTGACATTTTGGCTCAGAATAACCTTAGAATAGAGCATTCTTCATTTCACTTTCCTTTGGGGCTTTGGAGGTCCCTTATCAATCCTTCTCTTGAGATCTCAATTCCAGTGAGGAACGGCATAACGATCACTCAGAAAGACCCGGCAACTGAATTCACACCAATGATTTGTCAAATAAATTGTAATCAAAGCTTTTCAAAGCAGTAAAGAACAATTTTAAAAAAAATGTATTTTTGTTTTATTTATAGTATAGAAAAGCATATATTATATTCTCCAGCACATTTTTGTACAACTAGCACATCTTTCGATAGAAATAACCAGAGGGGATGGACACGTCATGACCACAGAGGTGTCAGAGATCTGGTGCCAACACCTGTCGGTTCCTAGCGAGCTCGCATCTCCAATAGCAACACCGGCTTTGACATAAAGCATATAACACGTATGTGTGTATACACAAACCCGAACACGCACACACACACTGCACTTTGTCTTTTGTGCACGGCGGAAATGCTTTGAGGGGGGGAAAGAGTGTGGAAAAGATGTCATCATCACTCTCTTCAGGAGGCCATTACGGATAGGAAGCTAATATACTGTGCAGATATTGCGGCGTCTTTTTCCACCAAGGGCTGCGTATCCCTCGTGGGTGATTGGTAAAATTGGTTGACATTTCCCTGGCTCCAATTAACCTTCGATTTGACTCTCAGTTTTGCCTGTCTTCTTTTATTGTCCTCTCGGAAAAAAAACTGGGAAAGGCAGCGCACGGCTGGAAACAGGAGCATTGTTTCCTGGTGTTGACCATTTCCCTTTTTCCTGGCCTACTTGTTCTCTTTCCCAGTGGAAGACCAATAAATGGAGGGAAATCGTACTTCATCAGTAGGTCGCGACATTCTCCACTGAAGGTTAATACAGTGCTGCTCTTTATCTTATTGTGTAAAATAGATTGTGAAGTGAAAGATGAGTGCCATTGTGTTTTGTTTCTGATACCATTGGCCTACACAACAAAAGACACAAAGTAATGTTATAAACGAGGACAGTCCTGAATGACTATCAGACACTAAAGCTATCAAAATTGTGTCGGCGAGTTTAGCCGCATTTAGCACAGGCGCCACAATATTCTGAACAGATTTCACAGTCGTATGCTACTTTTTGAGAAATTCCGATGACAGTAATCAAACAGCAGCAGAAATGGCCAAGGTCAAAGGTCACTGTAAGCACATGTTCTACAACAAACATGATAACAGTTTAAAGCATAACCTGTCTAGGCATTCTCCATCGTCAGTGTCACAAAATGTAAATGCAGAATTATGGTCTTCATGGATTTATCAATATTTTAAATGGATCTCATTCTCATCCCATCATCAATAATTATATAATGCCAAGAAAGTTGACATTGTGGCAGTTCATCTGAGGCGCAGCACCAGAACAGCCCACATGCATTATTGAAAGTCCTCCATCGCAGAGGAGGCATCGCATTCAACAACACGGCAACGGAAGCGGAGCTCATGACTTCAGTTTGAACTCGCAGCGAGGGCACCGAGCATCACAAGCTACAACGATTTCCCAGAAGGAGCATATTTTCTCCTGATATGGAGCAATCCCTTCCACTCAATGTTTCCTGAGAGTATAATGCATTTAAATGTAATAAATGACCAAAGGATTTACGATTCCAAGTATTCAACCGTACTTTTACCGTCAACTCAGCCAGAAACACTGCGTGGTGTCAATTGAAAGCTTCAATTTGTATTTTCACCCAACATACAATAATTTTCTTGCAGACTTATGTGCTTTTAGATGTTGGTTTGTTTTTTAACCTTTCCACTCCGGTGATGCAACAACAGATTTGTTAATTGAACTTGATACACGTTGAAGTGGGTTAGGCAGGCAACTGTCCCTCAGCGACCACTTGTATTCAGGCTTCAGCCTTCAAAGGTAAATAGAAGTTGTGGTGTTGCTGCCTGCAGCACAGGATGTGATTTGTACTTTAAATTGTATCCATTAAACATTACAGTATCACTAACCGGAGTGTTTTTATCCTCCTTTGGCTGTCAGGTCACAAGTAAAGACTACAACACGCAAAAATAAAGTCTAGCGAAAGTTAAGATGGGCCAATTGCCTTGTTTAGTTGATGTCAACTCGACTGGAACGGTCACAGATATAAGACTAATGAGAGCCTAGTGGCAGTGTACATACACATTTTTGGGGCTTTTTTTTTTTCTTTTGAAACTGATGACCAACCTAGTCACAAATAGGCCAGGGGAGGTAAATGAGAGGGTGTCTGAACTAAATGAGTGGCTTGTCACGAGCAGCCCTCTGCTGGTAACCCACATGGCTACCTTTGTAACCAGCTGCATTTAACCTGGATTATGAGGGACAGGGCGCCAAACTCGCATACCAATGTTCCTGGGTTGACAACCCCCATGGACCATAGCGTCCCCGGAAATGTGCCTTACATGTCTGGTTTGTTCAGTCCATGACCCAATAAAAAGAAGAAATATTTGGATTTTGGCTAAAAACTCAGTAGTGTGCCATAGGTGGCGGCCACAAACACAGATGGCCTCATGAACCAGCACTATGCCCCCAACGTCCTCGCTCTGGTACACAGCTAGGGCGAGGTTATACAGAGCCTCAGATCTCATAGGACTGGAGTGCCGGCTCAACGTCAATCACAGTAATGCTGGCTGACACATTGGTGAGGGTGGTGACAGGGCAAGGTTATGTGTCACTACACGCTCATGGCCCGCATGAAGACCCGAACTGCCATAGCTGTGTCTCATACGAAGGGGTCACCCTTGGGAGTTTGGATCCAAATTAATATACCCCACTACATTTGCACTGCACCTACCAGCAAATTGCTCCCCGGTTCCCGTGGCTGAAGGCCTTCCCCTGCCTGGGATTGTCACCCCCGAGCAGACTCAAATACACTGAGATTAACACGCCATTATAATATGTGAGCGGGGTTGCTTTTTGGCCAGCATATTAGCACTCAACTGTTGTCCTCACAGAAGCATTCTGACCAAATAGGACATTTTATATTGAAAATCTGCTTGTAAACAGCCGTGTAAACAGCCATGTAATCATGTTTATGAGATTCTAAAAAATTGTGCCTTTTTTTCCCCTGAACAAAAATGATACTGGCGTGTCTAAAAAATACAGCCTTTTCGCCTTGTTCCCCTCCCAAAATGGCAAAATATCTCAAGACATTTCAGGGCCCCAATGAAAATGGAGACCCAACGCTCAAATCCCAAATCCCTATTAGCTACAGATGGCGCTGCAACTATTCCATTTTTTTCTGGCATTAATGACCGGCTTATTTCAGCCACAAAACGCATTGCCCGTCTCACAATGCTTTAAAGTTACATTTACACACACCATCTAAAGATGCCGTGATGGGGTTGAGCTGTGTTTGGTTTCGATGCTTCGCCGCCGGTGATGGATTGCTGGATTAGGCCCCTCTGAGATGTGAATCACATTCACCTGGGCAGTTGACATTTAATCAATAAACATCTGAACTGTTGCCATGACCCAGAGCCATAAAGATTTGATTTGGTTTCCCCCCGTGCGTCAACATCTGCGGGACCCCCACGGATTTCCGAGACAAACCTCCCAGTCGCCTGTGGTTCATCACAACGTCCACGCGGCGAAAATCTCATGCTCTACTTTTTGTAAGGCAAATAATCAAATATCTCTCACAGAATATGACAACAGACTGTAATGAGGCCGGTGTCAACACTTCAATAACAATTAATGCAGTCAGCGTGCAGTGATTTCAGTTGCCAAGATGCGAAACTAAAGCAGAAAGTTGAACTATGAGAATATTTCCAATGGTATTAAAAGATTCACACAATATATTGACGGATTAATCAAAGCTATGAACGTTGGGAGATACACTGTTTACTCATAAAATTGTCTATTTATAATGTAGGCATTGGATTGCGAGGGTTTAACCGTTTCTAAATTTTTTTTTTTTTTTTTTTTTCCATTTTGGTCCCACCCAAAAAGCGGTGACATGAATGCGCATAATGTGGTGACACTGCAATGGGTTCATGGAGTGGCATACATGAATCTTTCACCTCGATAAATATTTCATCCTGGCCCTGAATCATTTAAAGCAAAGCCCACGTCGTTGTTCTTCGAGCAACATGTGCACAGGGTTTTATCTCCATTTCCTCACTTCAGCCACCCCCCCGCCCCCCCCCCTTTTTCCACCCTCTCTCTCTCTCCTTTCTTACCCTTTCCCTCTCCGTCAGTCGGACAAGCTGCTCAGTGGCCCTGAAACGCAGCATATTATGCCGCTTTGTTGATCGTCGTTCAGCATTACACCCTGAATCTGAATGCAATGTAAATGATACGATGATTCCCTCCAAGGCAACATTAACTTCACCATCCGTTCAGCTTCCTCAAGTGAAAAGATTGAGTTCATGAGATGATGAAGATTAGTGTGGTTCGATTTAATGTGGCGGCGACGTGCCGGGTGAACATACAATCGGCTTTAGAGCCACCAAAGTTCAACGGATCGTGCCTTACAAGTAGAAAATTGTCAAATCATATTCTTTGTTTTTGAATAAGGGAAGAGGATTTGCATTCTTGCCCACAAATGCTGATTTGTTTTTTGAGTCAACGCCGTCGTTAAAGGAGTCAACTGGAGGTCATTTGTGGTTTCTAGCTGAATGAGTGTGCATATGTGGAAAGAAACACTAGAATATGCATGACTGCTATTAGCTTCATGTTTAACCAGTCTTACTCATAGCCTCGCCCTCTATCAAATGTAATTTAGAGTGGCAGGCTATATTTCATTAAAGGCAAATCTATAGTTGCCGGAAATATGAAATTTGCTGAATCCCTGACAAACGAAGGGTTGGAGCCAACGGGACCACAAGTTCACGTGGTCAAAGACTTTGCCCCACCACGAAGAAAAGAAATACACTATATATTGAACTATACATACAGCTCTGTAACTTTGTGCTATCCTTCCAATTGTGCATTTCAGGTACAATAGGGATCAAAAAAAGGTTGTGTTTACAGCAAAATAAGTTGCTTTCACCGCATGCAAGTAGCAAAGGTTGGTCCAACTCTGAAGGTTAGGACTCAAATGGTCATATATTGCATGTAAAAGAAAAAAAAAAACAATCCAAACGTCTTTTTCCATATGCTACATGGAAAATATCTTAAAGCACACCATATGTTGTGCTGTGCGTGACTACAACACAACTTACCTCATCAGGTCGGTATTGCTGCTGATCTTGCGGATCTTTCTCCATGTTAAACTCTGAGGCCTGTTTTGAGAACATATTAGATGAATTAACGGTTTAATTAAGAAATAAATAACTGATTGGGTTCTGATTGTGGAACATTTGAACAGTCAGTAAGAGTTAATAACAGTATCATGTTGTCAAAAACAGTTTTCCCTGATTATAATGAGGATTTAGAAACTGTAATCTCATAAGGAAAGTGGCTTTACTGAGGTGGCCATGGTGGCTTTAGCTTGTATTCAGAGTCTACATAGTCTCACCTGTTCAGCTTTCTGCTCCTGCTGGTCCTTGACGCTCACTGAGCTCCCTTCCATCTGATCCTCCACCTACATCAACCACAGGTGATGACCAACGGCATCAGCATCACAAATATTCAGAAATACTTGTGTAGGTTTACAGTGTGCACAGCCTCAGTGCCATTTGGAAATAATGTTGTAAAGTCTCCATCCCACAGAGTAAATGTAGCCAGCTGAAGTATCAGATTCCCCAGTGAGTGCTTTGTTGACATGGAAATGCTTTAAATTCTGCAATTCTTCAAACAACAAGGATGTCATTGGTGAGAAGGAAGAAGTTACAGGCTGATTCAGGGATAGGATGTCTTGGTGACAAAGGGGACCTGCCGCTGCCCGACCAGTCCAAGCAGCACTGTCCATCACAAATCTGTGCTTCTCACTTTGTCACTCAAACCCAATCTCCCCACACCCCGAGCATATTGTCGGCAGCATGCTCCAAATGGGACGCATAACGTTGTTGCAAAACTGGAAATCTGACCTCTGTCGCGGCCCGTTTGGCGAGAAAAAAAAAAAGGAGGAGAAAGAGTGTGAGTGGGAACAGGTGCGTGTTGTTTACCGATGCCATGGAGATGCAGCCAAACACTGTTTTCACATGACTATAAATACTCGCGCCAAAACACAGTTGGCTCGCCAGATCGTCCAGGTATTTTTGGGCATACTGTGTTTTACGGTTGATACTTTGGAAGGGTTTTGGAATCTAAAAATCAAAAGATGGGATACATGGACACAGCCTGCACCACTCTAGAAGCAGCCTATCTATCGGCGTGAGTGTGTGTAAATTGGGGCATTCATTGTTAATTAAAAAATATTATCATGTCATGGGATAATTCATAATAATCGTAGCTCTCAGTGCCCAGACTGCGCCCTCACAGGTTTTGCTTTACTTTTGTAAAAACACACAGGCACACAGACACACAAATAGTGGTGACACTTCTTGCCGAAATGGCTCTAAATCAACCAACCTGTGAACTTTGGGGTTCAGTTCAACATAACCCGGGTGGCGATTGCTTTATTCAGCAGCCTTATCAATATCACCCAAACTTGATCTGACTGTAATCACTCTTACGCAGAACAAATGTTAAAACAGAATTCAAATCTGTAACACACTTTGCCAAAATTATATTAAAAAGGTCAACAAGCGGCAGAGCTGTAATCAGTCTCTGTTTGAGGAGCCAAAAAAAGATAAGCACGTCCCTCCTTCTGTGGAAATACTCATTTTTTTAGCCCGTTTATCACAATAATGCCTCGACAGGATTGACTGGTTGCAAAAATCTGGGTTCATTGTAAATGACATGTGGAGCCACTGTGGTCTCCGGGATCGTCCAGGAATGATGACATTTCCTGGAGGACTGCGCGGGCAGTGACTTTATACAGTTTGATTTAAAGCAGCAGCAGCAGCCTTGACCCACTCCAGAGGTTAGTGACCACAGACACACACCGGGCCGGGACGCCAACCAGCTTTGTGAGGCAGGAACGCCGAGGCGAAAGCAAAGGCTGCCTCACTAATCCCCATTGACACTCTTTTACAATTACACATTATTGTACTAGTATTTCTATTGGTCAATTGTGTATTCTCTATTTTATCCACAATAATAGTCTTTGATATAAACAGTAGCCTGCAGAACTATCCATAATTTTCACTCTGAATGCAATACAGCAGGTCTGGTTTGGGTAGCTGTGACTGAAAGCCCATTAGCCCAATGGTGCTGGTGACGTCATCAGGTTTCCAAAGTTCAATTTGACCGCTTAATTCCATGTTTTGCGCACCTGTGACACGTATTTTTGTGTTTGTGCACTGCTAGCTCGGTGAACAGCTAAATATAGCCGTTTATTTGGGGAAAATTTCTTCCATTTTTTTCTCTGTTTGACTTAGTGACACTGTTCTCTACAAGCTAGTGATTGCTGACGTCACACGCCAATTATCTTACCTTTGAGGTGCCACTGGGCTGTGTTTTCCCTGAACACCTTCCTGTTGTTTACCGCCTCACTGGGATGGTATTTACGAGGCCAAACGTAATGAACAAACTCACCGACCGAACCGCGAATAACCGCCAGATACGAACGTTGGTTTGAATACCAGATGAATACCGCGGCGGCCAATCAGGTGCCTTGCTGAGCTGACGTCATCACGCTCTGCACGTTCTGCTCAGATTGGGCCTTTGGCTTTAACTGTGTTTTCTTCTTAACTTTATGTGCATGTTTTACAACAAATATGTGTTGTTTTTTTTATTATTACATTTTTAAACACTTTTATTTCTGCACTGCTTCACTTTTTATGTCTTTGTTGGTTAAATAACAGTCAGATCCACCAGGATAACGAAGCTGCGGCATCAATGAGTTATTTCACAGCTGCCGGACAGATGTACTCTGTTCCTTTATTATACATGGGGGGAAAAAATCATTAGAAAACGATAAAATAGATTAATCAGTCAAAAATGCAAAGCAAGTTTCCGTTCCTTTTTATATATTAGATCTTGTGGAAATTGTATTTTTGCATCAACTTGGCTGTGAAGTCTTTCTCCAAATGACAGATTCTGTTAAGATAAATATTGTTATCTGGAGAGCGGTGTGAGCAGAGAGGGTTTACAGAGCAGTTGACACATAGCACACATATCTCCACTATTTAGACTGGGAGGAACAGTCCCCACACACCGATGCTTAGTGTTGAAATGGAGCTGCATCGCAGATTTTTTTCATGCATGCTTGTCTCCCTGCCTGTATTCTTCATAAAGAATACACACAGTTCAATGCTCTCAACTTGGACGCTCGCTGGGGCTCTCTGAAAATATTTATTTTTAGCAGCTGTGCTTTTGTAATTAATCACTTCTTGTGGGAAAAATATCCACAAAACAAACAGAATATTCTCATACATGGCAACATTAGTAGACATACAAGAATGCAACAACAAAAAATAATTTATCACCCCCCCTCAGCCACAGATATATCATTTGGTGGCTCTTGACCCCAAAGGTACAGATCAATTGCACCATCTAGTGGCGTGTATGTATAACAACAACAACACTTCCCTGACCTTTCTTAAACCTCCCTCCCTCCTTAAAACTTTCTTTCCCTCAAGACGGCTGCTGCGAGTGTGAGAGGGAAGCTGAGGGGCACTGCTGCTGTCTGGAGGAGGGGAACACCAGCACCCCTTCAATGGTAGCGACGAGGTGTAATGACATCCTTCAGCCAACAGATGTCATAAGAGCACCTTTAAGTTGATACACTGGAATGCCTGCATTGAGAGAAGAAATGTGGATGTTGTGATTAGAAAAAGACCAAATCTGACACCCAAAATGTGATGAAATCCATACTAAACATTTACATATACATTATTCTTAATGATGTTTTGAATTATTCATTTTGAATGAACTATAAAGATTATAAGCCTAAGGTATTTATTTAGGTAGAAACACCAAGCATTGTTTACACACTTTGTGTCTTTGTTTGTGCCCTTTACTCTGCCGGTTTAATTGTTTTTATCTCTATTGGTGTAAGTCCTTTGTGTTCCGTGGTGTTATTTTCAAGTGATTTCCATTAAATACATTCCTGTACACTAGGTGGCAGTAGCGCCCCCCTTTTCCCGTGTGCACGTCTATTATGAATAAAAGGAAGTAGAGTTGCAGACGTCACACATAGATATGTGCAAATAGATACTGTTATTGATACGTCATTGAGGGATGTGTCAAGCACAGGTGCCATACTGGTCAGGGGGAGTGACGATGATAGGCGGTCTCTGCTCAGTTCAAATAACTGCTGCAGAAGTTTAAAAACATTCGTGCTTGTTACAAAATTCCTGGTATATTTATGAGATTTATGTTTTGGTTACATTAATAAGATGTTTTATTGTTTACACAAATAACAGTTAGGTTCCCGCTTCATTTACAAATTTGTAACAATTGGAGTCATGCAGGCCTTCAGTGATTATATCGAGTGTGACGCAGTTGAGAGAGAACTTTGATTTTCAATCTTATCAACACAGAAAACAATGGATTTTTTATTTATTCTTTGAATTAGTTAAAGTACTGAAAGAGCAATGGAAAATGCACAGGACCCCTGCCTTTATTTATCGTTGTTATTTTGTCAGTGCTTTTAGTAAAGCCATTGTGTGAAAATACACATAGAACAATTCATGGCCACGAGTAGTTGGGTTTACTGTCAAAAAATATTACGGGCAATGAGTAGGCTACTTATCAATATCTTAATTGTTCTTTTTTTATCAATTTTATCTTGTTTTTAACCTTCTAGCACTGTGAGAGTTTACTATTTATGTATTATTAAT
>CAESWR010000183.1:26650-36787 GCA_903171835.1 Mullus surmuletus | reverse complement strand
ATTATCTCCTGAGTTTCACTGGGGGGGGGGGGTGAAATATTGTAGCCCCGGACAGCCTCGCACACAAAGAGCTGGATCTATTTGGAAACAAATAAGTTGTGAAAAGTGATACAAAATATCTCGTTAGATTTAATCTTTTCATTTGTGGATAAATAGCGAGGAGGGCCCCGAGGCTGCAGACGTAAAAAGGTGAGGCGGGCGGCAGTCGATGGAGGATCAGGTTTTTGCGGCTCAGATTCACGGCAGACTGACTGAGACATTTGAATACGTTTAGCAAGCGGAGCATTGACAGCAGGGGGAGAAAAAAAAAAAACTGTTCAATTATTGATCCGCCGGCTGGAATCCTGCAGTATTTCAACATACCTGTTAGGCAGACTGATCCCTGAGGAAAAGTGTTCGCGTCGCGCATGATAACCCGCCGACGGCTTGAATCAACATTCCCCTCCGTGAATCACGCTTGCTGTTTTTCCTCTCGAATTACACGCAGCCGAGAGAAAACGTCCTTTTTTTCGGAGGGGCGAGGAAATTGTTGCATCATCGCAGCGGCAGGCGAAATTCTCCTTTGTCTGTGCAGCAACTCATCACTTTGAACTGTCAAATTCGCCACCTCTTCTTTTCTTTTTCTTTTTTTTATTTGATTTTAAAACAGGAACTCGTTATGCATCTAATTATGCGTCCTTTATTGCGGCCAACGGCAGGTTTGTCTCTCGTCGGCGAGATGGCGACACCTGTCAATAGTCTTCCCGGGCAAACTGATAAGACGGGAGGCCTCATTGTTCCACCAACAAAGCTAAAAGAACCCATTAGTTCACACAATGGTGAAAACAATCAAGTTAATAAAGAATGTACCGGCGGCCGAGGATGGGGGGTGGGGGGGGGTCTCCATGTGCTTTGTTTTACTATCACGGTGACATTTACTGTGTCGTAAATGTCATTGTGTTTGCCAGTGATGGATTTCAACTCAAAACGAAGCATGGATTTATTACACGGCGCCGCTAATGACGCATAGATTTGACACACTGAGGGTTTTATTCATGAAGAAGCGCACCGGGCCGGTGAATCAGGGGGGTTGGGGGGGGGGCCACGGCTCGGAAAACGTGGTGATTTGCCCCCAATTCCCATGCATGGTCAAGCCCTGTTGACGCCCGTTGAATCCGCCGCAAAGGAGCGAAACCTTCCATTATCTCCCGCTCTCCGGCTGAGTTATTCATCTCTCCGGTCGGGGGTCCCGCTGGATAATAATAAAAAAAGCCCCGCCAAAAAAAACCTCCCACCTTGCAGACACCGCGGGGTCTCTTAGAGAGCTAATGGCCTCGCCGGGGTCCGTCAGCCTCCCCTCCCTCCCTCCCTCCAGTCCTTTGTACCCCCGCCCTGCCCCGGCCTCACCCCACCTTACTACAAATGTCAAGGAATATTGATTTGACTCCGGAGTGACAAAGTCATCACCGAGACGGGCCGCCTTTGTGCGGTAAAGAAAAAGAGCTGACCTTCAACGCCGGCCGCAGCTACAGACGCTATCAATATTTCATCCGGGCTGTGTAAATTTCCTGCAGAGCTTCTCTTTTATGAGCAGCCCGGAAAAAAGAAAAGCGAGTGACGGCGGCAGTAAATGTGACAATGCTTGCCAGGTTGTTGAGGAACGCTGCCCGTCTGATGAGCATAAAGTCGCTTCTGAAGCAGCGTAAATATTCCTGCGAGCCTTTCAGTGGCTCATAGACGCGGTGGGGGGGGCGGGGGGCTGTCATCTAAATTTCTGACTGATATCGGCTTCAAAGGAGGCACACACGCAAGAGCCGAACAGGGCGGGGGGAAGAAAGACAACAAGGGGACAACAAGTAGCATTTGAAAAAGTACACAACCTACACTCTCGGCTGACGTACGTCGGCTTGTCACTGGCGGGAAAATGTTGCTTTTATTTATCTTTATTTTTTTTTTGTTAAAGGGATAGTTCCGATTTTTTGACATGAAGTTGTATGAGATCCTCACCATCAGTGTAGTTCATCAGCAGTGACTTCTCCTACACAGCGTTGCAGAAAGTAGTTCCATCTAGTTGCTGGGGTCACATGGATAACGTTTTTTGCTCCAAAAAGCAACATGCGTTCAAAAGAGTGATCCATTTGCATCACGAAATTTTGGCCACAAAAAAGTCCGACCTCGCAATCAACCAGCACTATTTTGCCTCCCTTCGTATCACTGCGCGCACCTTCATTAGCTGTTTCACGGCGTTTGCATGCTAGGAAGGAGACCGCTGCGATGCGTCTACTCTCACATCACAGCAGTCTCCTTCCGCCTCCTTCAGCTGATGGAAAGTAGCGTGCAGTGATACGAATGGAGGGAAAATAGCACCGGACGATTGCGAGGTCCGACTTTTTTGCGGCCAAGAAATCCTGATGCAAATGGATCACTCTTTTGAACACATGCTGTTTTTTGGAGCAAAACGCTTTATTCATGTGACCCCAGCAACTAGACGGAACTACTTTCTGAACTACTCCGCTCACGGGACGCAGTGGGGGAAAAGTCACTGCTGATGAACAACACTGATGGTGACGATCTCATACAACTTCATGTCAAAGAATCTGAACTATCCCTTTAAAGGAAGAGAAGGGACGAAAAAGCAACCGAGTGACAGTTGTTGCCGTGAACCCGGGGTGGGTGGCGCCGCGCCCGGGTCCCCGTGTCCTGCATGGCTGGCGTCTAATTGTTTTCTGCAGAAAACTCATTAGGAGTCAGTTGACTGGAGATTCTCGCAGGAGCGGAGCTGCAGTCATCTGATAACCTCCCGACACTCCCTTTCCAGAGGAGTTTATTCCAAATCCTCTTACAGGGAGAAAACAAAAAGCTGCTGATTTCCCAGAGGAGTAATGATATTAGCACCTGATTCCACCGGCGGAATCCTGGCAGGAAATATGAGCGGAATTTTCATAATAAGAGAAACAAATGTACAAGCTAGAGACGATCTGAGGAGACTTTGATGATGATGGAGGCGGTTTGCCCTCTGCCTGTACTTGTGCACGTCGCGTTCGCTCTCCTCTCGCCCCGGCGCGCTCTGGGGAGCACTTCTCTGTAACGCTAGACGCATCCGTTGCATCTCCATCCCTTATTATTTTACCCCTCAAAGACCTTTGCTGGAAACGAGAGATGCTGCAATCCGACAGAAAGCTTTAACTCTTTGTTGTGTCAGTGCAAGCTGCACGGTGTCTCTTTTTTGTGTGTCTAGACGGCGTTCTTTGATAAACTCGCCCTACATGATCTCTCTGTTGTTTAGTGATTAAGTGCTGTTTTAAGTGAGTTCCTGGGGGTTTTGTCCAGACGTTTCTTAACCATTCAGAGGGTCCTTGAAAAACACTAATATGTATCTTTCAGGCTGAAGCTGATTAACAAGACTGACTAATTGAAAGTTGGAAAGAATATTAACGAATGACATTTGTACAGCAGTCTTTTGGAAGGAGACACTTTTTGTCCCCAGGAACTAATAAGAGAGTTTGCTATGAAAATCAAGTCACTGCAGAAAAAATAAAAATGCGTTAAATTCAATTTTGCTGCTAATCACTGACCCATCTGAGGCTCTAACAATAATAATATTAATGCTTAAATCCTCCTTGAATTGCATTTTTTGAAAATTATTCAAATTTTAGTTTTTCCGATTAAACCACTGTGGGGTTACATAAACAAACTGGCATATAAAGGGTTAAATGACCCCTAATAATTTATATTTGAGGGACGTTTTTCATCCTGAGAGATGATTGAGAACATTGTTTTTAAGGAACTCTTCAGGGTTAAATTTCTTGAAAAGCTTCATCTGTAAACAGGATTTACGGCAAAGATGAGCTAAACTTTTATACTTTGCATAAAACTGCATTTTTTAAAAGTTGATTCCATGGGGGTCCGTGCTCATTTGTCTGCAAAATTGCACAAAAACTGGCAGTTAATGAAGCAATGACCCCTGATAATTCGAGGAGGATTTGTGTATTCTCCTCAAGAAATATTATAATGACCCCGAGTAAAGTTTTATATATTTGTTTCCTCCGCCAGGCGGATTATGTTTTCAGTGCTTTTGTCTGTTTCTTTATTTGCAGGATTTTATAAAGAGCCAAACCACACCAAACTTGAAGGGCCGTCTCGTCCTTCGGGAGATCTTATTAGAGATTTTTGTTTTTAATTGTCTTTTCCATCAATAGACTTTCTTTTCCACTCGCGTTTTGTCAGATTTTTCTCAGCGTCTCCGTGACGGCCATGATGAAACGGCGGATCTACAGTCGCCGTTTTAAAGCGTGAGACAAATCCCCCCCCCCGTTCCCCGAGGCTTTCGCCCTGCTACATCATGATTGATTGCCATTCCTATTTCATTTAGGACTCCGGCTACAGAGCAGGTAAATGAATTGTGGGCGGGTGCATCTATTCTGCGAAGGGGAGCAGCACAAGCACAGCGATATGAATTATCACAGTCTGACTGACATTTAATACCCGATATTATTCGAAGCGACAGGCCGGAATTATAGGTGTGTTGCCGCCCCCCCACCCCCGAAAAAACAGCTTGTTGTTTCTGTCGCGGATGACAGCTGAGGAGTCAACAGGAAAAATAGAAACAGATGTCTGCATTCTTGTGATATTATTTTGTCACTTGTGCGAATGGGTTTTCCCCTCTCACTTTGGCTTTTATTGCTGCGCCGACGCTTCCCTAAAAGACAGGGGGTGTCGGTGCGTTTTCCGTATATTTGGCGTAACGGAGTGAAAACTGTCGCAGTTGTTTGTCGCCGTGTCACGTAGAAGTGAAACCGCTTTGTGGCGTTTCAGGTGTGCGTTAAATAAATCTAATTGTTCGTATTGCTGCATGAGAGTCATGCTGTTAAACGCGCTGGTGGAATTAGCTCTAATCTGATCAGACAAGGCCACGCCGTTGCTCCGAACACATCTAGATCCAAGCGCATGAGAAGAATATGAGAAAGGTGTTATTTTCCACAGAGAAAAAAAAAAAAGACTCCCCGCCCGGCATCTTAATGGAGCGAGAACACACAACAACTCGCTTTCCCTCTCCTTCCGCCCTAAATCTTTAGTGTCACTCTCTCGCGTGGAGAAACTGGGTTGTGAAAAGCAGACTCGCAGAGAGGAAGTGGAAGTAAAAGGGCAGTCATTATTAATTGTCAGAGTCGATTGTGCTGAGCGATCACCCCGAGCGTGTTGGCGATCCGGCTTGGAGGGCGGCGGCAGCCTGACTCACATATTGATGTGCTGTGACTGCACCAAGCGTGAAGTTAGTTAACCCGCTGTGGGGACGTAAAAGTCACTTTAAGGTGCTCGCGGGTGAGCTGGATTCACAGACGCCACCTGGAGACTAATGTTGCAGTCACAAGCGCACACACCAGCACAGTTGAGGTTCAAGAACGAGAATAGACTAAGACGTGTACTTCAAAGCCTCGCCATTATCTCTACCTTGGCAGCACAGTCCAACAAATAGACAGATTTTTGGGTTATTCTCATGAAAACTGGTCTTGACTGAAGAACCTTGAGCATGTTTTCCCTGCTGCATAGGAAGCCATTTTGAACGTTTCAACTTATTTGCTGCTGTCCTAAGCAAAACACAGTCTAAAAGCCTAGTAGTAAAATGGCAAGACCAAGACCTTCAAGGTCAAACCTAGTTGTTTTGTTTCCCATGTATTTGCGTCACGGCTGAAAGCAAATGCTTGGGTATTTCCCCGAATTTGAACTCAGATCCTCCAATTTCGCATCAAGTGCTGTAAGTTAAACAAAGTGGGATTTTACAGCACCACACACTGAGTCCATTGGAAGTAATTATCTCCTAACACCCATGTGGCTTTAATTACACTGAACAAGAGTTTTTGCACTTATTCAACCAAATAAATTAATATTCCAGAGTCTTTATCTCGATGAAAATGATGTTCCCCCGGCAGAATACCGATTAGCTCCGTGTCCGGGAATAAAGACGCAGCAGGAAACAGGTGGTTCGCTCTTTCTGACCCAAATGAGAATACTTTGGTCATTTGCCCTAGAAGCGGGGGAGAAGTTGGCGGTTTTGGCCCACCGCGGCTGGCTTCTGGGCTTAGTTCCGCCAGGCGCATGGGGCGAGCATACCAGAGTGCCGTAATTACATTTGGCTCCCACTCCCACAACAGGATTAGGTGATTTGTGTCCAAAGAGGCCTTTATAATTGCCCCTGATTACCAGTTGCCAGTGCAGTGTGGAGAAAGGTCAGCTGGTCGGCCGTTCAGACACCCTTTTGGCCCGTAATCCCCCCGACACCCGGTGTCTCTGCGGCAGCCCCCCACCCCCCTCCCTCCTCCACCACCACCACCACCACCGCAGTCAGCAATCAGAAACATTGCGGTTGGCTGTTATTGTCTGCATCCTAATTGTTACTCCTTTATTTCCTCCCTTTTGCCGCGCAGTGAATAGCCGGCCACGCACGTGGCCCATCCGCGCCTCCGCTCTCGGAGAACGCAGCCGAGGGTCTCTCATTATCCGCGCTTGAAAATATGTGACCTTGTTTGCTGCCGGAATAAAGTAATAGTAGCAGTGGTGCATTGTCTGCAGAGCAATTGCTTCTTTCCTCTTTCTTTTCTTTCTTTTTTTTTTTTTTCTCCCCGCCTCTCGTTAAGCTTTGTAAGGGCTTTGAAAAATTCCCTCAAGCCTCCTCTGTGCCCACCCCAACGATAGTCCAGACTTTCTTTTTTTTCTCCTTCCAATTCCAGCTTTTGTTTGCCAGGGATAAAAGACCTGTACAGAAATAATGAGGTGTATAAGGTGTAGCCATACAGACATTGTAAAACCCTCCTATATTCTTCTATTTCGTACAACTTTAGATTATAGAGGATTTTCTGCCTATGGCTGCATCCGAGCCGTCATTGAGATTCATCCCGCCGTTACTGTGTTCTGAGTGTCCTTGGTTTAGTGCTGCCGCAAATATTTAGAGAGTACTTTCTATTTCCACTCAGGCTGATAGTTGTAGACTCACAACCGAGGCTTTGATGACGACTTTGACCCCCCCCCCCCACCCACCCACCCGTAAAAGCACGTAATGATGACGGCGCTCTTGGCCTGGCCTTATAAAAGATTTATGTGAGAAACGGCACTTTGGAAAAGTGTCGGGGCCCAGAGTATCTCAACATGTGTGTTATTGTTCTTTGTTGTGCTCAGCCAGCCCTCTTCCCGAGCTCCTTGGCTCCTTGGATAAAGGATAATGTGAATGACCCAGTGTGACTGTTTGTTCTCCAATTTGTTCTGCAGTTTTCCCCGAGATCCGGAGAGGTGCGCTTGGCTGGGAGCGCCGCTGCCTCTGAAGCCGAATGGATTGTTTAACGGGGTGAGAAATGAAGATTTATCTGCACATCTGCGAGGCGCTCTGGTTTCTCAGTCGCGCCGCGTCCCCGGCTCGGCATATGCTGGCTGAGGGGAATTTTAGTTTTCATTTAGGTTAAGTTTTTTTTTTTTTTTAATTGCACTCGTCTTTGCCTTTGGGGCGAATTCTTGCGGGATAACTTATTCTATGATTATTTTATGCGCTCGGGCTCCAACCGCACACCATCACCCACAATGCCACTCCACCTTCATTTCCTGCCAGGCCCCAGCGCGGACTCTCCCTCCTCTGACCTCTCACACAGTGAACCCCATGAATGGACAATAGTGCCCTTCAGTGGGGCCCCATGACCATAGCGGAGCCTGCAGCTGGAGCGCATAGCGAGGCTGCCCCGGCCCGAGGGCACGCTAACAGCTGAGAGAGATCACTGAACCGCCCAGGGGATTTTTTTTTTTTTTCGAGGGGGTGGGTGGGTGCAATGCTCGAGGATTCACAGATGTGAGGGATGGAAAAGTGGCCTCGACACCATGCAAGGGGGGGGGGATCAAGAGCTGGAGCTGTTTATTAGATGCCGAGGGGGGGCGGGGACTTTAACAGGTGCTCAGGGGGCTGCTCAGTGGATCTGCTGCATGGATGGAGGATGAACCCCTGGAAAGCCCCTCAGCTATTTTTCATCAAACAAAGGAAGTGGTGGATTGCAGAAGTTATGATAAAATCTTTTGCAGGATATTAGAAATAATAATCAAATAATGCAATTTTACCTGAAACTTTTTTGTGAACTTTGCAATAAGCGTAGATAATGTTCTGATGGATGGATCTTTTTCTTTTCTTTTTTTTCTCTAATTGCGTTCTCCAACTGCATGCTTCCAATAATGAAAAACTCAAGCCTGTGTAGAATAAAACTGTATCTGCAGGTGCACATCAATTTTAGCCACGCCCCTCAGGCTTTTGTAACCAATGAGGGAGGTGAGTGAGTCCTCTATTGATGAAGCAAAGTAAAGTTCATGTGATAACTGAACTTTTGGTGACTTGTAGCCTCACATATCACAAATTATTCTCAAAAAGCTGTGTGGCTCAAGTAGGGCTGGGCGATATATCGATATAAAAAATTATATTGATATTTTTGGAATGAGACTATATCATTTATATCGATTATAACCCTATATAGTAGCCTATAGTTGTTAGAAAGGAGAGGAAAATCTGTAATTCAATTTTAATAAGCCATTCAGTTGTCACACTAAACTAAAACGATTGGCAGATATTTTATTTCTCTTATATTTATTTCCGAAAAAGATTGGCCTATTTCATTTTGGCGCTATTTTTCTTAAGATATCTTTTTAATGTGCACCTTACATGAAGCTTTATAATTCCAAAAGGTTACTCTTCTTGTTATAAAGTATTTGTTATGTTTAAATTGTTGTTGGAACAGCTGAGTAAACCTATTTATTTCTTCTTGCAGCTGTTCAGCCTAAATATATTGGGATACAAGTTTTGGTCCATATCACCCAGCTCTAAACTCGAGTGGTTTCGCTTTGATTTGCGAAACGCTCCGTGGCTCAGCGGCGATGTGGCGCTCACTGATGAACTGTTGACCTTTCATGCGCGCCGCGGAACGACGGATCTGCGTCTCTTTGACACACTCTCAGTTTTGCACAACCTTGCGTTGATACACAGCGCCATATCAAAAAAACGAAGCGGTGGCTGTCTTGTGATTGCGGGACTTGTTTTTTGGGGCGCTTTGTTCGGCCGCCCCCACCCTCCTTCAGGCCTCCCTAATTAGATCAGAAAATCAATTACGATTCAAATGCGCCACACGTGTCTTATCTCCACTTGGCAGGGAGTTTTAAGCTAGTTCGTGGTGCAACCAAAAATACATATGCAAATGAGATGCAGGAAAAAAAAAATGTAGGAGTGTAAAATCCATCGGAGTTCGTGCGGCGTAAACACAATTAAAATTCCGCCATCATCATCATAATCAACATCGCCATCATCATCATCACAAAGCCTCTTTCTATCCCGTAATGATGTGCTGTCCAAGAAGCCATTTACACCAGACTGCTTGATGGCACCGCAAAGTCATTCGAGCACTCGCCTGGCGCCCACGCTCCGCATCTCCAAATGAGCCCGTATTAGCATAATGGTGCGTGCTTGCTGCGCCGCGATTTCTTTCAATCAAGGCGGGAAGTCGCTGCTAATTACCAACAGGCAACTAATGGACGCCGTTGGCATCCTGTGACTTGCGGTCAGCTGATTTTTAGAGGCTGCAAGGGACGAACGCATTCCCGTCGAGGGATTGATACAGGGATGGTGAAACCACTGTCTTGCAGAGAAGGCAGCTGTGTATTCCCTCCTCCTCCTCCTCCTCCTCCTCCTCCTCGGCACAGGTTGTCTTCAGCACAATTTAGCTCATTGGATCTCAGATTTGACACCCACCTCATCTTTTCCCCCTCCTGCAGGATAAAAAAAAAAACCCTAAACCCTGCAAGACCATTGGAGGAAATTGACATTCCCCGGCGCTGTTTTCATCTCCGTAGCTTTGTTTCTCCACAGGACACGAGGTGATTGGAGTTCCGAAAGGTAATAAGAGGAACAATATCCAACAGTGCAGAGAGGGGAGAGTGGAAAGACACTGCCGCCGCTGCAGAGGAGGAGGAGGAAGGAGGAAAGTTGTTAAAATTCATAGGGAAGGAATCAACTGCTGAATACATTACACGGCGTCAACCGCTCCAAGGACGCCAAAGGTCACGCCGCTCGTCTGGCTCGCTGTCTGGCGACCCAATGGGAGCGCATTGTACGAGAGGAGAAAGACAAAAAAAAAAAAAAAA
>CAESWR010000182.1:1214450-1227839 GCA_903171835.1 Mullus surmuletus | reverse complement strand
CCCTCCTCCCCCCCTCTCTCTCTCCTCCTACAGGAAATTAATAGGCGGCTACCACTGATGCGTTAAATTACTTTGCGTTGGGCACCGCAGACAACCGGATTATTTATTCTTTATATTCTCCATATTAGAGGGTCTGCCTTCTGCTCTGCTATTGTTTTTAAATTAGATCTCGTTTCCCGGTGCAGCATTAAAAGATACTGTACGTAATTGTCCCGGAGCATCACACGGGCGGAAGTTTGCCACGCTTCTATAGTGATGTTTGATCAGGAATTTCTTTGAAATATGTGTAATAATGTGAAGTCAGACAGAAACAAAATAAAAGATTATAGTTTTTTTTTAAATTGCATGTTTAAAGTCATATATTACAAGTTATAATATAAGTCCATCGAATAACAGCAGTGGTGCACTATTCTGTCTCCAATGGTGACAGATGTACTCAGTAGGGCTGGGTATCGGTATGAAACAACCCAGTACCAAGTAGTATCTAAACTGCGCCTGTCATACTTGCAATCGGTTGTTTTTCTACCCAGATCTAGAAGGTTTGTCCAGTTCTCAGTAAATATTTCAGTAATCTCAGCACTTTCAAAATGTATTTGTGTAAAAATCTTTTCAATGGGGAGGAGTGGAGACATTTGGACAACTCACTGCTTTCTATTCACATGATTAATATTAAATGAAGTAACAAAAAGTATCAAATGAAGTACTCAATTGGTATCTGTTTCGTTTTAAGGGTACTAGTATTGGTGCTGGTATCAAACATTTTTAAACAATACCCAGCCCTAGTTTTCAGGCTGAATAACACACAAGATGATGTCCCTTTTGAGAAAATCAGACCCATGACCTCTCATTATTCCAGTGCAAAACAATGAAACAAAACAGTACAATCTCACGAAATGTACCTTTAACTGCACACTAATAGACTGATGACACCCACTTGAACATACTAACGAAGTCACTACGTCGTGTTTCGCAGCGCCCATGTGGCTCCGCTGGCTCTTTGTGTGCCGTTCAGAAGGGGCCTGTTTCTTTCACTTTGCAGCGGGAAGGTCTCCTCTCCACCTCCCCCAACCCCCGGACCACTGTCAGGGGGAATCTCCTTCAAACCCCCTCCGCTGCCTGGCCCGGCATCGCCTCACGCTGCCTCCGCACATATGCACGTCATGTGGTGTCAGCGCCAAGGTGCGCTCTGACGTTATCCGGCCTGATGGTAGCATATTCCCTGCTGATAGCGATGATTGCCACGCTCAGGTATAGCTCTCAGTGTGTGTGTGTGTGTGTGTGTGTGTGTGTGTGTTTGTGTGCCCTCTGAGCTGGCCCTTCATGTTT
The DNA here is from genome assembly GCA_903171835.1 of Mullus surmuletus. Taxonomy (NCBI): domain Eukaryota; kingdom Metazoa; phylum Chordata; class Actinopteri; order Syngnathiformes; family Mullidae; genus Mullus; species Mullus surmuletus. The sequence goes on along the minus strand of CAESWR010000182.1, from coordinate 1,226,513 downwards.
TCGTCCATGCCCGAGCTGAAAGGTTTGTCGTCCGCCCCCCTCACACACACACACACACACTGCACCTATAAGCCCGCAGTGAGGATTCAGCATGGCAGCTGCAGGTTTTACCAGGCTGACTCCCCTCTCCTCTATGCTCTATTTCACCTGGTTCTACATCCCCATGCCCCCCGTTACTCCTCTTTTTCCATGTGGCTGAGCTTGGAGTGGAAGGGGCTTTGAAACACACACACACCGCGGCCGGCGCTCCGTCGCCCCCCATCCCGCATCTCTGACTTCAATTGAGACGAAAGCCCGGTGGAAATAGATGCGAAACGAGAGCAGGATGTTCCTGCGCGCTCGCTTTGTTGTGGCTCGCCTTCCGATTCAATTTCTGCAGCCACCAAGACCACAGCCGACATAATCAGCATCCTCTCTCTTTTTTTTTAACTTCCACAAAAACAAACAACATAAAAAGAATCCATGAAGACTTCTGAAGAGGTAGTTGAGGAGGAGTTTTTCCTCCAGCTTGTATTGAAAACAGCGTCGACTAATATTCAAGTTAGCCGAGATTTAATATGACGTTTAGTAGATTTTCCTCTCACAGAGTGGAGCCGGCAGGCAGCACCCATGGGAATCTCCTCTCCCGGCGCACGGTTAACATTCCGCATTTGTCCGGCACTTTGTAATTTATTGGATCTCATCTGTCCGGGCTTTGATTTATATATTGATTTGAAAAATAAATAAAAGTGATAGGAACCTGCATTGGAGTGTAATGATGGACTGTGTCGACATGCAGGAGTAGGGATATGAAACATTGGGAGGAAATTAGATATTATGCCCCCAAGACAACTGCAGCCGGCAGCACATTCATTATTGGCTGGATATTTATTATTAAGAATTTCTCTTCATGAGTGACTGCTGCGGAATATTTCGACCCCCGCGCCGGCAAAAGTCTTTGCAGAGGTGTGTGTCTGCACGGCGCCGCGTGTTGGTATATGCATGCAGCTTTGTCGGTTGGCGCTGTCAAAAAAAACACAAGAGAGGTTTGATTTGTCGGATATTGTAACACGCACGTGAAAAATCCCTGCTCTCGGTTAAACAATGTACACACATTGTCCGACTCCATATGCCGAGCCCCCCCCCACCCCTCCCCCACCCCCCTAAAAACACGGAAAAGAGACACTAAACAGCTGTTAATAACACTAAAACCCGTGCCAGGACTTCCGCCTCTGCAGCAGTTTTAATCACAGCACAGTGAATTTCAAACAGCAGCCCGAAGAAGGGCCGCTGTCCAAGCCCCCAGAATTTTTATTTCAAGCCCCCCCCCCCCTGCCCACCCACCCACCCGAAACACCCCCACCCTCCCGCCTCTCCGCACTAATCCACTTCAATTATGTTCTCTCCCATTTCTCCTGATCACTTTACAGCTCAGCAGCACCTGTGCTAATTGTAGCGGCGATGATCGCTGATATGTTTTGCATCCTTAAAGGAGTTTGGGAGAGGGCGGGGTGCGAGGGGTGTGTGCGTGTGTGTGTGTGTGTGAAGGGGCGGGGAGGGAGAAGGGGGGGTGGGGGGGGGTGACAGATAAACATCTAGCCTCGGGGCTTTTTCGGGGGAAAACGCGGCTCAGCCTAGCAGATGGCCATCATATTATATGGGGAGAGTTTCTCACCGAGGCTCGGGGTACGGGTGGGCGGGGTGTAATGAGTCTGAGGTAGGAGGAGGGGTTTGAGGAAAGGAAGGTAGGAGAGGAGACAAGTGAGGGAAGGATGGATGAAAAGGAATGGAGCACGGAAACTTAACTGGTCTTGCGTTTCTCCTCCTCGGACAGCGCATCGCTTCTATATTTCCATATGCATTTAAAGGAGCATTTCACACAAATACACTCTCTGCTTGTATCTCTTGTTTATCCAAGGACAACAGTGTGTGTGAGAGAGAAGAGGGAGCAGGTGTGTGTGCGCGTACGTCTGTGTGAGAGCGTATCCCTCACCTCGCCACCTTGCTGCCCCCGCTGAACCGATTGCACCCGTAATGAATGGGCTGCCAGCCCTCCCCATTGTGGCTATCCGAGGTCGGACCACATATTATATAGCAGCCTATTTGCCGCGATGATGAGCTGCGGACACCTCCCATTATTTATTAGGAAAGGCTGCAGCTGTGTGAGACCCCGGGTTGGATGTGCCGGGCTGCCGCGGTGGGGAAGACGACGAGAAAAAGGGAAGAGATCACTTTTATGTCTCTTTGTGATTTAATTGATTTATTTATAGCTTGCACGTGGACTGAATTTCCTCGTACCCTCGCAAGACGTGCCGCTGAAAGTCACCGGAAAAATGTTTGTCGAAAACAATGTAAAAAAAAAAAACAGCTGACATCAGTGGACGGCGTATTCCCACGCGGCTTTGAAAAATGACCAAAAATCCTCGGCGTTCTAACAGGGGTCAGCCTGCTTTGTTAGGTGTGTTCTCCTGGTGCTAAAAGACAAATGATGTACTTTGCCTTGGGTCAACTGGGCTTTCCCATCCCATAATGACCTTTCAGGGAGCTGCAGGAGAACAGCCGCTCCCACAGTGATGAAGCAGTACTCTTACGCCTCACATCAAAGGTGTATGTATTGGCGGTCTAATGTTTTTTAGCGCAGCGGCTGCGACCTCCCCACCTCTAATGGACTGTTCCAGCGCTCATCAATCATATAAACGCGGTGCTTAAGCAAGGCGGCGCGTCTCACACACACACATACACACACAAAAACCTCTTGAAGAAACTCTTTCCTGTTTTGCACCTTTTTGAAACCCGAATCTGCAGCCAAACGAGAACCCATCCAAAGTCATTTTCTGTTTTCAATTGAGTTACATGCTCCCAATCTGTGAAACACTTGCCACTTTGCTTTGGAGGGAAAACCTAACAGTCCTCAATGTGTGTGTGTGTGTGTGTGTTGCTGTTCTGCCAAGGGTTCCCCGGAGGAGAGAGAGGATCTCTGTCAGTTTGTCATCAGACGCAATCTGCCAGGTTTTATGAAATACCAAATTACTAATTGGCCCGGCGTAAGGTTTCCCGCCTGGAAGTGAGACGGTGCTATTTGGGCCTCCATCAGGATCACGGGGAGACACACTCAGCTGCCCCCCCGCCGAGCTGGCAACTCTCTGTCATTTCACGCCCAGCCGCTGCAGCGGCGACACGCGTAAAGCGATCAGCGAGGACAAAGACCTTTTCCAGACACTTCCCGGGTCGTCCGCGTGCATGTCGGTGGCTCCGCAGCGGGGCCCTTTCGCAGCCATTTTTCTAAATTAATACATTAGACTTTCACTGGTGCAACTGTGCATTATGCAACACTACAGACTTCTGTTGGGAAATTCAGTTTCGTTGCTGGATCGGTTGACAGACCGTTGGTGCTGCAGGGCCCATCAGCAGGGAGGATTGTGGGTGCAAGGTTGAAAGGCGGCTCCTTTTAATGACTTGGCACCCCTGAAGTGTGTGCTCAGGAGAACACAGGAATTTATATTGTTCAAACTCAAAATGTTCTTTTTCCTTGTTGTTACTCCGAGTTGCAGTGTAGTCAATATGATGGTGGATATATAAAGTACAAACAAACAAAAACTTCATTAAACCCGTCTGTCACGTCTAACGCTGCAGTAAATTCTACTTTTTAAACATAAGGCATCAGCAAAAACAGATCATTTGGGGGATTTTTGAGGTTTTGTACATCTGTATTTGCAGAAAAAATCTCGAATGATGAGAAACACAAAGGAACATCACTGCACATCAAAAGAGCGTCGTCGTCAGTGTACAATAAACAGTGAAGAAGACCAGACGGGCTCAGATCTCCTGGGTGATGACCATCCATGAACTGGATTGTATCCTTTTCCATTGGAACCAGATGTAATGTAACATTTACACTGGAAGCAGAGCTCCGGTGGGAGGGGTGGGGGGGGGCGCATGTGTGAAAGACCTGCAGCTACAGACCCGATCCCACCTGCCGTCGCATCATTTTCACACGATTAGCCAGTGAACGTACAAATGTGTGCATGTTGCTGATAATAAACCTGGTGTGCATCACCATCAGCATAAAGAGGACACACACACACATGATGGGGTGATGGGGATGGCAAATGAATAGTGAAGCTGTGGTGTGTGCTGCTGTGTGTTTTCTGTCTTTTTCCATGGACTACTAATCAAACATGCTCAAGGCCACTGGATGGATAAACACACACGTACACACACACACACAATCTGGCAACAATTCAACTCCTCTCTCAAACAGTGCAAAATGAGAATAAGGTTTGGCTGAGGAGTCACACACACACACACAAATCACTGGATGGGCCTTACGAGAAACGACTTCAGTTGTTTTATTGTAAAAAGAGCGGTACCCTTTCACCCAAACACATCGTTAGCAAATTGTGGCAGTCGACAGTGAATTATAGCGGAGAAATCTCCAAAATGTCACCAGATCATCACACATTTTTTAAATGATTCAGGGCACGGTCCGTTAATAATTAACATTAAAATATGACAAAAAAAAAAAAGACAATAAGACAATTCTGGCACATGCGGTGGCAAATATGCCTGATTTTAAACCAATGTTTTTCTATGTTAGGGTGGAGGTGGAGGGGGCAAACATTCATCATGACTGATTAACGTGTCATTCTTTTCCTTCCGACGTTTCTGCTTTTACAACCACTGACGGGTTTTTGAAGTCATTTCCAGTGCAAAACTGTGCGATTTGGTTAGCTAAGGCGCCGACTTCCCTTTAGAGAGTCCTCTGTGTCGTCCTGCGTCTTGGGAATGTTTCCGTGGGGGCTCTTCAGCGCTGCTTTACGACTACAAGCCACTGATCCCCTGTTTCGAAAAAAAAATAAAATAAAATAGATACACTTCCTTCGGTTTGCTGCAGAGTTTGGATTATTTCAGTCAGTTCTACCAGTGGTGTACTGGTACAAACGAGACAGGTAACATCGACTCCCATCGCGGATTAATAACATCAGCCGCTTATAAGGCTGACCGGCAGTCGGACCCTGTACACCCGTCCTTGGCTCAATATGGATGGTGGTGGGGACCCCGCGGTTCGGGCGCATGCTTCCGTCCGCCCATCCCAGACGGACGGGAGAAGCCGACTCGCTGTCTGAGGACACGTCAGTGATGGTCGCGGGTGTCTACTACACGTTTTGCGAGAGGAGGCGGACCTTCTTCCCCATCAGCAGCCAGCTCCTGAGGTCCTTGATTGAGGGGAGCTTCATCTTGTCCCTGTTTTTGCTGTAAACATTCAAGAAGATGCCGAAGAGCACCAGAAGGCCGCCCCAGATGTACCTGCACAGTTGGAGACAGAGAGAGGGAAATTAAATAGACATTTTCCGCACATTTGTAAACGGAACTGTTTTTTGTTTTTTTTTCCCCAGCTTATTTGCTGCAAAAAACACATGCGAGCTGACAAATATTTTTTACACAAGCCTTCTCAACCAATGCTGTTTGGTTGTCACGCCATCTGTTCGCCTCTCATCCTTCAAACGCTAATGGTTTTCATCAGCCGAGTTGTGTTACCAGGCTTGTTATGAGTAAAAAAGGCCGGTGCCGGGCTGGAGCTGCCGATATCCGTAAATATTTTTCAAGACAAATCAGTTGGCCTCGTCCCGAAAAGAGACCGCTCAGCCTGGACGGCGCGCACCAGCTGGAGGGAGGAAGAAGTTGGCTGGGAAGAAACTCGAACCTCTCGAACGGCGCGCAAAGTCACGGCGGAGACAGACGCGAGCGGGAGAGGTGCAGCGGAAAAACGAGAGCCCTCTGACTGCACGGAGGAGTCAAAGACGGGGAGGCGGAGCAGCGGAGTCGCCGGGGTCTGAAAATGGACTGAGGACATGAAAAGCAGGGGCCAGGGGGGAGCCGAGCGCTGTGTTATTAGTCAAAGGAGAGGTCGGCGGTCGCAGAAGACTCACTTTAAATGAGGAGGAAAACTCATCAAAGTCAAAAGGTGGCGGTACTTACTGAAAAGTGAAAGGTTTTGTGAAGAACATGAAGGAAAGTATGATCGTCATGGCCTTTCTCCCGGTGGTCACTGCGAGAAAAGTTCAACAAAACACACATATGGTTGCATCAACAGTTCTACTTTATACCTCCACAGAGGAGGTCGGGCAGAGTTATCAATCAACTACTACTTTTCTTTTCTTTTTTCGACTAACCTGTCACTGCAACCAGGGCGCCGAACAGCTTGATCAAGGCCAGCACGAAGGAGATGCCGAAATAACCCGTGAGCGAGAAGAAGAAAGCGTAACCGTACGTCTTCACGGGGTGCTGAGAGGGAGGAGAGACGGAAACGGCTACTTTAATACGGGAAAAACGCCTGATCTCTGACCTCTGCATCTCACTGATGGTACATGGCATCACCCTAGAGGCGGATACGGACTGGACGCACGGTTATACATTGCACGTATGTGAAGAAATGTGTCGGCATGTGAAAGATAAATTAATTAAATAAAATGTAAAGAGGCAAGAAGGCCGCCGTTACTGGCGATATGCACTCACCTCTGAGCAGAATGCCACGGCAGGACCGAGCCCGCCCACACACAGCAGACCTGTCAGTATGTAGACAAAACCGATGGAGTACGAGTACAAAACCTGGAAACACAAAAAAAACTTTGATCACACACGGCCCACGCACGCACTTAACAACACAATCAAGAGGGGCTGCGTTTCCCGTCTTGACCTTTAGCATATGCGTGCACAAGTCCAAACTGTCAACACCGTTTAAGAGCGAAGACGAATACCATTTCGGAGTTGGAGCCGTTGTGGAGTTTCATAGCTTTCTCCTGCACGTTTCCGATGGCGGCATCTGCGCACAGTGCCATGGAGATGAGGAGAACACCTGCGCGGGAGGGGGTCAGAGGGCGCAGAAATCACACACTTTTTTCCCCATGTGACGGCTCTCTTGAGTGCTCACGTGCGGCCGAGGCCTACCTGTGACGTTGAAGTTGGGCGCCACTTTGCTGTCGGCGAGCGTGAACCAGATGAGTCCGAGGCTCATGCAGACGGCGGCGGATACGTCGGCCACGTTGTAGCGTTTGCCTGCAACAGAGGAGCTGTCGCGTCAAGGTTCGGTCGTTCTAAATTAAGACGTCTTATAACTCCAGAGGCAAAATCTGACATCGGAAAATCTAAACTAGGTGTGTCCAGATCTGATATTGATATTGGTCAGATATCAGCAAAAAAAATGAGTATCTGATTATATTGGCCTGCATCTAAAATCTCCGATATAAGCACTTTGATACAAGGTTAAAATGCCTGTAACCCATTAATTAATAACAAAATGGGTCATGTTTTCGTCATACCGACTGTCTGCTGACTATTATTCTCGAGTAATATCACTAGATCAAGCCTTCTTTAACATTCCATTCGTGCTGATATCGGCCAATACTCAAGCCTGCAATATCGGCATCATATCAGAAGTAAAAAGTTGTGTTGGGACGCCCCGAATCTAAACTTCGCTATATGAAGCCGTGAAAAACTTCCAAATCCTTTTACATCATCATCATCATCGGCGAAGAGAGGCCAAACTTGCGCATTACACGGCGTACGTCTCCCCGAGCGCAGCTTGCAAAGAAATCTTCAAAAGACGATCCACCTCTTTTTAAATAAAAGAAGTTGACATTGGACTCAGGTGGGGGGAGAAAAAAGGAGGTAAAAGTTCTTACAATGGGCACTCCTCACAGTTCTAACTTTTTGAAGTCGCGCATGCATCACAACGATCCACAAAGACGGCCGCGCGAAAGAAAAGTGTGGAAAAAACAACAGGATGAAGGCGCCTGCCAAAAACAGGCTGACGGACGGATGCCTTGAGGATGACAAGGGGACGCAGCATCAGGTTGGCCGCGGTCGGCTTTGATTCCCCCAACTCGCCTTTGAAGGGTCTCACATCAGATGCAACCCCCGCGCCCCTCCCGCCATCCATCCATCCCGCTCGCTTTCTTTCCTCTTTGCATTCTAAGTGAACAAATTCTGTTTTCCACTCGACCCCTTGAGGGACCGCGGTCCTCACATCTATCCAACCACAGAGAAACGGATGGAAAGGGGGCGAAAGGCAAAAAAAGAAAAAGAAGAAGAATCACAAAACCTGTCTGAGGCCGAGGACGACGCAGAACCTTGAGAAGGCCGGTGTGAGGATGAAAGGACGGGCAGAACTGAGAAACGAGGGGAGAGGACCGTGAGTGCTGCCGACTGGGCTCTGACAACCGAGAACAACAGACGGGGATGAAACGGAGGTACCGAGAGTTGAAAGGTGGTCAGCGCTTCAAAAGAAACATGTGCAACGGCTCAAATGAAGCACAAGATGTGTCTTCTTTAGAGCTGACCCGTCCAGACTAATGATTATGACGGGCTTCTTTTGAGCTCACATGGTCCTTTAAAGCTATCACAGCATTTTCATCTTTAAATAAAACCATTAATAAAGTGAAACTCGTGATTAATTGGTTCATTAGTCTTGCCACTTCCAAGAGAGAATCCTCTTTAAAATAGGGGTGTAATATAAGTATTCTGGGTCAGTTCTTCTCATAGCTACTGTTGCTGACAATTGCTCTCTGTTTGAGTAATATCACTTGATCGAGCCTTTTCTAACATTCCGTACTACAAAATAAGTAATGAAAGTATGTATTATTCGTGCTGATATCGTATCGGATTTATATCGGTATCAGCCAGTACTCAAGGCTGCAAAATCGTTACCGTATCGGAAGTGAAAAAGTTGTATCTGAACACACCTACTTTAAAACCCAGCCCGGCACCAGACAACATATAACACCTAGTACACAAACAAATAAAGGGCAGGAGCTCCGTACTTTGACTGTGCTGCACGATTGATTCAGTTTTACGCAAATGCAGGGAAGCCATTATTCAAAACCACAGAACAGAAAGACACAGGACACTGTCAAACTGAGACAAACTGAGTTAAACTTCCACCACATGATTTGATGGATTTGACAAAGCAGCGGAGAGACTTGTGGGATTGGAAAGTGTCAATAAAGTCAATTCAATCTAAAACAATCTTTTAGTTCACAGATTTCGACGCAAAGTGAGAAATCAGCTGACCTTGTATGAACACGCCTCCGATCATAACAGGGATGAGTTTACAGCACTTGAAGATAACCTGTGTTGGATAGTTCAAGTAGCCCAGAGAGGTGTTGGACAGGCCCATGGTGCCCACTGTGAGGAACGCAATCATCATGTACGTCTTCCCCGGTATCCTGGAGGACAAGGAGATAAACAGCGAGTGAGGTTCTGATTGGATTCTGGGGCTTTTCTGTGCTTCAACCATTTTGGAAGACTATCCCCAGTTTAACCTTGTGGTGTGACAGCCATCTGTCATCGCCGGGATTATAGTCTTAGCTGTACCTTCTGCGTTTGTCTTGTGTCAGCTGAAGCTCCACAAGTCCAAACATGGAGTAGAAACCGAACTGGACCAACGTGAGGTACCAACCGAAGGGCTTGAATCCCTCCACAGAAAATATCAGCTCCTGAGTGGAGAAATACGAGAATCACATTTAACGTCACATCCAACACCTCATGGAAGAGTATTAGGTGAGACGTCTGCATACCTGTAGATAACCATATATGAGGTAAAAGAGGAAGACCCCGGCCACACAGATCAAGAACTGCGTGGGTGCGCCGAAGCTGCTGAGGTTGATCCCCAGCACTCGCAGCTCCTCCAGAGACTTGATGTGCGGCGACATCACCTCAGTGGACGAAGGTATGGAGATGGAAATGTGCTTCCGTGAACTGTTGTAGCCCACAAGGCCATATTTGGCGCTCATCGTGGCCGTGGCTGCCGGGAGCTGCGGGGGGGGGACACAAAGGACAGACAGAGACGGCGGTGACACGTAGCTCTGTTGTTTTGCTACCGAGGTGCAGTGAGGGGCTCAGATTTTAGGTCAGCGTGGAACAACGACAATGCTGCTATTCTATGCCCAAAGCGCTTTCCTGACTGGTTCAACTTGTTGTCAGCGGTGTCCCGATCTGATATTGATATCGGTCTGATATTCCAGACTCCGCTCCAGCACTTCTATGTAGAATATTCTTATGTTTAAGGTTAAAATGTATGTAAGCCATTGGTTGATAATAAATGGGCCAGTTTTGTTGCTGACTATTGTTCTCTGTTTGAGTAATATCACTTGTTCAAGCCTTCTCTAACATTCCATACTACAAAATAAGTAACAAAAGTATGCCGGATCGTGCTGATATCGTCCGGCCAATACTTGAGGCTGCAATATCGGTATCGTGAGTGAAGAGGTTTATCGGGACGCCCCTACTTGTTGCACATACAACAACGACGTCACATCTTGAGTCATATTCTCTATTTTTTGAGGAAACTGCCGGCGCTGATGATGTGCAAACAATAACTACTTACTGTAGTATTTCATAATCAGGATCGTGAGCTCTGTGAACAGAAACATCACATTGCATTTCTCCTTTGTGAGGAACTGATGTGTTATAACAAGATAACATTATCTTGTTATAACAGATCAGGTCTTCCTTCATAAGAGCCTTGCATCCACTGAAGAAGGTCCTGAATGAGGCCTGAGCTGTTTAGCTTCAAATATGAGGCAATTTAAAAACAGCTTCCTACTGTATTTCAAGCAAGAATAAAAAGGCATCATATTCAGCACCATCATGTAAACACAACATTGATGTGAGTGAATATATAATATAAAGGCAGCTGGTGGGGCAGCATGTGACGTTAGCTGCTACAGGAGTTAGCAACATGCTAATAACTTATAAAAGAGCTGTTTTTTACCAGAGAAACAGATTAAAATAGCGAGTGTTTGATCCAAAAGCATCTTCCGAGAGAATTGATCGTGTTTCTGCGCTGTCAGCCGCTCCGCTCCAGCCTGCCTGTTACCTCCACCAGCACTTCCGGGTGTCTCTACGTCAGCTTCTCCTCCTCTGCAGCGGCAATCATTCCCCCGGACGCGCCCGGCTTCATCCTCCCGCTCGTCCCGGAGCTCCGCACGCCGCCCCTCGGCGCTGACAGCCGGCCACGGACACGTCGGGGAGCGCGCTAGCTGGTCGGAGGCTAAGCTGCGCGCTAGCCGCGGAGGCGAGGAGCGAGCCAACAACTTCCGCTCCGCGATGACCTCTGAACTGTGACGTCACCGGCGGACACAGCAGCAGGTGATGCGCGCCAAAATGAATTACAGTTGAATTTTCGGCTTTAAAATGTTAAATTGTGATGCTTTGCCTCGTTTATGCTGAAGATGAGGAGTTTCCTTAGTGTTTATTCATCTAAGAGTCTTTTAAAAGTTGACTAGAGTTTCCTGTTTCTTTACAAACACTTCAAGTTCTGCTGGTTCGTCCAGTCGAGTCACATTCTTCCCTTTTGTGATTTGTTTGCTTTATTGTGTTCTTTTCTTTGTGTTTGATATTTCTTTTCATTGCAATGAATAATTATTGGACACACAGCAAACAAACTGTGGAGTTCGATGCTGTCCACACTGTGCAAACATCTAAATAATTTGCAGCACCTGTGCTTAATAAACATTAATAATAAATTAATTAATAAGCTTAATAATTAGTTTGGAAATTTACTTTTTTACTACACACATGAATAAATAAGCTCAGAAAATCTAAGGTCACTCACAATACTTTTGTCCTCTTTGTGACCACTTATGTCAGAGTATTGCGTTTATTACATGTAATACCTTGAGATTTGATCAATTGGTTCAAATCATTATTCAATTTACTTTCTGAGAGTAATTGCAGACACATTTCACACAGAGACGGTAAGGCAGAATATCTTTTGACGTCCATTCTTTATTTGCATTTGCATACGCAGATTTAGGCTATTATATGCTTTTATTGTGACGATCCAACACCAATGTGGCATTTTTCCGACCTCACCTCAGTCTCCAGTTCCATTAGGAATTGATAAACGTTCTGTAAGTTGTGAAGGGGAGGGAACGCGGTTTGGGGAATCCCCAAAGGCCGGCAGCACTTCCGAGCAGAGGGTCGCTTCTTCACTTCAGCGTTAATAAGCCGGCGAGTGTGACATGTTGTCGTTCTCTTAGTCTGGGACTTTATTGTGTTAGTGGGCTCTAAATGGATGTGGAA
>CAESWR010000182.1:970976-981328 GCA_903171835.1 Mullus surmuletus | reverse complement strand
CCCCCCCCCCCCCCCCCCACCTCCCACCACCACCACCACCCTGATTGAATGAGTAAAGATATAAGTGAGATTTGAGTGCGCTGACAAGGCTTTGGTGATGAAGGAGAGGTGCCAGCTTGCGCCAGGCAGTTGATGGATGATAATACGGTACCTCGGGGTTACCCTGACATTCTGAAATCAAGTCAACTTCTCTCTCTCTCTCTTTCTGTCTCGCTCTCTCTTTTTCTTTTTTTCCCTCTCTCCGGCAGACAGTCGTCACCGAAAGGGGACAAGATGATTGCATCCATGTATTACCATAGAGATTATGTAATGAGAAAGCACTGGTTTGAATTTTGGCTTTTAAGAATTTCTGATATTTTCAGAAAGCGCGGCAGCAGTACTGAAATCTTGCGCTTTTATTGTCAAAGACTTGAGGTAATGGTGGTGTTTTGTCATTTATTATTGTTTCATTACATCATTTTGCACCAGCTAGCCAGGTTGACATTGTAGAAAAGCACATTTTTTCCATCCTCATAGTCTTCCAGCTGTCAATGTGCAGTCATTACAGTCCTCCAAAATGAGCTACTTCATAACTTTAGGCCTTATATTTTGGATTCACTATAAGATACATGGTAATATCTCAATTAAATACCGGAATGTGTACTGTTCAGTTAATGATGAGACCTGGAGGATGACGATGACATCATGATTTTGAAAATTGCTTACTTACTTACTTTACTACATCAGCTCAAGCACGCCTTCATGATTTTGAGCTAATTCGGTTTTTTGCACATGCACGCACACAGATATTCCGACTAGCTGCTCCTCTGTGTCTGTCAGAGTGTGTGCAAAGTACAGGTTAAAGAGAATGAAGAAAAGCAAAAAAAAGACAGTGGCGTTATTACCTGACTTGTTGCCACCTGTCAGAGTCGGAGAGGGGGAAGCTTTGGACCGTCCCAGTGTGTGTTCATGTTTGTCTTCTGACACCGGGAGTTAAATCAATGAAAAGACTGACAGTTGACCTTAAATCAAAATGAGCATTTTGCGCAATCTTCCCACGGTGGTTCATGACACCCACTCAAAGACACACACACACACACACACACATGCACATACACACAAAAACATCTGTGAACTCATCTCCACCTCTGATTTTATTTGCTCGCATTCTCCTTTCTTTCCAATTCGGCTCCTCCGTTTCCGCAGTAGTTATGCTTCACCCTCACCTGTTAGTCATCAGTGTATCAGACTTCTGTTCTCTCTGCTGCATTGGGTCTGCTATGATTCATATTTGTCTTTACTATTCGCATAAATAATTCATGCTCGGCACAAAAAAAGTACACTGATACCAGTTGTGCCTCCGTGAACAACTGTGTCCATTTTCTTTCAATTAAAAAGTGTGTGCAAGAGGTGAATTTGGCAAAGCCCCAGGACGTCTGCTTTCATTTTCCTAATAAGGAAACCGGAGGAAAAACATGGCAGTCATATTTGTTGGAAAGATAAATATCTCTGTATATATCACAGGAATCATCTGTAATGACAACCTGCTTGAAGGAGAGGATATACGTTCTCCACTGTGTAAAGACTGGAAGGAGAAAGGGTTTTGCAAGAGCTGCCCCCATCATCTTCATCATCGTACCTCTAACCACATGTTGAGAGGAGAGAAATCTGTTAAACTTGCTCAAGTGGAGGTGTACGTTCAACTTAAGGCAGGGCCAAAACAGCATTAAAAAAGCTCAATGTTCCCCAGTAATCCAATCGCATCACACCAGTCCCTAAATCTTTGTCAAGGAAATGCAATTGTTATAATGCGTTTATTGAAACTTGGGCAAGGTTTTATTTAATCATGCCGCGCTCTAACAGCACTGGCGGTAGATGAGAAAAACACACAATCTTTCATCACACCATCATCCTTGGGAAATCCAATTTGTTGCTGTTCCTCTCACCCCGGTGCACACCGCGCGCATGATTGCTACACGGCGCCGCTCGGAACGTTGGAGTAAACTCTGTGTTAATATGTGTTGCATGTGTTTCTCCCTCTCTCTCGCCCTCCCATATGTCGTATTCTCTGTCATCGCGGCTTCATTTTTGTGACGGTTATGAGAGTAATTCAGTGTGTTGGGAAGGTCTGTTCTACAAAAAAAAACAGAATTAAAATTGTATAGGTGCGATGAAAGAACACGTCTTTCTAACATTGACAAATGGGATAAGCACACATCATCCTTATCACATATATGTGTCCATTCTCTACAGCAAATGATAATTCTCATACATCATTCTTGCTCCAAGTCACCTGTTTTGACAGTACTTAACACAACACCATCATCCTCAAAAGCCCTTTGTACTGGGAATGTTATGTCCAACCCTATTATCTGTACATGAAAGAAAACATATTGACCCCCTGGAGACTTTTCTTACCAGTATAACTGTAACATTAAGACCTTTTGACAGGAAAGAGGTTTTAAGTTTAAAGATGCCTACTTTTGTGTCATATTGAAAACGATTGAAAGAGGACTTTATTGGAATGTATCCACACACTGAGCAATCTGTTTATATTTGAAAGCATCATGGTTGCACAGCTTGCCTAACAGCTTTGAATAAGTGCCCAAGTCTTCCCTTACAATTCCTATGAAAACAGTCTTCCGTAAAAGAGAGACATCCTATTATATATGCAACTGTGTTGATTTAAGTAGTAATCACTGCTAACTAAACAGCAGCATTTTGGTGGGAGTGTTGCGCTGTTCTCATAGCTTGAAACAGCACAGACCAACGCTGTAGGCCTGTCCTGCCTAGCACGCATACACTCACACCTCGGCCGCCTGCATTATTTATTAGAGTATTTGAGTTGCTGACAGCTCCCAGGTCTAGGGCTCGGAGCGCCTTGGGAGTAAAGGCCTGGGTGATGATTGAAAAAAAAAAAAAGAAGAAGAAAGGAAAAGAAAGTGCAGGCCATGCTCTCACTCAATGACAAATTCTCAGCGCGAGCGTGTGTGTTTGCATGCGTGTCAGCGTGCAAGGCTAAGCCAGAGCGTGCGATAATAGAGACAAGGCCTGGAATTTGTGTTGGGTTAACTTTCTGGGTCATAAAATGGCACAGCGTTACACAGACATGCTGCTTGGCATCGGTAGCCACCACACCCTGGCAGTGGAAAGTAGTCCCTCATTGTGGGTGCATGTGTGTGCATACACGAGTGTGTGTGCGGTTATATAAATGCGATGTTGACTGCTCTTAACTCCTCCACCTGCCAACCTGGCATGATTTCGCCCACCCCTCCGCCACCCCCCTCCTCTTTTCTTTCTCTCATAAAAACTGCCAGATGTTACAGATTAGTCAGCATTTCACTTTGGCTCTAGTCTCAAGTCAAATGCCATCACCTCGAGCCACCCCTAGGTAACCATAAAGACTTGAGGTTAACCAAATGGAGGAGGGCAACAAAATATACTTGGGCATTGTTTGCAGATGGGAAACCTTATTGGTTGTAAACTGGAGAGGCTCTAACCCAGCTGTGTTTAAAGCCATTACTGCCATGTAGCCGGAGAGAAAAAGGAATTTTTTACCCCAACATTTGAAGCCAATCGTGTTCCGCTCGGAGCTCCAAGATGTGGTTGACAATATGGTGAAGGGGAACAGACGTGGTTGGCGACATTGATCATCGGGGCATTGACGAGTGAGTGACAACTCTGACCTTTTACTGTTTGTAAGTTGCACCCATAACGACATAATGGCATCTGTATCGACGACATACGAAAGGCATGCACTCGGCATGTAGTTTCTCTGATGCAAACTTTTAACCTTTGTATTTTCAACCTGTCAAATCTTAAATAATCTGTCCATCATGTCCTTCAACCAGGTTGAAATAACAATTTCACAACGTCTCAACATTACCCTGCAATGATATAATACATGTTGCCTCAATGTAAATGCAGATTTTACTATTGCGGATGAGGAGCAGCAGATGGTGGTGGGGGGCAGTGCCATTCCTTTGCTCTTCCATATTTATCTCACTGACTGCATCCATTATCAAACTATATATCTGATCAATAACAGCGTCACCACTCCCCGTACTGATTTTTTTTTCAGCTGGATAAAACGATTGCATTTTATCACACGGTAAGTGTTCAAAATGGTGGTTTGAATGGTTAATATACTGTACATCACCACACACACACACACACACACACAAAGAGAGAATCAACTGCAAGCCGAACATCACCAAATTATATGCATACACACACAGTCCCACCACACCACTGTTGATGTTTTTGTGTTTGTAGTGTGTGTGTGTGTGTGTGTGCTTTGATTGGATTGCAAAACAGGTTTAGGTCAAAGGGTTTGTGTGATGTGCGGTGCATAAAGTGTGTATATTGAGAGTGCAATGGTGTGTTTTGATATGAGTTGTACTTGTGTGTGTGTGTGCGCGAGCATGTGTGTGTTTGTGCCGCATTAAGGTGCTTTAGATGCTGTGGAAACTCGGGCCCTCTGGCCTCAGCCAGCTGGAGTTCTCCAAATTAGCCCAGTGCTTCATTATGCAGCTCCTGTCTCTCCCCCACCCCATCCCACCCCTCCTTCGTCAACCTCTCCCTCATTCCTCATCCTCACACCCCCCCCAACACACACACACGAATACTTTCTGTCCCAATCCTCCTTTTTTCCCTCCAACCTCACATATTCGCCTCCCAATATCCTTCCAACCTCTGGCCGTCGCACCTCATCCCCTTCCTCACCCTCTTCTATCGTCTTGATTTAATTCTCTTCATCCTTCCTCAACAAGAAATCAATGGAAAATGAGCGAAAAGGATGATAAGAAAAAAAAAGACGACAAAATCCACAGTCAGCCTTGCAAATATTCACACTCAACTGTCTTCTTTGCCTCCTCTTCATCCTCAGGCCTGCCTTCAATCCATCCACTAACGCCCCTATCCTCCCATCTCTCCCACACCTCCCCTCTTCATCCCCGACTCCCCTCCCCTTCAGATGCTTGGCTCCAGGTGAAACACCAAGCCGACCCTCATGTTGCCTCCGTCTGTGAAGCTTTTGTCCTCTTCATCGTAATTGCGCCGAGGCTCGATGCAGAGTGTGCAGTTGCCTGTGTGTGCACTTGTGTGTGTGTGTGTGTCTACTGTACATCCGTGCGTCAGAAAGAGAAAGACAAAAAGAAGAGAGGAGGAGCAGTTGAGAGCAGAGGGATGTGTGTGTGTGTGTGTGTGCATGTGTGTGTGTGTGTGAATCTTCCCCCTTTCGCTTTTCATCTGTTGCCTATGGTGCAATCCGCAACCCCGCTCCCAACTGGCTTCCTTGTACACACACACACACGCACACACACACACAAATACACACACACACAATCACAGCCCTGCAGTGAGGTTGTTAGCAGGTGTGTACAGTTTATGTTAGCATTAGCCGTGTTAGCCTAGCCGCCATGCCCCCCAGTGAGTCTGTGTCTCGGTGGCAGCCAGGGATTTCTCTTCATTTGAGGGCTGAAGGGACGGCCTTGGTTGCGCGCGCACTTACACACACACACACACACACACACACGCAAACACACGTCGGGGGGCCTGAGGGAGGGCCAGTAACTGAGCCACCAGCCAAGGGAGCTGGACCAATTACATTGTTAGGATAAATGTAGCGCCAGCTATGCATGGATTGTGGTACTTAACAGCCGGCGCGAAAAAGAAAAGCCCTCCCTTTCCTCGCTTTCTCTTCTCTTGTTCGCCGAGGCGATTTTAAATGGAGGGGAATTTAAAAACAGATTTATGGGTCAGTTAAATATAGTAGGCAAAACTGATTCCCTAACCAACCACCCCTCCTCTGTAACTCCCTCCATCCATCCCTCCCTTGTATTACCATCACCCTTCCATCCCCCCCAGTTTTTCGCCTCCTTTTCCCTCCCTTCGGTCTTTTATAAAATGATATATCTCTTAAAAAGGATGGAACAGTTTCCCCAGTGGAACGCTCAAACACAAATTGACAATCCGGGCCTTGTGGTTTAATAGGCACCCAGTATTTCTCTCTTCTCGCTCTCCTTCCCTCCTTTCTTTCCTTCCCTCCTATCTCCCTCCCACCGTCTCCCCTCCTGTCACTTCCTCCTGACCAACAAGGACTTATTAAATGAAGCCTTAACTAAATCTGAGTTAATGAATTATTCTAACACCTACGATGTGATTATTGTAATTAATGGGCCACGACGTGCCTACCTTCACACCAGGTTCCCTAAATGAACATCTTGCGCGGGCCTAATGTCTTTCTTTTTGACACAGATTTAAAGCTTCCTCCGTCTCCATCTCCCACTCCTCGACGAACAACCCCAAATGCATTGTGGGATGGAAATCTGGGTCTGGTATTCATTTCTCACCGTTTAACAGCGAGAAAGAAAAAAAAATACCCACGAGTATTTATATTATGGTTTTAATAAAATTGGGAGCATTTAAATTAGAGTTTAAGGGATTATCGTGATCGCAGTGGGTACGTTTTTATGTCAGCGCCGGTTTCTGTTGGAACGGTGACCTCACACGATTTGCTTTCCATTTTGTCAACAGGCTTAAGTCCATTGGATGGTATCAGGGAGTGTTTGTGTTTGGATGACAAGCATCATTTGGCAATCCAAAATGTTTGTTTTAGGGGCAAAAAGAATCCCTCCTCTGTGGTATTGCTATTTCGGATATGTTTTTGTTGCTTTTCCTTTAAAAGAAAATCCTCCAGAGGAAAGAGTGTGTGTGTGTGAGGGGGGGGTTTCACTAAAAAATGTGTTTACCTCACCATACTGAGAGTTGTAAATGCAACGGTTAGCAGGTTTTCAGCGGCGTGCATGGAGGTGCGAATCTCCCTCCTCACCACACGCTAGCCTCCAGCGCCAGCACACAGACATGCACACACGTTTTTTTGTTTTTTTTTCCCTTTTTCTTCCGCTTCTCACACACATATGCGCACGTACGAACACAAATATACACACCGCTGGCTGCCGCTTTCTGACTAATCCATAGCACCAGCACAATCCACTTTCAGGGCTGCGCTGCTGCAACGTCGCCAAACGGGCCGCAAGTTCGGCTGCCTCTCCAAGACACACATTTGCAGGCCATGTTTGAGATCCTGTTTCAGTAGCGAACGAACGGGCCAGCACCGTTCAAAGTTGTAGTAGTATAAAAGCAGATAATTTGACAAAAAAAAAAAAACAGCTTTCCCGGTGTCGGCGCTAGTTCACGAACCTTGGCCAAGCCTTTCATCCCGAAGCCAATGCGTATGGGGCAAACATTCTCGGGGTGCTTTGATTCTCGTACCACTTAAGAAGATTCAGTCATACTTAATCCAGTTTCTCAGCTGAATTTCCCTCCAAGCTGGTAATTATGACTGAATAAGTGTATACTTGAAGTGCTGCCGTTGTTATAGACCTTGCGTCGGATGTAGCACTTCCATATAGATCACCTACAGGTACACAGACAGAGATAACACCCGACCTGAGGTGAGCTGAGGCGAACAAGATGCTTTATATTACCGCTTTTCTCATAGATTCACATTGCGGCGGCGTATAACTGACCAGCGTCATCTCAAATTTCTCATTTTGGAGCTTAATTTATTTACATCCCTGCTACTCTGTAACTGGGTTGAATTCCTCTATGTCTCTTTGCTTCATTTTTAAAAGTCCATGTTTCGATAACAGCAAATTATATGATTATTTAGCGCAAAATCAGATTTTGCACCTGAATCCCGAAAAGTAACCGCGTGTCTTCCCGGGCGGAGGCAGATATGAGCAGGTGGCGACAGCAGCAATATATTTGCGCGGTAAAGGGATACAAGGGCGACCCGGCGGGTGGCCTTCATGGGTGCGAGAGGTTTGACCAATCCTTCTGCAGATGTGACGCCTTGCCCACCAGACAGTCTTTTTTTTTTTTTTCTCCCCACTTTCAAGGCTGAGCGAAACACATTTTAATGGACTGACATCAGCATCCAGCCTGTTGTGCATGAAGTGATTTGTAACAGCAGGAATGCACGGCCGATTTTCTTTATCACTTTGAGGGATTAAAATTTAGTTCAGTGCTCCGGATTCTCAAATACAAATTGTCTCTTTATTATTCATCTATTACAGTCCACATCCACTGACATCAAAACAGCTTCAATTCTGTATCACTTTATTAATTCAAACCTCATGCAACATTATGTCCCGTGTTGCAAAATAGTAGCACTTTTTTTTCTCCCCCCCTTCATTGTCTTGTCTCCGCCAATCTAATGGTGTGCGCTCCATCTCCCAGGTACGCTCATTGTGCAGAGATGTGAGGAGGGGTACAGGGTTGACCCGCGTGGACCCTCTGCTGGTCTGCGCGCTATGTGCCCGCAGCCAAACGCAGCCCGGCACTGATGAGAATCCCTATAATTGGCCCAAACCTGCACACATGGCCTCGAGCTCCCACCACTCTACATTGGCAATGAGAGAGCCGAGGATACAGATGGGGAGGCAGAGAAAAAGGGAGCTGACCTGACTGAAGATGTCGGCGTCTGCGGGTAAAAAAAAAAAAAAAAATGTCGTTCAGAAAATTCTGCTGGTAATGGCTGGAAATTAAGCACATCGACTCACTTTTCATAACACTTCGCCGGCATTAGTCCTGATTTTTCAACTTTTCCTTAAAAAAAAAAAGCATCTTTTCTCGCGCGCGGCTCGATCCATGCGTTGCCTCCTCAGTTGCAATCTCAGCGTGTGTGTATGGAGCAGCACTCCACGTGGGCCCCGCTATCTCCTAGCCACACTTCTGGGGCTGGCAGTGGGACAGAACCTCCTGAGGGCCCTAACTTTCCCCGGCTCTCCAACCCCTCCCTCCTCTCTTTCTCACTCCCTCCCCGTCTGTTAGCCGTCCAAGAATATGCCAGTCAGGTCTCGGGCAATCTGCATGCTGCCCTCCTGCCACCCTCCACCTCCTCTCTCGTTTCCCTCCCTTCTCATCTATGCAGCCATTACCGCATTTTCTTTTTGTTTTCAACTTTCTCCCTTCATCAGCTACTCGTCGCGCCGCACATTTTCCCTTCACTCCTCTCTCCGGCCTGCTGGCAGCCGCGGCAAAAAACGAAGACGTGGCGTCAGTTTGCAGCGCGCCGCTGTATGTGTGGTGACGCCCTCTGGACACGTTGGCACACTCGCTGACAGCTTGATTTGGACCCAGAGTAGCGGGGAGTCACAGGCTAGTATTAGAAAGCATGTAAATTTACATATCAGGGGCAATATTAAGAGGATTTTACAGGTTTATTTTCATCAACGGAGCGAGAGATATCCACGACATTTGTGATAAAACTGTGTCAAGCTCCCCACTTCTGTGATCCTTCTGCCTACAGCTGAAATCAATGCACACCTTAATTTTGGATGTTTTCAAAAATATGCTTCCTGGGACGGGGAGATTTGCTAATTTTCCCCGGCGGGACTTAAGCAAACATTGGTATGGTGCCCTGCTTACCTCGATTCTCACCTTTGGTAGTTTGTGTTTGTTCACTTCACTGCTGCAGATCAATGGCAGGTGCAATATTGCAATGAAATGGCTGCGATTGATTGCTTTGGGGATGATTTCTCGGGTGTGTAAGTCAGGCCGCTTCTACCGCGATGCACCGACAAAATCTGTCAAAACGGACACCTAATGCACACGAAAAAAAGACAGGTGCAGCTTTTATGTCTCGCGCACGTTCCCTTCAGGAGTTATGTTGGAGTGAGTTCACTTATATGACGAGAATACCGAAATAACACGTCCAAAGCCATGTCAACAGAACAGGTGATGTCAGTGTTCACAGTTTGTCCCGCACAAGTCAATACAGGTTTAGGAAAAGCTATAACTGCAGTGATTTGCATATACTGCGAGCAAACAACACCATTTTCCACGAACCTTAAAAAAAAAAAAAAACAGAGGCAAGTGGAAAAATGTTTAATATTTCTCCTCATATTGAACTTTTATTATTTATCCTAAACCAGGGAGGATTGCAGAATCTTTATTGAATGATTTGTTGTAATTTCCCTTGCTGATTTTTCTTATTTATTTATTTATTAGGATAATCAGATGGTGTGCTTATAGACAGCAAGCCGGGATACGTTCATTTCAAATTGCACCGTAACATCATGCAAAACAGTATTTTCTTTGTTTCACGGTTATTCCCACTCTTTTTTTCCCCCCCCGTGTAATCCATCACCCATGCACGCAAACTAGAGGCCATTGTCAGTGGGTGGGATGAAAGAGTGGACAGACCGATGGGCAAATGGCCTGTTGTTATTGAATGTTATTGATTGGCCGTGTAATTCCACTGTATAAGGATTGATGTCGCTTCACTGTAGGCCACATCTGCATCGTAACAAATGGGAGGAAACAACAACGGCTACAGTAGCGGGACCCTCCTTCGGAAAAAAAAA
>CAESWR010000182.1:945894-965451 GCA_903171835.1 Mullus surmuletus | reverse complement strand
TTTTTACTTTTGAGAAGGAGCTATGTGTGAGTTATGTAATACACTGAGGTGCACATGCTGCTTGTTTTGGAGAGAAAGCATCACCACAGGGTTGGCTGGATGTAGAGGTTTTGTCCTGAGGCGCTCTCGCATGTATTAATTTGATCGGAGTTGTGAAAAATGAAATGGAAGCAACAGAACAGATGAGTAGATTTTCCACATTTTTCTTCAAGGATTTCACTTTTTCTTCCAGCCCTTCTTCACTTAAACCACTAACTCCTGTGGGGATCAATTATCTTTTTTTCTTGTTGATAACTAATCATTAATTATGTAATACACTGCAGCCATCGCTTATAGTTAGTGAAGTCAGGCAAACTTATCTTTTGGGCATAGCGATAGTCAAACATATTTTGCAATCAAATCCGAGTTCATTTAATGGGATATCATTTTGCCGATGACTGTAGCCCAGCGCAGCGAAGAGTCGGGATGGATCGCCGGGCGATGGGGTTGGGGGTCCGCGCACAGGTTGGCGAACCACAGTGGGGTCCGTCGCAGAAAGCAAGAGGGGTGCACATTCTTCACCTTCCCCCAGAATGGCAGCTTCCAAAGTGGATCCCCTGTCTACCCGCTCCCCAGGCCCCAGATAAGAAGCTCATCCGTCATCCACTGGGGCCGCATTAAATTTTAACTCTGGTTACCGAGTGTGGCCATTCAAACTTTTATCTCAAACCTTCTTTATCTTCTTTTCATTAAGTTCTCAAGCACTAATAGCCCTGCGAGTCTCCGCCGGGGTAAGGATGATGTTCTGAATAATGAAAGCTCATTATTTCTCCACAGAATGCTTGTTAATTCAAATGATGATATTAAAACTATAGTAGCCCTCAGCAGTCGGGTGATTTCTAGCATACTTTATCATGTATCAATATATACTCTGTTTGTCAAAACTGCCCCGAGCCTGGGCTGACATTCTCCTCCCGAGGAGTGGAGTGCTTCAGCAGGGCCTGCAATACTCTAAGGTGACAACTGGCAGAGTTTGTGCCTTTAGGAAAGTGGGGAGGGGGTGTGGGGGGGTGGGGGGGTGGGAGGGATGAAGGGAGTGATGGGGAGAAGGATGAAACTCAAAGAGCCGTCATTGTGCTTCCATGTCTATTTGACATTTTTCCATCATGTACACATGAATCCCCCCCCCCCCTTACCACCACCACCACACTCCTCCTCCTCCTCCTCTTCCTCCTCCTCCTCCCATGCACGAATACACTCACATCTGTCATCCTCATCTGTCTGGCCTGATATGTGCACATGTGAGCAGACATTTGCACATTTCCAATTCATACACACACAAGTTAGCATGCACATGCGTATGAGCGTCCACGGCCATTAACCTTTAAATACAGCGCCCTCATATTTTATCTCCAGGACAGTGATTTATGCTCCGTGATGATGGCGAATTAATTTCTATATAATTCTATTTTCTCAATTTTGTCATAATTTGTGAAGGTTATGCAACTGACTTTGCGCTGTGAAATGTCTGCCGTGATAACCAACAACAGTATGACAGTGTTGTTACATTGGGGGGTTAAGGTGTGTTAAAGTTTCTCCCTCCTCTTTCAGATGCTGAAGGTCAGATTTCGGCATTGCTCTTTCCCCAAACAAATCTCACACAGTGATGATTGTGACTCTGACCTTTACTCGAAAAAAGAATGCATTTGCTGTGCTCCACTTTTCCCTCGCAATGTTTATCACGGTTAAATTACCCTGTCGCTTAAGAGGGTGAAAAAAAAAAAGTATAAAAAAATAAAAAATACACTGTTGTCTTTGTAGATGTCCTGTGTTTTTTTTTTAGAGCAATCTAGAAGCAAATAGCAGATAAAACACATTCAAATTAGAAGATAAAAGGAGAAGGAAAGGGGAAAAAAAAAAAAGAATGACTCAAGTGTTGAAATTCCTGTGAGGATATTGCTGGTCTAAATATATTCCTCTTATTCCATTACCTGAAGCAGAGCATTTATGTTTTGGCATCTCCTAAAAAAATGCCTGTGGTTCTTTGCTTGAATTGCATATCTAGGGGGTGAATGTGATGACAATATGTTTCAAATAGTGCGGAGGGCATATTTACTCTGGATTCCTCGAGAGAACAAAATCAGAGGAAGGGGGAAAAAAAGCAAGCAGGGGAGCAAAGCATTCTAAAAGGCCTTGGGTGCCGTAGATGACACCCTTTGATAGGTGTGCTCCTGGACACGCCTTGTTAACGCCGGGCCAGATGCAAGCAAAAGGATATATCATCCCAATCTGTGTGTTTGTGTGGGTGTACGTTATGCTAGTATATTCTTCTACATATGCATGTGTGTGTGTATGTGTGTGTTTCTGAAGGGCCAGAGGGGCCTAGTGGGCAGCGGAGTCAAGGCTCTCGCAGAGCAAAACGCAGCACAACAACAAGCCGCACAGGACTGACTGGTTGGTTCACCCCGACACAGCCTGAAATACGCCCTCAGGCCAACCCAGCCCGACTTACGGTAAGCTCCAGCTCCGGGCGTCAGGTTTCAAAAGGCAAAGCCTCCAGCGCAATGTCACTAAGCCACGGGCCCTGAAGGCCTCGCGCCGTACACTCGTCTTCACAGCGCCTGTTCATGTAAATGCAGATATCTCGCTATATATATTTACATATACGGTACACTGTGCAGCCAGAACCTATACTTACTGTTTAAAGCAAAAAGGATATTTATTAAGCTCTTAGAATTGCAGGCTTCGATGACAGCTGCGTGAGAGAGTGGGTGTGGGAGTGGCCAAAAGGTTAAAGGTTAGGGGTCAGAGGGGAGGTTAGATTTCATGCCCCGTTTGGCACAAAAAAGTCATATGTTATATATCTGCTACAACTGCGTTTGATAATGAATTTTCTTTTCATTTTTTGCAGCGGCCACCCCACGCAGAACGGCCTCCGACGTCACTTTGTCCGCGAAGAAACAGCGGCCTTATCCCATTCTCATCCGTCTTCATTATACACCGCTTTATGTTCCTTTCCGTTTCCTTGAAAGTCTCTTAGAGCAGCGAGCGCTGAGAAAGCAGGCAGGCGGCCAAGGACACTGGACCTGCAGGGTAGACAGCATTAGCTGGGAATTCGACACACTCCGGCTCAGACTGGCACACTGGCCATCGCCACGGCTACGTTGGCCCCCGAGTTAGTCCAAAGTGCACGAGCGTGTGTGATAACCGGGAAGCGCTGCCAGTCGCCGGTGGTGTTTTCCTTCCCAGTATCTGGCCAGTGTTGACAACCACCGCGGCCCATCACGACACCGCAGTTGTAATTTCTTAAAGCGTGACACACACAGATCAGTAGTGTATTAATCAGTCGTATATGAATCAGCTGCAAACATTTATCATTTAGTTTTCCTTATGCAATCACACCCAAATTTTAATTGATTTCACAATAAGAACAACAGGATGACACACTCTGCATACCTTCTGCTTAATCAAATCTCATCTTTAGTCATGCAGGTAATACTCCCAGTTGCTCATGTGTCAAAATAAATCATGCACCCTTGAAGTTATTTGACCTTATTCAACTTTTGTGTGTGTGTGTGTGTGTGTGCAGGCATGCCTATACCACACCAGTAATTATCTTAAGCTTGAAAACGCGGTGAGAATGGCGAGGTGCAGATAGAGGATGTATGTAAATCCCTGCTGGCTATTTGTGAGCATTTAAGCTACTTCGCGCAGGATGGTATGAAACACTCTTCTTATTTTTTTTAAGAGTTGTTAGCGGTGGTTAATTTATACTTCCACCGGCTCATAATCTGGTTTAAAAAAGCTATTGCAGGCTCCAGATCTCCCTGTTCCTCCTCATCCCCTCCCTCCCTTGCTTCCTTCCCTCCTTCCTTCCATATAGTATACAGTGCGAGTGAAACAGTGTGGAAACTGTTGTCCTACCTGATAATGGATTTGGTGGCCCCCCTGCAGGCATGCACCATTGGCAGATACTGAATACCGCTGCGAGATCAATGGGAGAAACGGGAGGACAGAAAAGGAGGGGAGTCGGGGAGGGAAGAAGATGAAGAAGGGATGGGGCGGATAAAAAACAGAAATCCCGCGGCTTCTCCTGTTTGCGAGCGGGATAGGGTAAAGCCGTCGCCGTAATCTGTTGTCAAGACACAAGGCCGCTGTAATGTCTTCCATCAGCAAGTGGATTATGCGCAGGGGAATTGTAATTTACACCAGCTTCACTTTTATGTGTCGCTCGGCTTAAAAGTTAATAGCATTTAGCTCAACAATGGCAAAGCCACGTCGATCCCGGTCTGCGTCGCGCCGATCTACAAGTGAGGCGGCATTGAGGTGTAGCCGTCCCGCAATCACCCCCCCCCCCCCAAACAATGGGGTGTTCCCACTGAGCTAATTAGCCGACGCCTGCCTATCTCCACGCCACACATGTCCATTGTTGCTGTCGCCGCACAAATCTCCGTCCCGCTGTATCTGTACCAGGCATTGTCTGCGCAGGTTTTCTTCAATAATCCTGTGTAACGCCTGCATGTTTTGTCTTTACGTTGCAAGATCTGAGACCCGGAGTGACATGACCAGACATGGCTTTACGGGAGTAAAACCTCCCTTATAAATTCCTCCATTTTTTTTTTCTTTTGTCTCAAAGGAATTAGGCCTTAAGAAGCAAAGCCTCCGTGTTCACAACTTCAAGATCACCTTCGAGGGAAAATGCAGATTTATTTAAAGTGAGGGCCGCTACATATCTTTAAGCCATGTGTGAAAGACTGTTTTAATCTACAATCAACCTGAGACAAAGGGAAACATACACGGTGTTTGTTTTTGACCCAGACGATGCGTAGGCCGACCGATTAGAAACGGTTACAATTTGGAGGACTTGTCTCTCATTGTGAACTTCTTTTGAAACTTAATCGTAGTTTCTGGCGTGCAGGGGTCAACCTCTGGAGCCGCATACCGACATACCACCTCCGCCAGAGACAGGCTCACCTGAGATATTTTCCCAAGTTGCTTTGCCCTGGGGAAGGCAGGTGTGATGTTCTGAGGTGTCCTCTGCCCTAGTTGGGGGCGGAGGGGGGGGGCTGCGGTGGGAATGGAGTGTGAGGAGCCAAGATATACGGTCTGATGATACAAATTTGAGTGTGAAAGCAGCTGCAGACATTACAAAACTTTTTACTTCGCCTTCATGAGATCACCTACATACAGGTCATACCACATCTAAGAGAGAGCATTATGCAAATCGTTCACCGCTTTGCACCGCCTTCGACCTGCGTCACTGCCTTTGCCCCAGAAGACGGGCGAATTGAGCGTATCCGCACCGGTGTCGGGTTTCCATCGCGACCAAATAGCGCCGGAGCCGGTGAATACCCATGACTTCTGGCGGGTTATTTGACCTGGGATTGACCAATTGTAACCTTCCCCACTGGAGACAAAAGCCAGATGTTAAGCTTTTTTTTCCCCTCGTCCAGTGGGAACGACTGTACGGTAACTGTATATGCGCACAGGTACGGAAACAGGCCCTATTAGCCTTCATTCCCCTCACCGCCACACCTCGAACCTAATATACTCTAAAGGTATATGAGGCGAATAAGTGCAGTCTTGAATAAGTAAAACTCCATTTCAGCGCTCTGCTCTATTATTAATACAGAGCAGGCTGAACTTTGATTAAGCTACTCAAGTGTTCTTCCTGTGTGGGATTTTGATTAAGACTGCGCTGTGTCTTGGAGCAGGAGGAAAATGGCGACTTTTTTCCTCTATCCGACTTTGTTCTCGCCGCCTCTGCCGTCTGCGCGCGAGTGGCTCTCGCCCTCGCGGCAAACTGGTCCGTCTTCTTCGCTCGCTTTCCCTCCGCAATGCGCTGACAGTGAATCAAACACGTCGGAAATATATACTTTATATTATGCAAGGAGCAACCATACATTATTGGCCCGCCTGTCACGTCTCACACCTGCGAGTTCCCCGGTGTTTGTGGCGGCGCCGCTGAGAGCTGCTCAAACGTAAACCCATAAAGTAAAATATTCCGCACATCAGTCACCCCTGCAGATTTGCCAGTAGTTTTTAAAGCCTTTCGACATGTGTGCTTTCATAAATGAGCCCTGTCATGAATGCCCACTCTATTTGTCGGTTTTGGTATGCATCTTAATTGCAAAGTGACAGCTTAATGGACACGATTATGCAACCAAACTGGTGGAGCGCGTTCCCCGTCTGTCACATTCAGACAAAGAAATGACCAGTGATGGGCGCAGTGCGTGCCGGGATCAGTGAACTAAATCACCTGTCTGTCGGTATGATGTTTTCCAGAG
This sequence comes from Mullus surmuletus, assembly GCA_903171835.1. Taxonomy (NCBI): domain Eukaryota; kingdom Metazoa; phylum Chordata; class Actinopteri; order Syngnathiformes; family Mullidae; genus Mullus; species Mullus surmuletus. The sequence goes on along the minus strand of CAESWR010000182.1, from coordinate 959,185 downwards.
CCCCGCTGAAAAAACTGTTCTTTTACAGCAAGAAAAGTTATTAAATCGGAAAGCTGAATCTGTAGAAAAAACGTTTCAGTTTGTGAGCGCTATGACTGAATAATATACCTTATCATTTATGTGAATTGTTGGAGAGGAGAAATGTGGAAATGAACAAATACCGCTTCAAAACTCTTAACAACTCCTCCAGGACAAGGAAAAGACCGTATGAAAAGATGTACGTACTACTTCCCCGGATAATCACAAATAAAAGTGTTTTTATCTGAGCCTACATCCTGAACAGTGGAGGCTCTTCAGATGAGGGTGTATAGCGGGAGGAAACACTTCTATGTGCGTGTGTGTCACATTTGTGCTTGGAAAGCAAGCGGAACGCTCTCTCCCCTACGAGCGCAGTTTTCTCTTCAGCTGCGATGCCAAGGTCTCTTGACGTTCGACGATGCATCTGTCGTTAATTTGATCGGCCTGTTTGTTGCGCTGAGCCACCAGATCAATCCCTCCTTATGCATTACATGCAATGCAATGCACACACACACACACACACACACCACGTCAACTGGGGAGAGATGTCACTTGTCAACTTGTGTTTTTTTTTTTCTTCCTCTCTTCCTCGAGGTGCTTTGAACAACATCTCAGTGTGCTTCTGCTCTCCGTCTATCCTCTCTCGCACCCCGTTTTCTCCCATGATCCTTTTATGAACACCTCCTCATGCAAAGCATCCTTCTCCACTTGGGGCTACTTCTGTTCCATTATGCATGGTGGCGGGATTAAAACTGTAGATGCGATGGCTTCCCCCTTTCCGGTGTCACGTGCAGGGCCCGGGCGGCCAATGGCGTGCTAGCGCGGCGTGCAACAGGGCACCCTGCTTGGCCACCCACACATACAGGGGAGTGGGGAGTATGTGTGAGGAGCACAGTATCAAACGAGGAACATCTGTGGCCACTGGGCTGTGGAAACCGGGAACAATGGTGGCCCTGGGGCAGCCGCAGAGCCCTGGCCCGTGCCGCCGAGGCTAGACACAGGCTAGGGTGCCAAGTGTACACACACATGCGCTAACACACACACATATTTCAGCAGCAAGCAGGCTGGTGCAAACTCAAGCCTGAAAGTGGACGTGCTCCTGGCAAGAAAGAGGAGGCCTGAGACATTTTATTTTTTTATTACTTTCAGCTAGCAAAAATATTCATCTCTTTTTATTTTTATTTATTTTTTATTACTAAATTTTTCCTGAGTAGAGAGACAAAAATGCAGGGTGATAGATTGCGCCGAAGCAGCAGGGACAAGCATTCATTACACCATCTTTCATCCTGTATTTACTATCCGGGGCATAAACCGCATTATTATTATTTTAAACAGCTATCCGGGTCTATTTAATGTTTCTGATGTCGAGCCTAGTCACTCATTGCTACGCTACAGTAAACGTAGAGAGGTAAGTGATTTGCTATAAGCTCCCCGCAGAGACACATCAATGCCGTTTATTCCTACAAACAGAGCTGATAAGACGCACACAGACGTATTAATGCTGTGACACACACAAAGCAGTCACACACCATTTGAATAACATATTCCACAGCTGCTGCAGCTCTCAATGGCCTCCCATGTGGCTTTTGTGTGTTGACATGTGTGGAGAAAAAAAAAAAAGGAAAAGAAGTGCGGGCATGGAAACAGACACAGATGCACACGGACAGACACACACACGCGCCGCCGCGCATCTCCTTATGCGCCGTGATGTCACCTTGTGGAAAAAGCCCGCTCCACCTTGTCATGTTGTGGTATCACATGTCTGCAATCAAATGCCCGCTGACATGAAATATGACATGGGAGCAGCGCGTGTGTGTGTGTATGTGTGTGAACCCAGGTGCACAGACCTCCCATTAGGGATCTGTGGGCGGGTGGCTCTCCATCTCACTCTGCTCGCTCCCAAGCGTGTACACACTCACACACACACTCACCAGCACCACATTAGCTGCAGCAGGAGTGCACATCTACTTTAAATAGTTGAGCCTTGATCGTCCCCTTTTGACGCTGCATTTTTCAAGTATCAGAATGCGCGCTGAATGGTTTTCGGAAGGTTATTTAAAAATCGAGATGCGAGGTTTCAGGCATGAAGCAATCATTTTTTGAAGCCTATCATTCAGTGGGAAATCCAGCATATGCAGCCCATAAAATGATTATTTCTGAACGTGTCAACGGAGGGTATTTGTGCCATCAATCATTTTACATGAGTGAATGTCACGCTTTTTCCAATGGCGGCGTAAACGGCTCCTCCAGATATCCTACGCCACACTTCCACTGTTTGATTAACTTCACCTCTGTGCGCTTCCTCCCTTTCTCATGCTTTAAATGAGTCCTCTCAGCACTCACGGCCGTGTGTTATTATTAGCCGCACACCACCGCGGTTTTGACAGGGTGATTCATTTCACTTGGAGACAACAACGTTGGCTGCGAGTCATTTATTTGCACATCCTGTTTGAGTTTTAGATTTCACACACCGTCCTTAATTACACAGACGCATACGAACATGCACCTAATCAGAGATGCAAAAATACATTTTCTCTCGGAACACACTATACAGTACACGCACACACACACACACACACACAAACACAAACACACACACCCTTTTCACACACAGCCAAGTAATTCAAAGAATTTTTGAGAAGTTATTCCTTCCTGTATCAGGTGTCCTCCAGATAGGGAAGAATCCGCCAGATAACTGTGGGAATGTAACCACGACAACAATAAATAATGAGAACGCTTCTATTCTTCTTCTATTGCTGGTCAGCGAACAAAAAAAAAAAAAGAAAGAAAAAAAAAAGCGAGAAGGCAATCAGGATACAGTAACAACAACCCTCATGACGTGTATCAATTTTCAATTCATGACCAGGGCTATTATGGGATTAACAACTTTGTGAGACACAAATGAAAACAGTACCAGCCAACAATAACAGGTCAATTATTTGAAATAATAAAATACTGATGTTGTTAGATTAATGATTTTATTAAAATGATTTTATAATAAGTGTTGTTTGCATTATGTTCTTAGCATTATCTATTATTTTAGAACAAAACTGTGGGCCACTCTGAGGAAAAGTTTTGTGCTTCTGGGGAGTTAAGAAGGCACAGAATGCAAATAAGTGCCTACATTTCTTTTAACCACTGTGTTAAACCAATATTTGACTGACAGCATGTCTTTTTTGCCTTCTCCCTGCATTAATCCCGCCCCCCTACCTCGAAAAATTCAATTCGGATCACTTCATTTATGCTGTCATTTGGAGTGCGCCACCAATAGTTCACATGTTTGAAAAATAACAACAAAATGTCACTTTTACCGCTCACTCTTTGACATCTTATAATACACGCCTCACCTGGAGAGTGACAGAGCGTGATGGATCGACTTACAGACGCACACACACACACACACACAAACCCACACGCGACTCCGGTAGAGACGAGGAAAGAGGGTGAGAGCGAAAGAGGAAGAAGGAAGGAGAAAAAGAGAGGGAGCGAATAGAAACGGAGAGAGATTTGAGTGAGAGGGGTTTGATATTTCTGTGGTCTTACACTTGTAAGCTCAAGCAGTTTCCTCCCTCCGAGGGACAGGGTCCGTTAAGTAGCTCTCCGGTGCCTACAGTTTAGAAAAGGACCGAGGCAATACTGGACTAATTTAATCAAAGGTTACAGGCCCAGCATAGAAACACAATATTATAGCGATTGTACAGGAAAAGGAAGGTGGAGGGGATGTGTCATTTCACCAGGCAAGGCTTAGGCCTCCTACTTTATCTCGGCACTGTGAAAGCTAAGTCCCCCAACAGTCTCCAACTGCTGGCACTAACGCACATTTCCATTTTCGCTAGCGGGCCGGCTACGGAGGCTGATATCGTGTGACTGGCTGGCCAGCGAGATGAGTGACTGGCCGCTGTTGGGAAGAGGAGTGTCAAGGATGTCTCTCTTTGTAGACCCCAGCCTCTTTTATAAGTAGTAGCATATAGGGATTTGCTCCACCATAGAGAGAGCTGGTATTTCAACTCAACTTGTTCTGGTTTTTTTTTTCTATAATTCTCAAGTCAAAGTCAAAAGAATGTGCTTGCTATACATTAATGTGAGCAGGAAGACATATGTGGTCGTGGAGAAACATTGTTAATTCTGGTGGTTGGCTTGAAAAGCAAATTTCCATGACATAAATCATTATGTTTTAGATTTTAAACTTGGATAAGACTGTAAGTAGCTATTACGGCTCTGGTTTTGGGTAAGCGTTGAATGAAAAGAAGTCAATGTAATGTCCTCTAAAGTGATGGAAACATGACTGTGAGTGCATGCATGAGTGCCTCTCTGTCTGTCCGTGACAATTACTGTCCAAGTCTGCATCTCCGTTGATGTGTGTATGTGTGTGTGCTTGGGAGGGGCTTTGCCAGCTGTACAGAAAGGGGGGTGGGGGGGGCGCTGCAACAACACAATCGCCGCGCAGCACATAGAGACGACACAGAACCACACAAAAGACCGGTAAGAGTGCGTTTTGGCAGGGAGTGCACCTGGATCGAAAATATCCGGAGACCACACATCCCCTGGCTCCATTACAGCTGTAATCATTTATCCAAAAAGCTGCGATTAAAGCGTTAAACTGATCAGCATCAATCCTCAATCACAAATCCCAGAAGATAACGACAATCTCGGCCCCGGCGAGTTCCATTCACACGCTCGTGGAGAGCTGCCCACCGCTCGCCGCACCGACTTTTGTTTTGCATTACAGCCAGAGCTGCAAAATTAATACAATTGGTCTATTATGAGATTATGCCTGATGCTCATTCCAACCCAGCACACACACATCAACCCATAAATACCCCTCAATTAAAACATGACGTGATTTGTCGCTAACTGCTCTACATGGAGGGAGAGTAACTGTATAGTAAACACCATTAGGTATATTTAGTCTGCGTTATGTGTTCATATCATACATGCACCAAGCGGTTTGGCTGCTGTGGCCTCTGGGCAGCAGAGGAAAGAGACAGAGGGAGCGAAAGGGATTATAGTGCCAGGAAAAAAAAAGTGCACTAGTATCTCAGGAAGGCAGAACTCGGCGGTGTATACTTTTACATGCTATTTTTCTGAAGCGAGTTTTGTTGCATATGCATGGCAGAGAATTACAAGTACCAAGTAGCCGCTGCTGTGGCGAGGCCAGGCTGGACGGTGATGTCGGGGGGTTCGGTGTGTGTGAAGGTGGAGGTGGGGGTGCATGGGGGGGTTGGTTTCGGGGCTTGAGCCTATCAAAAAGAAATCAGCTCACCGGCTCTCTGGGTGCAAAAAGGCGCATCTCGTCGGCTTTCACAGACCAAGATTGCTTTCACCTGCATTCCCCGGGGCAACGCGCAAAACACAGGCCTCAGCCGGCCTGCCAGTCACACACACGCTCATGCATGGACACACACACATATTCCCTATCTTTCATGCCTGACTACAATAGCACCATATTAACTGGCTCCGCGCATTCCCAAACATACGGCATGACGTGGGAACGTTGGACGGCGCAGAAAATCACAATTATAAGGGCATACATTTGGAGTGACTTTGTTCCTGTTCCTGCTTGCTTTTTGCGTGTGCGCGAGTGTGTTTGTCGGCACATGTGTGTATGCATGTGTGCGTGAATCTGTCTGATAGCTAGTCTGAAATGGTGTGAAAGCTGCATTCAGTTGATCTTCCAGGAGGTGGAAAAATGATGTCAAAAAGGCAAATCTGTATTTACCGGCAGACAGGTATCCTTGACTTGACAGCTATACAGTCATTATCTGCCTGTCATGTGTCGCCCGGGGCCACCCTGCCTTCTACCAAAGCCCACGGTTCCCATGCATCAGACGCAGCCCTATTAGCTTACCTGTTTCCAATTCAAAGGCCATCGCCAACCAAAAAGACGCCAGAAGGACAAAACAAGGTGTCATATTTATGAATGTGTCAGCACGGGCCCTCCTGAAACCCGGCGCGCACCTTGAGCAATGAGCCTGACAACTCAACAGGGGCCTTTTCCAGTCAAGAGAAATGATACCTTCAAAAACCACTGGCGGGATGAAACCAGAAACTGTGCTGCAGCGACGGCAACACGGGGGGAAAAGGCACTCGTAAATCGCCCTGGTATTATTCCGCCCCAATTAGGAGAAACTCAACCTGTTACATCGAATAGAAGACAGTGAATATCAGATGCGGGATAATGACTGGTTGAGTTGAAGAAGTTAAATGGAAGACGGGAGATGTGGAGGAGGAGGTGTGTGTGTGAGTGTGTGTGTCAGGGGGCTGGGTGACTGTGGTGATTACCTCAGCATTGATGGTTCAGGTGTGATTTCAGGTGTGTGTGAGTGTGTGCATACTTGGGAAGTTGACGTCCTTAACTCTCGGGCGTACCCAGGTGCACTTCTTCAGTTTCTACATCTGCATGGCGGGTAAACAGTCGGGTAATTGCTGCCAATTAACTTATCCAATTGCAGATAAAAGTCCCTCATTCTGCCAAGGAGTCATAATTAGACACTGCTATATTGTACCAGTTTAACCAGTGATAGCATCCCATTACCTGCCAATACTAAACTGCAGTTCCACTAATATTGACACATGGGGGGAGGCATGGTGGAAGTATTACTGTCTGTGTGATCATATATGTGTGTGTGTATGGCCGGATAGTGTTTCCAAACAACATAATGCAACATAATTTGTGAAGTACTGGAATGTTCTTATTGTTATTCTTATCCTAATTCAGTCTCTGTGCCGAGGATTTAAAGACATGGAGGCCAGCACTCATATGTCATATTTAGATTCAACCACCTTCTCTATGCATTTTTTTCCCCCTGCATATTGGCCTCTGAAATTGCCCAAAGCCCATACGAGTATCCATGAAAGTTGACTGGTGGGAGGAGAAAGAGGATAGTGCTTAATGTAGCCAAATGGGGAGGCTCGACACATAAACAAAACACTATTTCTTTGTGTGTGGAGGATGAAAAGATTTAATTCTTCTATGGTCTATAAGGAGCGTTTCCATCATTATTCTTTACAATTGTGAGAATAAATGCTATTACAGCATTCCCACTCTTATGAAAGGAGCATTTTAGCCTTGAAATTCAGTGTTTTGGTGCACTCCAGCTTTGTTAGTGACAAAAACTGTAATTATAGCCAGAGATAATCACAAATAAACACCAACAGAAAGCTTGTTAACAATTTTGAGTGTTCGGCCGGTAAAAAATAGCAAAGATATTGAGATAAAACAGTGGGACGACCCAAGACATACCACTACATGTTAGGCCTCATGCTAATCGAATAATCTCAAGTTCTAGGGATTCAGAATTGAAAACACGCCTTTGAAAATGTAAAGTGTGTTGAAAGATGTACATTTATCACCGGCAGTGACTGACACTCCTTGTAAACCTTTCACGTAAAGATATTTCAGATTAGGACAAACGGGTTCCCCAGGTTGCCGAGAACATATTCAACAAATTCTAACATTGAGCTCATGTAAAAGCTGAACCCTAAAACGGGTTTCTTTTGTACGGGGTCAGACCCGATCAGGTCCATATTTCCCATAGCCGTGTATATTTGGCTTGAAGAGTTCTTTATCAAATCTATAGATGAGTAAGCCTACAACATTAATCTATTTTTTTTTTTTTTTCTCTTAGCTGAAGTTCTCTGCTGGCTCCATCCGCCATCCTGAGAGCCAAAAGCATTACAGCCAGATCAATACAAACTAGCAGCTCAGAATTTATATCATCAGCAGCGCCATTGATCTTTATCAGCAGTTAAAAAGTTTCTGGGGCAAAAATAGGGCAGCTATTTCTCGTTGCTTCTTCAATTTCTCTGAGCGGCGCAAACCGGTGCACAGACGTTTAATGACCAGGCAGCAGCGAAGAAACTTTCCACATCGCAGCGTTGGTAACAAACCTTTATTTCATCTGCCCACATGTTGCTTTGTATAAATTTTTTTTTCTCCAAAAGGCGTGGGCAGCGGGCATCTTTAAGTAGCTGAAATATACCAATTTAGCTCAGATGCCGTATGTAGTCGTGTTTCTTCTCGTTAAGACCCCGGTATCGTAGTTTCCGTGTAAAAACTCTGAAAAATGGAGCACCAACAGATAAACACTTCATCAAGAGAAATAGGCTACATGCCAAAAGCTAGCTTCCAATTACTTGCAACGCTCAGAGAATGCTGATGTTAATTACGCATTTCTTACTTCATACTTCCCTCAGACAGTCGAGCAGAAAAATTGAAAAACTCTTAGCACACAAGGTGAAAAAAACATTGGGAACATTGGTAGCACACAGGAAGCAGGATGTGAGGCAAAGTTCACACCTCACCGTTGTCTCTCCAGGTAGATATTTTTCTTTGTGTCTGTAAAAGAAATATAAAAAATCTGCTTTCTAATGTGTATTTTTCTTAGCCACACCACCAACACAGCCAGTGGGCATTGTGAAATTCTCTCACACAGTGTTTCCTCATATGTAACTATTCCACATTCACCTTTTTTTTTTGGTAGGGTGAACACCTCTTCCTTTAAAATGAATTTGGCTTGACCTTTTTTTTGGGGGGGGGGGCTGAAGACTCCAATGACGTTTGTTGCCAAGGAAAAACTCTCCCGATCAGTCGTGGGAGAATGACAGGTGTCCTGGCCGAGGACTGTGGCCTCTGTGGAAGACAAAGCAGCTGGTTAGGACCTCAGGCAGTGTGTGTGTGCGTGCGTGCGTGCGTATGTGTGTGTGATTGTGGGTTTGTGATAGAATGGGAGAAAGACTTTGGGGTCATTCTTTTTTTGGTGTGATGTTGCTCGGTACATATATACTGTATACAGTGTCCCCCGTCCTTGATTTTACTATACTTTTAATTTAATTGCAATCTAGGTGAAAACAAAATAAGAATTAAAAAAATATTGGATAGAGGCAGCAACCATCATAATTCCACAACCTCATATTGCACAAAGTACGCAAATAAGGTCACAAATGAATTAAAGCAGAAAATGTATAAACCCGGTGTTGTCGCTAGCATTGCTCATTAAAGACAAAGGGTAAAGCTAACCTGAAGCCTATGATCTGGTTTGTGGCCCGGAGCATTGCATCATGGTTAGTGGAAAAAAAACAAATGATTATTTCTTGTGTCTCTTAACATACAATAATGCGCAAATCTCACCGTTAATGAAGCAATGTTTTGTGAGTCACATCATTCAGCTATGCGCGTTTAACCCGGTGAATTCCTTATGCCTCAACATCGCCTGTTCCTCACTGATACCCCCATTAAAAGAATCATAACTGCTCAATATCGTGGCATTCTGCGCCTCATACCCATATTCCTTTGCCTGATGTATCATCATTAGCATTCATAACGGAATTAATCAGTCCAGGTTGTAAAAAAAAACAGAGGTCTCCCTTTGCTCTGACATTGTTTAATTCTCAAGGAGTGAGTTATGGAGGACGCTGCATACATTGATATATGATGACTAAAACAGAGTGCCTCTGAAGTTTGGGTTATTCGTGCCTCCTGGTCGGTCTCTTGTGTGAGTAACTCCTCTGTCACCAGTGATGAAGGTTGCTCCTGGAGGCCAACTCCTTTAAGAACAAACAAATGTCATTCACGAAGCCATATTTATCTGTCTGTCCATCTGCTGACACTTCTGCCTTTATGCATGTGTGCGCCAATAGATAGATAGATAGATAGATAGATAGATAGTTAGATAGATAGATAGATAGATAGATAGATAAGAGGGAGCTACTGTCACTGTGACAGCTTAGATCTGCCTGCAACCCCTCTCAAGTAACAGATGCAGATTTTCCCAGGCCCCACATCAATATAGGGGGAGACACACACACCCATACACGCACACACACACACACACACACATGCCTCAATGGGGACAGCCGCTCAACTGTTCTGGAACAGAACACATCACACGCTCTCGGCTCGCTGTCATTTCACTAACAGTGGTCCCAACAGCAGTTCCTCCCAGACTTGTCAACCAGCCAGCCAGCCAGCCAGTCGCTGATCAACTACCTCCTGCTACCCGCCGTGGTGAGGTGGGCACGGGAGAGCCCACTCCCTGTAACGTGCGACTCAACAACAACAGCGTCTCTGTCATCTCTGACTCTTTTTTTTTTCTTCTTTTGGTTTATTGTTCAGAGCCCCAAAGGCCCCGGGTTCATCCGCTGTCAGCTGGTTTTCTGTAATTTGATTGAATGCTAATTTGCTTGGGAATATTTACCAATTAAGCACATTGTGAGCCATGTTATTATTATAAGGGTGGCTTCTGATGAGGGACAAAGAATTTTAGTGTAATTATTTCATAGCAGTGTTAAATGTATAATGTTATTCTACATTCATATTTGATTAAAATCTTATCTAATTTCCAATTTTATTTGTATAGTAGGTGCTTGAGAAATGTAGGACAACATTCGTATTTTGCATGATGGCTATTTGTGTCTTGCATTATTTACTGATTATGAAAATCACAAAATAACAATAATAAATATGTGTGTGTGTGAAGCCACGTGTGTTTCTGAGACTGCGCCTGTGTGTGAGACTGAGTGTGTTTGTGTTGTGTGCTGAGCTTGGCACCTGTTAACAGTGCCAAATAATGTGCTCTGTTGAAATTTTAATCACCTGCAAGTGCAAAACAAGAGCAATGCAATCAGGACCTAATTAGCACAGCAATTAACACCTCTCTCTCACACACTTTGTGCGTGCCAGGGCTCACACATTCGGCTCGTGTGATTGCAGGTTCTCTTTTCATTAGCATTTATGCTTTGATTGAATATGTTTTATTTATCAGCAAACATTTGTTTGTTGTTGTTGTTGTGACGCCACGGCTGCCGCGCCGGGCCCTCGCAGCCTGTTGCATGCGACTGTGTGTGTTTGCCTTGAAATTTTCCACAGAATTTGCTCACTTGATAGATTTTTAATTAAAGTGTACTACATAAACAACATTTCTTATCTATTGTGTGGACAAAAGATGAGATAGATAATGATGAAAGGCTAAATAACGCCTTTAGTTAATTTATCTAGAATACACAGGCCGCATTTTGGGAAACAAAACGTGCTGTTTGACTTCCTCGATAATCACAGCCGACTCTCTCTGAAGTAAATCATATGGAATCTCTGCTTGAGTGAGCAGTTGGTGCTGTGCCTGCCTGTCCGTGCAATAACTGTAAAATATGAATAATTAGATTTTGATTGGCATTTGTGACAATTGATCAGTGACCCAAGCAGCCGATTGATTCCCATATTTTGACACCCTGTTAGTTTTGCTGTAAAAATGCATATTTAGCAATACGCCTGATGCGCTCGTCACTCAGACACATACGCATTTCCTTTCATTTCCATTTCTTATGAGGCCGGCATTAACACACACATGCATATGTATACACACACGTGCACACACATCTATTATTTCAACAGGGCACAGAAATGAGCTGAATTTCCGTCTTGCAGTGGGAGTTTAAGTGACGGCCAAGTGGACGAGGTCACTGATGACTATTGATCAGGCGGCTGCTCAGCCAGCCCGCCCAGTCTGTCACGGAGGGAACAGGGATAGATTTGTGTGTCACTGTCTGTCTGACTGTAGGCCTCCCGGGGAGTGGACGTGTGTGTTTGTGTTGTCGCTTGTGCGCCCGTGTTTGTGTGTGTGTGCGGCACGCGTTGGCCTCAATGGGTTATCCATTACAGCCTGTCCACAAAACCAATAAGCTTCACTTCAACTTGAGAAATATTAACTTTCCCCTGGATGGCAAGCTAATTATGGCTGTGGACCCCCCCGCCTCAACCACCCCCCCCCACCACCACACCTCACCCTGTCCAGGATCCGCAGTGTCACACATACAAACACACATTTGATCAATACATCAGCCTTTTTAAAGATGATAGAGGGAGATTTGACTCATCTGTCTGATGTCATTGGCTCGCTGTTTGATTTGCTAAGTAGAAATTCAACAAACCATTTCTTTATAGCCAACTTTCTAAAAATCCAATAGAGCCCAATAAGACAAGTGGACTAAATTATGCATGGTTACAAATTATTATTATTAGTTACTTATCTTAGTTTTTCAAAGCACAGTTGTTTTAAGCGGGTTCACACAAATAGATAATCGGGCTGCTTTTGTCCCGACAAACGCCAGATTATGTTGTGTTTTATAAGATTATCCAATAAGATTATCCTGTGGTCTGAGGTGTGTTCAGAGTGAATTTGTCCCAATAATCGGCCCCGAAAAGGGTCAGGGCAGAGAACCGTAGATATTAAACTACGATTCAATAATCCTCATGTGTGTGGGGAAAGCCGACGACTCCCGAGTCTCAACTCTATGAATTGTGACGTGGAACGGAATGCAGCCAATCAAGAAGCGAGCTTACTGAGGAACAAGATGGCAGCCATGAATACCAACAAGCATGGCCGGCCTGAAGCATAAAGTTTGGAGGACTCATTTCCTTTTGTTTTAGACCACCATCATTCCCTCGTCACGATGTCGTCTTTCATGTGTGATCACGTGAGATTTCTATCTTGGAGGTCTATTTCTAGATCGGTGGTGGGTCAGAATCAATATATCACGTTTTAGTCTTATCGCATGCATGAGGGTCAATGAATGAGTATTTTTATGGTGGTGATATGGCATAAAAGTAGGGCTATCATTGCAATATTTTTGAATTAATGAAATAGTCGGTTGTGGTTGTCCCTGCAATGGATGATTGCACAAAAACATATTTCACAAAATGGTCTTGTGACATCCGCATAGTCACTCACCTCTTCTTCCTGATCAGAGCTCCTCCCAGATTCATCACCAATCATTCATTCCTCCATCATCAATCATCAATCATCTGTTTCCTGTTGCTCTGACTGGCCAATACAGTGTTTGTTCCACCTTGTCAGCCTTCTGCTCCTTATTCATTCACTTTCTGACCATCATACTCTCGACATCATACTCTCTCTCTCTCTCTCTCGAGCCGTCACGGGATGCGCCTTCGCAGAGTATGCAGAGACATTATTTCTGAAAACGCACACGTGGGTGGAGACAGTTTTAGACGACGCTGTGGGGCCTTTCCAAAACTGGCCCGAAAAAAGAAGTATTCCCCTCGGTATCTTCTCACTGTGTTAATTTTTGAGGGATATCATCACATCTGTGGCATGTGCAGCCGTTCGGGCCCAGACGACGATTAAAAAGAAAGCGTTCATACAGGAACTCTCGTCGCCTTGTGCAGAGGAAGAGACTTTGTTAGCGCTCCATTTATCCTCGCAGATGTTAAAACCGTGGCAGCGTCTTTGGTGGTATTTCGGGTGGGGGGGGGGGGGGG
>CAESWR010000182.1:873745-885089 GCA_903171835.1 Mullus surmuletus | reverse complement strand
CATTACCTCCACCATTAGCATTTAGAGGACGGCATCAAGTTATATAACAATGGGGTGACACTGACAGGCGCCCGGCTTCCACCGCGGCTTTAAACAAGGCCGCTTATAGCATCATTTGATAACAACGTGATGGCTTATCTCAGCCATATGTATGAAAAGCACCTCTGGAAAGCTTACCTGCATTGGCCCTGGTGACAGATAATCCGGCACCGATAGGCGCGAGCGGTTTGTTTACAGCGTTGGAGTTCTCCCACAAATCCCGCAAGGTCATGCCGCTCAGCTCCTTATCACCGGAGGAGGTCTGATTCTTGCTGATCAGGCCTTCACACCACACATTAATGAGATAAAAGCAGAGAGCGGAGAAGCGTGTTGGTTCCATAGGCGTGGAAAGTGAAGGCGATGATCATTTGTTGTTTAGGAATCGCACAGAGTGATGGTTAACATATTGAAATGGGCAAGGATTTAGCACGACTAAGCTTACACTAACATGAGAGTTGAGTGATGTAAAAAAAAAAATGGCTTTAAAAAATTCATGTGATAGGATGATGACCCATTGACCCGTGATGGTCACCCATTGCTGTCTTACCAGGCAGGTATCGCGACTGGCTGAGGTAATGCTGTCGTGCAGCCGACCCGGGGAGACTCGAGTCCACTTGACCAATCTTCACATTGCTGGGTAGCTTAGTAACCGTGCTGAAGGAATAGAGCGGTTTCGGTTCTTTGGGCCTGAAGGGCAGAAAGCAGATCCTTAATGCGCGGCAACAAACACTAGAGGGCGCTTCATCGGAGGCTGCGTGCGTGATAATATCTCACTGTGGCTGCTGCTCTTTGGGATTCCTCTCCTCCTCGGCGTTCCCCAAGCTGGGTTTCTTGGAGTGGGAGGCGGCGGCGTCCGACGGGTCCGAGTCCTCCCAGCTGTCCGAGGTCTTGGCCACCGCTTGGCCCCAGCGCCGCCGCCCGCTCTTCAGCATGGCCATCGCGCTGGCGCTGTTCTCGCTGCCCAGGGACACCGCCTTCTGCGCATGGGGAAAAGGAACACAAGCTTTTTTATTTGGCGTCCAGAAATGCTTTTCATGGACAAAATAACAGGGGTGTCCTGATGCGTTATTGATATCTGATATCAGTCCGATTTGAGTAAAAGTGAAAAAGTTGTATCGGGACACTCCTACAAAATAAGAGAGCACAGCAGCAGGAGCACTCACCATGTGGTTCAGGCCTCCAGGTTTGCCCTCCGGTTGAGGCAGGGGGATCTGCTGCAGGGGCTGATGCTGCTGCTGGCTTTTCGAGGAGGACGTGGACGCTTTGGACTCGGAGGAGGACTGCTGGGGTTCAGCGGCCGACTCCGAGGCCTGCTTCTGGGCCATCTGTCTGGCCTGGGCCTTTTTGACCTCCTGGCTGCGAGGGCGAGGGCCTAAGACCTGGCCGACCTGGAAGTACGGATAACGCAGGGACTGCGGAGACAAACACCCTCTTAATCCTGTGAAACCGATCATAGAATATATAAGGACAGGCTAAAATTAGCATTATTAACTAACAAGACCATCACCCGGAGGAGCCGTGTCAGCAGAGAATGGAAAAGCTTTGTCACTCCAATTGGAGAAGGTGTTTCCTCCCCCCACAGCTAACATATGCATGCGTCTCACTGGAGTAATTATGTAATGATTATCAGGTGTACATAATGGGATGTGCAGCACAGCAGAGGCGCAACGCTTTGTACCTGCAGAAGGTACGAGGTGTGGCTTTAGCTTTACTTCATACGCCTGGGATTATCATGCTGATGCATCTGCAGATTATCCATACGTGTGAGGACTCCCTGCAAAGATGGCCGCCGAGGGGGGGCCCGAGACTGTCGAGCCGGAGCTGTTTACCTGTACCGCGGTTGGTCTTTTTTTGGGGTCCCACTGCAGCAGGTCCTTCATCAGGGTGATGGCCTCGTTGCTGGCGTTAGGAATCAGGGTCTTCAGGTGGGTGGGCACACACTGGGGGAAGCGGAAGTTCATGGCTGAAGCCAGTTGGTAGCCCTCTGGCCAATCCAGCTAACAGAGACGATCAATCACAGGTCATTATTTTGGGGCAGATCCATTTCACATAGAAAATAAAAAGCCTTTTGTTACACACTAACAAGTAAAACAAGTGATGACTGCTTATGACCCCAGCCAACAAATTAGTTTAATTTAGGCAATTATGTCTGAGTACATTGGATGCTTGTATGTATGATTTCCTGTGAGAGTGTATGGCTTGTGCCCACTCTCCATAGATCCAGTTTAATGATTCAGATTAAACCCAACACCGGCAGTACGGGTCCAGTCGCCATCAAAAAGCAGGTTAATGAAAGCCGCTGCCTCCACTACAATGCGTTATAAAAAATGGATAACCCTGCATTAAACTCCCTTAGTGCATGAATACACTTCTTAAGCCCCAGTGCCCGGGCCAAGTCCTGACCGGCTCGTTTTGCCTCACCTTCTTAACGGTGCCGAGGACTTGGCAGATCTTAAAGATCTCGTCCACCTCGCTGTTGCCCGGGAAAAGCGGTCTGAGGGTGTAGAGCTCGGCCATGATGCAGCCCACCGCCCACATGTCGATGGGAGAGCTGTACGTGGACGAGCGCAGCAAAACCTCCGGAGCTCGGTACCTGGATGGGGAGGACTCTTGATGTAAATGAGTGCAAAATGGTGCGAAAACGCAGATGCTTGGGTGCCAAAAAGCGCTCTCACCATCGTGTTGATACGTAGTCGGTGTAGGGAGGTTTGGAGCGGATCTCTCTGGCCAGGCCGAAATCTGCTATTTTGACCAGCTCTGGCCCCATGCACAGCAGATTCTCCGGCTTCATGTCTCGATGGAAGAAACCTGCATAGTGCCCACATAGAATTTAAGTTGCAAAAATACGAAATCCACACACTCCCAAACAACCAGAAGGTCGTGCTACTCTACACAGACCGGAGGAAAGAGTCTTACCATGCTTGTGTACAAAAGCCAAGCCAGACACAACTTGGAACATGATGTTTCTAATTTCGTTCTCTGAGAACATCTTGCTCTCTCTATGCGGCGGGGCAGTGAGAAAGAAGAAGGGCAGGAAGGAGAAGGGCGACAGGAGAAACGATGCAAAGGCTGTTAAAGGAGGTCAAAGAGCATGCATGCAAGATGTGTGGCTACGTGGACGCTCATTTGTGTCTGCATCTTGTTTTTCTCCACTCATCAAAATGTAAATTTGGTTAAATATGGCGCCCACACATCCAGTCATTATAGACCCATAGAGACAAAGAGTTGGGAAGGATTTGTAAGCAATCTGACCATTTTGTTGGAGCAGAAGACGCCCCAAAATGGCCACAGAGAGAAGCGAACCTCGCAGAATGAAACCCACCACACTCAAATTTCAAGCTGCCAAGGCGACCCGGCGCACCTACCGTGTTTGTGAATATACGAGAGGCCTTGTAATATCTGAAAGCTTATGTTTCTTATCACTGACTCTGGGAATAATCTTTTTCTGCAAACACAAAATCACACGCACGTCCTGAATCCGTTCCGATCAGAGCAACGCTGTGATTGCGCATCCATCCATTTGCATGTATTTTGAGGCCGGCGGTGTTCAGTTTCTCACCTGTCCTTCATCAGCTGGTAGAGGTTCTCCTTCATGTACTCGAAGACAAAGTAGAGGTGATCGTTCTCTCTGATAACCTCCTTCAGTTTCACCACATTAGCATGGTTCAGCTTCTTCAGTGACTGGGGTGACAGACACGTCATGTTCAAGTCATTTCAATCAAATATTGACATCACTGTAATTATTTGTACTTATTTATTAATTGAAATTTGTATTTCATTCATTAATTGAAATCAAAACGATTCAATATACAGTATACACAAACGTTTCCAAATCTGAGTGAAAGGGAGCAGAAAGAAGAATAATCTTGTATAATCTGCCCCTTTACCCCTAGAGATCAATTTATTAAAAAAAAACCTAAATTAAAAGACTATAACAACACAAGAAACAGCAAAATAATAATAATAATAATGAAATAAAATAGCTGTCGGCCAACACTGACAGTCAGACAGTGCCAAAATACAATTCCGCCCCTCAAACAAAACAAAACAAAAAGAAATGTTTGTATAATTCTGTTTTAAAGCATTAATCCAGTCAATTTTGTGTCAAAAATGTATGTTGTTTTGTTTTTTTTGTAGGATTCTTACCTTCACCTCTCTGAGATTCATACATTCCTCCCATGAGTAAAACTTCCTCTTCATTCTGTGGAGGGAAAATCACCAAAATCAGGGCTCAGTCACACTTTAGTTGTATCTAAACTGTCTAGATTTTATGTCGTTTTTTTTAAATCTGTTTATTCCACACACATCCTGAGAACTCCTCCCTCCTTCCAAATCCTTCGCCCGCACTCCGTGACACTTTTAACCTCTTTGAGTGAAATTACCCCTCCGCCTGGAATTATGTAAGAGTTACAAAGCGTGCTGATATCTTTTTCCCTCTTCTCTCTGGGCGGGCGCCAGTTTCGGTCGTTCTCCTCCACAATGTCGGCAACCTGACACACACGTCCCCCCTCTAACTTTCACTCCCTTTCACCGTCACCGCGTGTATTGTCTTGCATGGTAACCGAATGATGGAGCGGTGGACGCATCTCCACGGCGTCCCATGTATTATTGAGGCGCCGCCGCCGTGCCGCCCAAGACAAAGGCGTGGGCGCTGCTTTGTGTCCCCTGGGGGACGGCCGGGCGCCTGACTTAGACACGCACGGTTCCTGTTCCATTGTCACCGTCGCTGTGTTTGAGGTGTCGTCTTTGCATATTTCGACACATTTGGAAGGATACCTGCTCATGTTGTGATGAGAAAAGCACGCTTGGCTGCAAGTGTGCACGGCGTCAAACAATGTTCCTCACCTTTTGATGGCCACAAACTCTCCGGACTCGTTGCTTCTCCCCATAAGCACGCTGCCGTAGGTGCCGTCGCCCAGCTGCTTCAGCGTGGTGTAGC
Organism: Mullus surmuletus; assembly: GCA_903171835.1. Taxonomy (NCBI): domain Eukaryota; kingdom Metazoa; phylum Chordata; class Actinopteri; order Syngnathiformes; family Mullidae; genus Mullus; species Mullus surmuletus. The sequence continues at coordinate 880,111 of CAESWR010000182.1, read as the reverse complement.
GGTTCATCATCCCTCAAGACGGCTTTGTCGGCTTATTAACTTTCCTTGTTCGTGACACCAGTGGAGCCAAAAAAAAAAAAAGTTGCTTCACCGATCAGCTGTCTCTCATGTGTCCCATCTTCTTTGACTGCCGAAAGAGCTCAAGACTCCTCTCGCATGAAGTTATCCATCGTGGGCGAGGCGCCGGAAGGTCAGCTGTGAAGAAAATCCACGCCGTCAGCCTCAACATGCAGATGAGAAAAATAATCACACAGCTGAAGCTACTGACTGACGAAGAGGAGCCCACTTGTTGTTTTTCCCTCAGCGAGGAGGGATTAGGTGTGTGTCACACTAGTAGGACGCACCAACATGACCACCCAAGGGAGATGACATCGCCAGGCCTAGGCAGATTAGGCCAACAGGGATGTAAATAGGATGTTACATCACCGCCGCGCTTCCACTACCTGTCCGGGCTAACTGTTGTCATGGTGTTTGGCTGAAAAAGATCTTCATAAACTGACTACAAAGCTACATCCACTGGACCTCAAATTGACCCCATGTGCAGTATTTTGTCCACCAGGAGGTCAAATTGAACAGCACACTAGATGTTAATTTCCTCTACAGCATTCAACACCTCTACATCTTATCTTATCAGTATATTTTTTGCTTCTTCCAAGACGAATCTCCCTCTGGAGAGAATAACGTCGATGTGGTATTGAATTCACTTAATCGAAATACGCTTTGTGAATTTGAGTAGGTTCCTGATAAGGGTGTGAAATCCACCTGTGAGCCGTTCGTATCTGGGTTGACAAAGGAAATGCAGGCGGAGGTAAGCACAACGGCAGCTAAACAAAATGGGATTAGTGTTTATTTCATTGAGGAGGGTTTGGAACTCAAGGAGAGAATCACCAGTTGGATTCTTCACTTTTCCACTCCTGTTAAATCCATTGTTGCTTCACTTACATGCACATATGAATTGTATTATGTTGCTCTCTGGCCAAGTCTGTTATTATCAAGTGCAACAATCAGAAATCCCAAATCCGCACACGGCTCCCTTAGCAATCCAGCAGGACTGCTGGCCGGCACTCAGATTTCACAGCTTTCTCACTGGCAATCTGTCTTGAGAGACTTAAGGGGAATTAAGATGTATCCCGACCACATGACATTTAGAGGCTACTCAAGGTCGATTAAGATGAAAATACACGTGGACACTAAAGTGACTGATAGATCAACAGCACACTTATTAGGAGATTATTATAAAATGATCTATTGTGAGTTTTAGATCATTAGGAAATAACATTTGAAGTGGGCATGTCAGCTTCCACTTAATCCCCCCGTCCTTTCCTCACTCTCCCCCTGTCCTCCTCCTCCTCCTCACACTCTATCACACTCACCCACCTCTGGAGGGTTCGTCCGTTTTGGCGTCCGTTGTCTGCGCCCGCTGATAAGCAACAAGTTTCTCCAGATAAAACGCACGCAGTGTCACAAGCTCCCAGCGATAAAGAGGGAGGGAGTGTGTGTGTGTGTGTGTATCCGCGTCTCGCCGCTCCCATGGAAACTGGCAGGTGGTGTGCGAGACGCGCAAAGCTTCATGGGGCTTGGAGTTCTTGGAAAAGTGGGCTTAATCCAGTTGAAAGTTTGAATTAATTTCCTCCACTTTTTAAATGTCAAATGGAGCTTGTTGACAAATAAGAATATTGATCACAGTCAGTTTATTTCTTATTTGATTATGCAATATAAGCACATGGAACAATATATTTAAACAGTTGCCTACTGCTCTATTGAAGATTAATATTGAAAATATATGTGTTTAACAAATAGATAAAATTGACTAGCCTGGAAGATGTAAGCAAAGTAATTTGACGTCATCGCTTTATTAATTACTGGAGGTGCGGTTCCTTTTTTTCACCACTAGATGGAGGCACATGCATGCGTTTGTACATGCGTGCACAGGAAACCGCATCTTGAGCGGTTAAAGATTTTTATTCAGCTTTTATCCCGCGTGCATCAGCACTGCGTCACCTCCTGTTGAGAGAGCTGCAGGAAACGAGCCATCAGACGCGTAATTGATTCAATCACTCCTCTTCTCCCCCCCTTTGGATCAGTTTGGCCATTCCCTGCACGGTGATATGGTGGATTCCCAAAGAGAACCGGACGGATTCTCCATCTGTCGGACCTTCTGTGCGTCCTGGATTGTGTGCGGGGTGGTCCCGCCACTCGCGCAGCAGGTTAAGAAGCAGTGGAAGGATGATAAGTGGAATTCTTCTCTAAGAGGATTACGCGCTCGTTAGTCACCCGCTGCTCCTGCCAACCGGTGCGCAGCGCGTCGCGCCACAAACCGGGCGAGCAAAGCGGGTCACTCACTCCCGGGGCCGCTCTCCGAACCGAAGACGTGGTTTTTTCCCCCACCTCCTTTCTTAATCGATTTGTATCTGTGGAGTCGTATTGGAAGATGGTTCTCTGTGGTTCCAAAGCACCGGGAGCGCGCGGTGACGCGTCGCCGGGTTTGCGCCTGCACCGGAGGGCGGTTTCCTGAGAGTGCTGACTGAGAGTTCCTGACATGAAGACGAGACCGGCGGGGATCGGCAATGTCAACGCCGAGTGGATGGGCTCGCTGCCCCCCAAGCTCAGTGCCATGCCCCTCAAACACCTCGCTGTGCCAGGTGAGCTCGCCGTGCGTAAAGGTGCCCGCTGCTGTGCCAGTAAATGCCACTGACGCAAAGCTCCTTCAATGAAACCATGTGTCCACTCTGCAGGCACATGCTTTCAGACATTATAGGGTTTGATTTGATTTGCCTTTTCTCTCCTTCAAATTTCTCCCCTCCAGGCTCCCACGATTCTTTCACCTACTGGGTCGACGTGCAAGCTCCGGTGGGCCCTGACCAGAAGGTGTATGTGAAGTACCTGGCCACCATGTTCAGCGTCATAGCCAAGAAAGTCATGGTGAAGTGGTCCATGACGCAGGTACGGCGTCTCACACATTGGTAGGGCGATGCCGTCCATGGGGTCTGTGTAATTTGTGTATCTTCACCGCTTGTGTTTGTTAGAACCTGACCTTTAAGGAGCAGCTGGATGCGGGGATTCGCTACTTTGACCTCAGGGTCTCCTCCAAACCGGGCGAGACGGGAAATGAGATCTACTTCATCCACGGCCTGTTTGGACACAAAGTGGGCGCCTAATAAAGCAGACCCTTTTAGCCGCTTCCCTGTGTAGTTGGATTCAGGCAGATCTTTGATTGGTGAGACCAATGACCTCTGCTCCATCCCTGACAGGTGAGGGACGGCCTGAACGAAATCAACTCCTTCCTCGGGAAACACGCAAAAGAGGTGAGCAATCTGTATCATTTTTCCCCCCTGTTCAGTGAAAGCCAAGCGATGATTCAATACACAGACACCTGAGGTAGAAATCCCAACGTCTGATGGCTGCAGATTGTGTTCCTGGACTTCAACCACTACTATGCGATGGGCCCCGAGCACCACGTGTACCTCATCACCATGCTTCAGGAGGTGTTTGGCAGCAAGCTTTGCAAGAACTGCACGGTGGAGAGCGTCACTCTGGACTACTTGTGGGAGAAGAAATTCCAGGTGAGCTCCACATTCATCAGAGATTAGAAATTAAAACCCTTTTCGACTCAGAAAAATGATGATCCATGCTGTAAGAAACATAACTTCACGCCTCATTTCACTTCATATTGAGACAAAGAGATGAAATTCAGGATGTAAACACAAGAAGAGGCACTGAGAATATGAATATACACACACAGCCCACTGCAGCCAGGTAATCCTCGCTGTGACTCTTGTGGCCCCGAATTAGTGGTGAGCATCATCCCATTACCACTTTAACCAACCCGCTTTCCTTCTTTCATCGTATTTAGTCTTCATCCTTTCTCTTTCCCGACCCACCTTCTCTTTCTGTCCGGCTCAATATGATGCTTATGTGTGTTTTGGTGCACCGCTCCATGTGCGATCAAACCTCTTTAAGGGAGGCATAAATTAGGTGTTAATTGAATTTCGGTGAACCTAATCTGGGACTGACTTATTTGGCAAAGGGGAGGTAAAGACAGAGGGAAAAACAGGAAAAGGGCAGAAGAGAGAGAAGAGAAGAAGAGTGTGAAGATGCACATACATTGAAATCACAATACAGTCATTATGGCAGCACAGAGTTATGTGTCATGTGAGTGTTGACATTAATGCAATATAGTGGTTAATCTATGCATTTTATTGCAAAGTCACTGCACGGGGAAATAAACCCAGTCTTTCTTTTCCTTTCTCCCGCAGGTAATAGTCTTCTACCATCACTCATCAGGTCAGGACATCCCCGTCATGTGGCCCGGCAACAAGATCCCGGCTCCCTGGGCGAACACCACCGAGCCCAACAAGCTCATTCAGGTCCAAAAAAGACAAAAAAACCCACTTAAAACCAGCTTATAGGTTTTATGAAAAGCATTTTTACTCCATTTCATTTTTGTGTGTCATCTAGTTCCTGGAAACCACGCTGAAGGAGAGAGCAAAGCAGGGGTCCTTCCACGTGTCACAGGCCATCCTCACGCCCAGGGCCAACACGGTAGCCAAGGGGCTGGTCTGGGGGCTGCGCAACTATCTGGTGGAAAGGTCAGTGGGTCAGTTTGAGGGGCATTCAGCGCATCTTTGCGCTGCGTTTAGACAGAAAAGTGACGGGTTACTTTTTGTCGCATCAGACCAAAGATGCTATTTAAGGCTCCCACCAGCAGAGGGCAGCACGGGAAAGGCTTCCAGTGAAGAGATTTGAAGAAAGAGATCAGTTTGAGAAGCAAATGTTCTCAGAAACATCAGTCATTTATCTGCATGGATGTATTACAGATGAATGTGCTCCATCCTCAGCCCCCTGTCACCATAGCGACATGCTCCATCCGGAGTCCTCCCAAATTGGCTTCATCCATTTACAAACTTTCCAGGATCAAACTAAAACACACTTCATCTCACAGATAAGAGATCTCATTTCCCATGCAAGGCCTGGGTTATTTTCACAAAATTTGAGAGTGATCCAACGCATTGAGCCTCAGATTTAAGTGGAAATTACAGCGGAAATCCTGACTTAGAATACACGGCCACCATAGCCTCAAATCTGAAGGGAGAAAGCCGCTGATGCCAGGGTGTAAAAACTCCTGAACGGATGCCCCGGCGAGACAGGAGGTGGCCTAATTTTGCACTTCTAAGGAAATGGGATTGTTTATCGCCGCTGGATAAACAGTCCGACTTCCTGGTTTTGTTCTGCCGGCGGGTGAAACTTGGGAGAGAATCTCTGGGTGTTATAAGGGACACAGTTGTCATTGGGTGGGCGTGTGCATGCCGGAAATAGACACAAGCAGACAAAAAGCACCCTTTACCTTTTTTGCCCTCAGTCATTCTCTCTCGCATTGTAGCATCAATATTGCTTAGGATTGTCAACATTCCCTCAGTCAGCATTTGGCAAATGAACAACTGATTAGACAAAGTTATAGCCATAATAATAACACTTGCAGAGACAGAAACTTGGCGTGCTCAAACATCTGACGTCTAAATATTTGATATATATATAAAACCACTGATTTCACCACAGTCTCTCTCCTTTTTGCGAACCAGAAACCTTCCAACCATCATGTCCTGGGTCGAGGCTCAGCAGCCGGGGGTCGACGGGGTCAACATCATCACCTCCGACTTTGTGGAGCTCACGGACTTTGCCAACATTGTCATCAAACTCAACAACCTGCTGTTGTCAGAACACGACCGCAAGACGAGATGACACGTGTTTGCACAACAGGACAAAGGTGTGTTGACCCACCATGTAGCGGGGAGGGGGGGCCTCACGTCAGACTGTCGGGTGATTACGCTCCGTGGGTTCTTCGGAATTTACCGAAAACGTCAATGAACAAGAACAAAGGGATCTATGTCAAAAGCTTTGATACTAATATATAACACTGAAGACTGCGAGTTGATGCCATGTTGGAAAGATAGTTCACTTTAATTGGAAACTGCTCTTTTCACCAAATGACAACTTGAATAATTCACCTAAATGTCAGGCCTCCCCTCCAGTAGTCCATTGCCTTGCTCAGTGGCAGCTTAGCAGCTAGATACTTGCCAAGACATGGCCGCAGTATGAACCGGGGTCGTCCAGATCCTTGATTTGCATGACATGAATGGCATCCAAGAAGTCTCCAAGGAACTCATCAGCAAACCTTTTCTGCATCAAATGTCAGCGTTCTGATTGCGGCTGACGCGGAGGCGTGCGCTGACTCCGAACCAGAGACTGAAACCCTTGCTCGAACGTAACTTTTTTTTTTGTAAAGGCCGGCCAAATCCTGGCAGCGTTTACAGATTCCTTTCACTGCATTCCCTTTTTGGGGGGGGAAATATGACATGGTTACTATAA